>NW_024121199.1:2644548-2698085 GCF_016745375.1 Pimephales promelas | reverse complement strand
AACCATTGCAATAACTCCGAAACTATTCAGTTAAGGTAAAAAAACTGCATAGTGCTGCTTTAACTGAAAGCAACTTGCACTGACATATCTTATTCTTTTCTCAAGATGCACACCAAGAATGCTTTATCTAAGGCAAATTAAAAAAAAAAAATACTTAAATGTCCAAATTTAACTAAGGCCTAGACAAACATTTTGAAGGCAAACATTTTGCATGCTTTTTGAAGTAAAGCAAATTGAGAAGATTTTACAGTAAAGAGCTTTATACACAAAGTATAACTCTGAGTTTAGATGGAGCATATGTGTTACTCACTGCGGGGCTCACTCATGGTGACTGACTCGATGAAGTTCCGAGGAGTCATGTACAGCTGTCCTTCATACTCCACTGAGCTGAAGAGACGGAAACGATGCTCATGAGACGACATGTACACGTCACCTTCGTCAAAATCAAACATCGGAGCCTGCAAGAAAAAAAAAATGGCAAGAAAAACACAAATTTGTTAACAGTTAACATCTATACTGTATATAAAATATAAATGCAACAAATCCTGTGCATGTGTATTGATCATAAAAATAATGTTACCTCATTACCAAATCAGCATATTTTAATGATTTCTGAAGGATCATCTGACATTAAAAACTGGAGTAATGATGCTGATGCTGAAAATTCAGCTTTGCAATCACAGGAATACATCATATATATATATATATATATATATATATAATATATATATATATATATATAATTATATATAGTATATAAAAACCAAAAAAACACACACAAAAACACTTACTAGTCAAAAGTTTTACATCAGTAAGATCTATGTGAATCTATGTGAATATATAGTGAAGTGTAATTTATTCCTGTGATCAAAGCTGAATTTACAGCATCATTCCTCCAGTCTTCAGTGTCACATGATCCTACAGAAATGATTATAATATGATGCTCAAGAAACATTTATGATTATTATCCATGTTGAAAACGGTTTTTTACATTTTTATTTTTTTTGGGGAAAGAAATTAGAAAACACTTTTATTTATCAAGGATGGGTTAAATTGATTAAAAGTTACAGTAATAATATTAGAAAAGATTACATTTTAAATAAATGCTGTTCTTTTGAACTTTCTAGAATTTTTGGGGAAAAAATGGTACACGACTGTTTTCAACATTGAACATGTTGAAAATTCAGCTTTCAAATTACATTTCAGAATATATTAAAAGAGAAAACAGTCATTTTATATTGTCATAATATTTCACAATATTACTGTTTGTCTTTTTTTTTTCATCAAATAAAGCATTCTTGGTGAGCAGAAGAGACTTCATTTAAAAACATAAAAAATCTTACTGATCTAAAACTTTTGACCGGTATATGTGGTAACACACTCACAAGAACATGATATGCAACATTTCCAGCCCAATCAAGAAAACATTTAGTTTCTAAGTGAAACAGTCAGACCAAAACATCTGTCAGTCCATGGAAACCAAATCTGACCGTCTGCAAAGGTACAAAATCCCCAAAATATGTTTATATGCACGTGCCAAAGAATTCTGTGCTTAGATATGACAGCTCAATTCTGATAGGGTGCTGTTTGACAGGCCTCTATGATACAGCACAGGTTCATAGGTATTTTAACCAACCGTAACGCTCGGATGTGAGATCTGAAACAGACACTTTGTGCGCAGTCATTTCAGCACCATGACTGGGGAAAGCGCCCTTGCTGCTGCAGCATCACACAAATGCGCATTGTCATACTCTCGAAGAATTAAGAATGTTTGTTTGTGCAAGCAAAACAACTCACGAAACTCTACAGCACGAACATCCCATTCCCTGTCCCACAAGCAGTAGCATAGCGTCGACATGACAATTAAAAACCCTTGCCAGGAAAAAAACACGAATAGGAAACAGTTACGTGGCACTGAGAACATTGGGAACAGTCATACCTTCTCCTTTGCGGCTACAGCGGGTAGTGAAGGCAGCAGAGCCCGACAGCCCGTTCCGTTTTTCGGGGCTTTTCTCCCTCTGAATCCGCACATATCTGAATAATAATAATACAACACCGCTCCTCCGGTTGCAAAGCCCGCAGCAACTGCTATCCCCCTACCTATACATCGGCCATCCTTCACCGGAGAACGAAAAAGAGCATTCCGTGGAGATGACGGCAAACTCCTAAATAAGAATCCCAGTCTGCGCACAGCGGCCATTATTGTTGGTATGACAAAATTTGTGCAAGATTCTCGAATTCTCATTCATTCATCGCGAGATCATGTGCTGCTCCCTCACCGGGATCATCTAGAACAGAGCAGCAGCAAGTCCAAAATGACATTTGTGCTCTGGTCGTAAACATAATGAAATATAAACTTAAAATGTTATGTAATAAAAGGGTTGCCAACGCATACGTGGACGTCTCAAATTAAGGCTTGAACCCCCCACAAAAAAAAAAAGTCGTACAAAAGGTCTGGGTTCTTTTTACATATAAATGAAACGTTTCAAATAAAGTTATAGCTACATGTTAGTCAAGAGTGAGCTAAACACATCCCCATGAAGAGGTAACCATAGCAACTACCGCACTTTTCGTTTGGTAGGACAAAACAAGTAGCCAAGCAATTTTAGTTTTATTAGTATTATTATGAACATATAAAAAATTAACATCAAATAAACATCATATGAACAAATAACATAAACATGAGTGTGTTTTGTTTAAACTTTAGTTGGCATTAGGGCGACAAAACAATGTTTTGGTTGCGTGAGACGAACCTCGACATAGCTATAGGCCTATTGCAAAATGTAGGCTACTTCAGTGACAGAAATGTATTTAAGAAGTTTACTGAATAATTCATACATTGTAGCATACAGTACCAGCATCTAAAAAAAAACCTTATTTAGACTCAATCTTCTCATTTGCAGACAATTTGACCTATTCGCACATTCTACTTATGCAAATCAAAGTTTTGACACTTCACTGTACAGTCATTGAAGTCAAATGTGCGCACATCTGCTTTGTACATCTGTAGTCTACAACTCGAGCAGAGGTCTGCAATCGGAACCCGACGCAGAGTGATTAACGGGAAGTTGAATTGCTGAGCGCGGATGCGGGAGGGTGAGCGGAAAGCGGGAGAAATTAATGACTCGTGGCTCCCGCAAAATATAATTATCTACAGCACGCAGAAGTCTGTCACTCGATAACCTATCTAATCCGTCGTGTGTGGAAATTGAAAAAAAAAAGAAAAAAAGTAAATAGAAGCATCAGAACGAGGCAGAGTGTAGCCGGACCGGGACTGAGGTAGGTTCCACCAATTCCAACGGGCTTTTGCGGATGGGAACGGGACAAAAAGCGAAAGTTTCGGTTGAAAAAACAAAACAAATTATAAAACATATTTTTGGCGGGAGTGGCATTGAAAACCCCATTCCAAGCAGACATATGTAGCCTATGGCTAGCCAAACTCAAAGGTCTCGAGATGAGCTTTTATGAAAAATGCCAAACTCCTATGACGTGTTTTTGGTTTACCATGCAGCATGAGCAAACTGTCAATGTCACCACGAAATCTGGCACATAACTGACATCTCTATTGCAAGTGATCGATCCACTGCGGCCGTGGATTGATCCTGTTCTAGCTGACCACATTGATTTTGGTTTAAAGTATTTTTGGAGATCATAAATACTAATGAGCTAAGGGGAACAACGTGGGAGAACGTGTCCCTCGAGAGAAGCGTTGATAAATCACCTACTGTGGACGTGATCTATCCTCCTGAGAGATAGCAAAGAAGGGGTTTGGAACTTAAATGTTTCAATGATAGTGTGCATATGCCTATAGCTATAGCCTACTATATATATTGCTATAGTAGATAGTACTATGATTATAATAGTAGCCTATAAAGCTATGTTATTACTGTTACCTTAATGTTATAATGTATAATAAACCACGAATTAAAATACATTGACTTATAAACTGACTTTGGTGGGTCCCATGCAGGAGCAAGATGTAAGAGCAGTTGATTGCGCGCTCATCTTGTTTTAAATGAACAAGGCAACACCAGGTCCATATCTTTCATGTAATATCTACTTTGAGGCATGTTCTTAGCTGTTGGGCTGGAAAATTTCTATATCAATCACTCATAGTATCAACGATTTGCCATCAAACAGTTCGTTTCCTTTGTGTTAATGACCCGTCTTTTGTGCGTAATGGATCTTTGATCTTTGATATCTTTGATACTTCATCTCAACTCATGTTATTCTGGAACTGTTCAAAGGCACGTTGACATCAGTCAGAGTTGATGGCGTGCGCACAAATGTGCAGGTTGTTTTGACTTTTCCTTCTTTATTCTTTTACACGCACATTTTATAGGTCATTTCAATTTACACCTCGCTATCGATTAAGCGTAAGTTTAAACCCAAGTATAATGGCATAAACCAAGTCGCAAATCAAGAACAAGAGACTTTTTGGCATCAACTATTACTAACGCAACGCACACACATATAGCCTAACTACACACCTTGAAGTCTTGTCTCTCTCTCCCTCTCGCTCTCGTTCTCTCTCTCGAGCACCGCCCCCTTTCTTTTCCTTTTTCCTCCCTGGCTTCCACCTGCTTCACACTAGAGATTCGCCAGAGCGCGTCAGTGCGCGTAAACCACGGGGAACGGAACGGATCAGTACACAGTGCGCATCCCTCTTCACCATCCAGCTGCACTTTTCTTTTCCGCGTCGCAAAGATTTGCCACAATGTTGCTTTCTGCACTTTTATCATAATCCATCAATGGATTAAACCCGTGGATGCAGATGAAACCGATCATCAAAGAAGACAGAAGAAGAGGATCAAACGATCAAGGAGTTATGTTTCAAACAGTCATCTATAAAGGGAGCCATTAGCATATGTCAAGAGAGCATTTACATAAGGGCCATATTTAGGCTGGTGTTTCAGTACAGAGCCAGTCACATCCAGAGAGCACAGGAGGAGAGAAGCCGCATAAGCTTGTGTGCTGCCTGGAGTGCGTAAGAGAGAGTATTGGATACACAGGGGACCGGAGCAAAGGGGAGTAGCCTGGAAGGTCGAGAGAGCATGTGCTAAAGCGAGAGCTAGAGAGAGAGAGAGAGCGAGAGAGAATCGGATGTAAACACGCATTGACTGTCAAAGCCGCAAGCAGTGACTGCGCAAAACACTAGGGAAAGAGAAACCACAGGGGCTCTCCTCACGGCAACTTTTCTTCGACTGTCGGTGATGGGTGCAGTCGGTGAGCTGGTGGGCAGCTTCTCTCACGGCTTGGAGAGCTTTGCGCACGGGTCTCATTTCGTCCTCACGCCCCCCGGGGACTCCGGTGCTCTGGTGAACGAGCACATCGTCTCCGCCGAGCGCCTGTCACGCAGCACTTCACCGGACCTGACGCATCTGAAAGGGATCCTCCGTCGGCGGCAGCTTTACTGCAGGACCGGCTTCCACCTCGAGATATTACAGGACGGTTCGGTGCAAGGCACGAGAAAAGACCACAGCAGATTTGGTAAGTGTTATTTATTGCTGTTTCAATGCTACAAATATTGCATGATGCCACTGTAATAAATAACTAATAACAATAATCATGCAACACTGTATTTTTAGACAGTGCATGAGTGTAGAAATTGACCAGGACTGATAATGGTTCAAAATTCTGATCATTGTTATTTAAAAATGCATCATGGTTATTGCTGACTGTTGGTCAATCTCTCAACTATAATGCAAAATGTGATGATATTATTATGACAAGGGGGGTTATTATTATTTTCATGGTCATGCTGACTGTTTTTGAATAATGTTCATTATAATATAGCAAAACACTGTGATTAAGCGCGAAATACGTCACAAATTAAGTATAGGGCAGATTGATGCCACTATTGCAGGTGCTTGTCCTGCTGTCTCAACTGAGAACTAACAGCTGTGCTTTTCTCACAGGTATATTGGAATTCATTAGCCTCGCTGTGGGGATGGTGAGCATCCGTGGCGTGGATAGCGGATTGTATCTGGGAATGAACAGCAAGGGTGAACTGTACGGATCTGTAAGTATAGCATAAATACAGTGTCTTTCTCTTACTGCTACTGTGTTGAGTAATGCAACAATTCATTTCATTCATAGCCTGCCCGTGCTAAATTGAGGCTGAGATTTATGGTGCAATTTCAAATAGCCTTTGGACACAGTTTATCCTTCTGTTTGGAACTTATTATGCAGTGTGGTTAACCCTTGCTTTCCCCTTTCTTTCTCTTAGGAAAAGCTGACAGCGGAGTGTGTGTTCAGGGAGCAGTTTGAGGAGAACTGGTACAACACTTACTCTTCTAACCTGTATCGGCACGGCGAACGAGGATCCCATTATTACGTAGCCCTCAACAAAGACGGAACGTCTCGGGATGGAGCCCGCTCTCGGAGGCACCAGCGCTTCACGCATTTCTTGCCACGGCCTGTGGATCCAGAGCGCGTTCCTGAGCTCTACAAGGAGATACTAGGTCACAGTTGAAACCACTGAACCTCAAATTCAAACCCAAAAAAGCACCTGCATGCCATGCTCTTTATCCCCCCCCCCAAGACAGACCTGTCTCAGGAGAAAGCAGTGCAGGCGGGTGGGTGGGGTGGGGGGAAGAGGACCTCTTCTGGAGCAATAGCAGGAGATGGAAAGCCCTCGATTCCAGTGGCAGGAACCAATTGTCTGGACTCTGGATAGTTCCGGAAAACAGAACACTGCTTTGGATCCATTCACCTGCTATATGTAGGGATTTCGGATTAAAAGAGGGCAAATTATCACTGGTGGACCTCAAGCCAGAGAATAATGGACATTTACTACTACTGAAGATTCTACAAGGCTTCTGAAGGAATTCTGCGAAATGTTTTTTCATAGAGATTTCATACTCTTCCAAACACTGGCATGGACAAGCAGGAGACAAACTCCTCCAAACATTTTTTCTTTAGGTCCTTTAATTTATGTTTTTTCAAGATATTTATTTTATATATTTATTTATTTTGAAAGTATATTTTTACAAGAATATATGCAAGATGTAACAGGAGGTCACGAGAGCTTTATTTTCTACCGCTATAGAGACACGACTTCTAGAGATAGATCTACTGGAGAAAGTATTTTCTTATGAGTTGTTCATTTTCGTTTTTTTTTTTTTTTTTGTGTATCTCTCATGTCATTAAACCAGATCCTTAAGAGCCTGAGAATGTTCCAGAATTCACTGGGGAATTAAAACAGTTCAAATGATTGCATTTTGTTGTGTCCGTCTTTTCAGTAGAAACATAAGGTCACCTGTCAGAGGTGAATGGTTATTGAATTTCTATTTGAAGAAAGGAAAAAAAAAGGTTGATTTTAGGGAAAACGTAAGCAGGGACAGCATGTGTCTGATTTTCATCGATCCTGTTGGGTGAAATGAAATCAAATAAGGTTTTAATCGCTTAAAAGCCTAAAATGTTTATGCTAAACAGTACACATGCATGTAAGTCACGATAATACGATTTGCAAAAAAAAAAAAAAAATGCGACAGGATCTTTCCATTTCACTAATTCCCTGCGTTCCCTGACACCCTCTGTTAAAAAGGCAGTACAATGCTAACATTAAACACAATGACCTAAAAACAATCCCCCCTCCCTACAGCAACCTTCTCAAGTGACACCTTGGACTGCCCTCTACAAAGTGGCCTTTTCTTTCGCTAAGTGTCTTTTGGAAGCCATGCACTAGGATTAAAAAAAAAAAAAGTTGTTGTGAACGCAGGATTGTGGGATATACTTTTACTGAGCCAGTGCAGGTGGAAGTTTTCTTAAGGAAGCATGAGGTCATTTCAAGACAAACACAGTCACGTGCGGTCTGAAAAAACACAATTACTGGCTGACAAGTGCTTTGTGTTTTTCACATCTCTTATTGCTTTCTGTTTGATGCTTTTCACTTCCTATCCCCCCCTTATGGTTGTGATTCATGAGCTTTGATGACATTCGATGAGCTGGCTGCCTGTCAATCTGGCTGTCTGTCTGTTTAAGGAAGGAAATTATCCGTTTTAAGTAATGTAAAGGGAGAGGCACACATGCGTTTCCAAAATAACACTGGTATGAGGGTTCTCGGTCACATTACAGAGAAATAGGGGAGATTGTAACACTTTTTTGCACATTTAAATGCAACACATCTACTGCACATCTAAATTGTGTAAAAAAGTGTCAAATACTTTAATAATAATAAAAAAAAATACAATTATGTCCATCACATCCCTCATTTCATTTGAAATATTTGAAAGCAAAACAGTGGATATATAGGACAATGGACTCATTTTACTGTAACTCAAACAGCATATAGAAAAAAAATATCTTACTGTAAAAAAATTGGCTTTATATATATATATATATATATATTATAAAAATGTATTAGGCAGCACAACTGTTAACTGAGAATAATTAGAAGAAATGTTTCTTGACAAATCAGCATATTCTAATGATTTCTGAAGGATCGACTGGATTAATGATACTGAAAGATAAGCTTTCCATCACAGGAATATAAACATATATTTTACGTAAATTGTAAGAATATTTCACAATATTGCTGTTTTTACTGTATTTTTGATCCAATAAATTCAGCCTTGATATATGAGCATAAGATACTTATTTTACTAACCATACCCTGTGTAAAATAAATCTAACTCTAAAATGTAACAGTATTAAATGTGGCATGTAGCAATCTTTATGGATCTATAAGTACAATATAGTAATGGTCCAACCCATTCCATCTGCTCATTTCATGTTTTTATAACATGTAGAATGAAATCATAAGTTAACGTGAATATATATCAAAATCTGATTCAAATGACAAATCTCAGATCAAATTGTAAATCAAATGTGATTTTTTTTTACAGTACACTGAAAAAACGATATGATGGTGAATAAATCGCAGAATTAAAACTGTAACTTTTAGGTAAAAATGACAGGTTACAAACAACATTGTTTTCTAAATGTCGAGTAGCAGCAGACAGACAGGAGAGATTTTGCCCTGTGTAAAAGTTCACAGAAGAACTATTCATCTTACATAACTGACATTATGTAGGGAAGGAGTGTCTGAACTGTGCGTCTTTTCCCCGTTTCGGGGGGTTGGAGGATGGGATGATACGTCTATTTGTGTGCGTAGGCATATCAGCAAGCTCTGTAAGTTGTGTGATCTCCAAATCTCTGTGATGATGAGCCAGGGGTTCTCCTAACTGAGAGTCAGTCAGCCTGCCCTGCACACAACACACACACATGGGTTTTCCCCAAAGCAGAAACATTGCTACAGCTAAGGATGTGGTGAGGCTGATGTGGCCAGATCGACAGATCTCATTTTCATTATTTTTCACCTCAGAGAGAGAGAGAGAGAGAGACAGGGGAAGACACATATCTGTGTATGCGTGTGTGTGTACACCTTTACTTTGACTTGCCGCATGAACACCTGTGCAGTTTTACCTGAGCCACAAAGACATGCAGGTGAAAGATCACTCACTTCAACACCTGTCTTAGAACAACACATGTGTTGTAACTGTCCCGACACACATACACACTCAGACATATATATACACACATGCCACTGATGATGAGAATTAGAGAAGTGTCAGATTTTGGATGCTTGAGGGAATTGTTGTTCTGCTTGGTCCTTTTTACACTTGTAAACTGAAATGGAAATGGGAATAGAGAACGTTTCTTTTTAAATAGAACATTTCTTGGTCTGCTTAACTTAAATTACTCTTACTCTTCTCTATGTCGCCACTTACAGTGCAGGAAAAAAAAGCTAAGCAAGATTGATTAACTGTAACATTTGCAGTTTGTAAGCACAATTTGGTCCTCCGTTTGCTTCAGGTTCAAAAACAACAGGCATCTCAAATTACTAAAAATAAAATAAATAGTTAAAACTTTAAATATATAATTAAAAAGTGAGAGTATAGATAGATAGATAGATAGATAGATAGATAGATAGATAGATAGATAGATAGATAGATAGATAGATAGACTTCTGAGCAATAATGTCTTCTGACACCGTACAGATTAAAGAGAGAAAGTGAAAAAATTAAACTAATGAGTGTGTTCCTCTTTCTGCCACCACATTTGTAGATGTTTGAGGTTGATACACTCATTACAAGAAGAGTAATGTTCAATGTTAACATAATCACTGTTTGAGCCTTTATAAGATGGAATTAGCTGAACCACTAATTCACCTAGTGTACACACACACACACACATGCACAAAACACACACTCTCTCTCTCACACACATTTAATTTGAGTTTGTATTTGAACATAAAAAAGAAGCCATTTCCCTTATGGGGATAAACATTTTTTTTTTTCAAGGATTTCGGATATTCTGTTTTAATGATTACATCCCTTCTTAAAATGCAGTACATATTTAATATACTTTGATTCAGCTATATTAATGATTAGCAATTTTCTAAACAAACAAACAAAAACAAAAAAAACCTCAAGAAGCGTGAAGATAAATTCAAATTTTTTAGTGGAAGTTTGCTGTGACAGTGCCAGTTTTAGCATGATGAATGAGGAAGACTAAGTCTGTGCTCCCCATCCTGAACTTCTCTTTAAGCTTAGGGAGGAGAGAGAGAGAGAGAGAGAAAGAGAGACAGTTTGATTGACAGCATGCTCCCAAAAGACGATCCTCTAATTTGCATGTCTTATTGAGAACATGCTGTGTGTCAATGCAGCAGATTTGGCCTACAGTTCACTCTTCCATTCTTAATGAGATAAAACGCTTCTGCTGAGGAGGAGAAAAAAGAAGTGCCAAGAAGAATGTAAAGTGTACCATTCTACTACCGTCTACATGTTTGTTTAAATGGACAATTCATCCAAAAATGAAAACTCAGTCATCATTTATTCACCTTCATAGTTTCAAATCTTTTTTTTCGAACACAAATAAAGATAATGTACATATTTAAATATAGCACGGCACTGCACCAGTTTTGCACCAGCAAATATGTTATGAAAAAGTGGAAGAGTTCAGTCTGACACAAAACGTTATTGTATGTTTCAGAAGACCTGTTTTTAAAAAAAATGTATTTATTTATTTATTTTTAAACTAAAACTTTTTTGGATACATGAAATGTTCATGACTGTACGAATACATATTTTGGAATAAATTTATCTTCAAGGCAAAAATATTAAAATACGATTATTTTTGTTTAGAAAATTACTTATCATTAACTCAAAATCTACTTGTTACGCCATTGTCTGAATTAATCTGCAAAAATAAGAAGCAGTCAAATCACTAATATAGATATAACATGTGTGTAAAAAAAAAGATCAGCAAAAGTTTTAATTAAAAAGAACATTAAATAATTTTTATTCAAAATAAAGCTGAAATGAAATACAATGTTAGATGACCATAGATAAATATGCGCTAATATGAGTCAAAGTGCTCCCAATCAATTGCTGTGGTATTCCGCCATACAATTTATCCGCTTTTACAAGCTTTTCAAGCGTGCAACGTTTTATTTTGTGTCACCATTCTTGGTCGAGTTACACTATACTCGTGTAACTGTATTTAAATAGGGAAAACGTGGAGGTGTTTGGTCGCTTCTCTGCTCGACCCACATCAAATTAACAGGGTTAAGTGCGATCAAAGTGTCAGAGCAATTGAGTGCACGCACTGAGACGAGAGAGGTATGCATCAACTCGTTTTAGTTAAGGGAATAACATAGTTTAATAAATCCCACAATAATAAATCCCACAATAGTTTAATTGAAAAACAAAACAAAAAAAAAACGGTGGAGTATCCCTTTAAGAACTCATCCTCACTAGACACCATTGGAAAAGAACAGCGTCAACATTTTGCTAAACTTCTTCTTTTGTGTTTCACAGAGGAATGGAAGTCATTTAATTTGGGAAAGACTTGAGGATGAGTACATGAGGACAGCATGTTCTTGTTTTTTATATTCTGTTGTGTCCACCTGTTCACAGTAAACAACCTGAAATATTGAAGCTCTCACAAAGCAGAATAATCATAAGAAGTGTCCTGAGGCACCTGGGACACGGACACACACACACACACACACACACACACACACACACACACACACATGGTGAAAGTAATTAGTTAGAGTGGAGGGGGACTGAAGAATATTGAACTCATCTCTCTCTCTCCGTCTTTCTCCCACTCACACTCTCTCTCTCACACACACACAAACACACTACTGAGTGATGACTTGTAAGGATATATTGATTGCAGACAGTACACTTTCACTGCTGCACAGATTTCAGAGCTGCTGCAGTGTGTCTCTGGATATGTTTGTTCATAACATTGCATGAGTTGAGCATGTTTCCCCTTGGAGTTCAATTAAGTAAGTCTATGCATATTATAAATGTTTTAAAACATATGTCCGAGTATGGTTTCCCTTTAACAGTGTGCTTCTGCGTTTTGTGCATATCATCTAAATATCCCTTTTAATGTCCATTTCGTTGTGTGGTTGTGACAGTCTCAAACATGCAGACAAACTGCTATGTGATCTTGCTTTGATTCCGTGTAACGATTTTAACTAAATGAGAATCTCGTCTTCTCTCTCCTTTCAATTATCGGATCAATGCTCAGCCCCTGCACACACACATAAACATGCACTTACCCACTGGAAAGAGAAATAACAAATGGGGATTGTTTTAACATCTCAAGGGTTTCTTCTAGACCCAAATGAGATTAAATGGAGAGCAAATGGAGACTTTTGCTTTGGTCTCCACTGATTTTTTTTTCCCCTGGAAAGGACTCTCGTTGTCTATACTCAACAGTTTCAGAAAATCAAATGTCACATTGCTGTTTTTTAAGCTGTCTTGCACAATAAGCGCCATGTTCTTTTTTTAAAGGTACACTATGTAACTTTTGTCCCTCTAGTGGTTAAAAAAACATCACATTTTTTTCTTTTGTCAAAACAACTTAATTTATGTGGTTCAGGTAACATCATATTTTGAGTTTCTGATGAGTTGATACAATGAAGGAGATTGATTTAATCAATTTTTTCATTTCAATGAACTTTTTTTTAACATTTTTTAAGTTAAACCAACAATATTTTTTACAGTGTAACTACTAGTAACTATCAAGAAACTCTGATTAACGAATTAGTATCCTGTAAAAAAAATATTTTCAAGATTTGTTATCACAACATTTTTTTATTTCGTCAAATCAACTTAAATAATTTATTTAGTTGAGATAACTTATTATTTTGAGTTTCTGATGATTGAATTAATCCCCTTCATTGTATTAACTCACTTTTTCCAATTCAATCAACTTAAAATTTTAAGGCAACCAGGTTCCTTACTTTTTTCAGTAAAAGTGCTTTTTTTACAGTGTGGTATTGTCAATGACCTGAAAGGTGAGTTTTTTTGTTTTGTTGATTTGATCATGCATCCTGATCATATGTGCATTGTGGGTACTTGCAGCGCATTTCTGTATTTGGTTGAAAAAAGAACACTACATAGTGCACCTTTAAGATGGTGTGTCAAATTGAAAGTGGTTTATCTTTGAAAAAGGCTTTGTAGATCCCTCCAAAACCCCAATGCAAATGTTCAATAATATGTTTTTACACACCACAGTTGAAAAGTTTGGGGTCCATATAAGACTTTATCTCTTATTTTCACCAAGGGTGCATTTATTTGATCCAAAATACTGTTAAAACAGTAATATTGTATAATGTTATTACAATTTAAAATAGCCGTTTTCTATTTAATGTGATGACAAAACTGAAATGTTTTGCATCATTATAGCCTTCAGTATCACATGATCCTTCCAAAATCATTCTTAAAGGATTAGTTCACTTTTGAAAAAAACTTTTGCTGATAACTTACTCACCCCCATGTCATCCAAGATGTCCATGTCTTTCTTTCCTCAGTCGAAAAGAAATTTAGGTTTTTGATGAAAACATTCCAGGATTTTTCTCCATATAATGGACTTCAATGGGAACCGGATGGTTCAAGGTCCAAAAGACAGTTAATAACTGTTTCAGATGCAGCTTCAAATGTCTTTAAACGATATCAGACGATGAATAAGGGTCTTATCATGCGAAACGATCGGTTATTTCAAAACTTATTCCAAAAATGTAACTTTTCTAAGGACAAATGCTAGCCTTGCTCTATTCTATGAGGCGCGTTTGCAACGTCACGTATTACGTAATTACGTTCAAAAGGTCACGGGCGACGTAACCGAAAGTACAGAGTCAGTGTTTACAAGTTGAACGCATAGGTTGAACAACGCATTCTCACCCCAAGGCGTCACCTTTGACCATGCTTCAATATTTGACGTTTTAGGCGCCCTTTAGCGTCACTTACATGACGCGATCCTACGGCGTCATCTAACTGACGCTAAAGGAAAGCGTCAGTTAGAGGACGCGGTTAGGTTTAGGTGTGGGGTGGGGGTAGGGTACACGCGATCCTAGGGCGTCATCTAACTGACGCTAAAGGTCGCCTAAAGCGTCAGATATTGAAGCATGTCCAAATGCTTCCCAAGGCGTCAGTTAAGTGACGCCTTGGGGGTGAGAATGGGCTGGGTTGAACGTGCAAACTAGCTCAAACACCGTTTACAAAAAATGGAATTAAAAGGAAAAACAACGATGTCGGACGATTTTGATTCTGTGCTTCCGGTTACGTCGCCCGTGACCTTTTGAACGTAATTACGTATTACGTGACGTTACAAACGCGCCTCAGAGAATATAGCAAGGCTAGCATTTGTCCTTAGAAAAGTTACATTTTTGGAATAAGTTTTGAAGTAACCGATCGTTTCGCATGATAAGACCCTTATTCATCGTCTGGTGTCGTTTAAAGACATTTGAAGCTGCATCTGAAACTGCTATTAACAATATCTTTTGGACCTTGAACCATCCGGTTCCCGAAGTCCATTATATGGAGAAAAATCCTGGAATGTTTTCATCAAAAACCTAAATTTCTTTTCGACTGAGGAAAGAAAGACATGGACATCTTGGATGACATGGGGGTGAGTAAATTATCAGCAAAAGTTTTTTCAAAAGTGAACTAATCCTTTAAATGCTGATTTGATGCTCACGAAACATTTCTTTCTTGTTGTGCTAATTCATGTTTTAGCAGAAACCTTAAATTTTTGCCCAGTGTTGTTAAACATGCACAATGACAACTTAAAAATAACATTAAAAACATATGGAGACACCTGCATTCTGTTCTATACTGCTGCACAGCATCTAGCTGTTTTTGAGGAACATGACCTGTGTGGACAGCCCCAAAGTCAGCACTGAAAGCTCATGCGGACAGAGTCAAGATCAATCAGACAATCAGAGAGTGTGTGAGCGAGCGAGATGAGGAGAAGGGGTGGAGGGCGAGTCTCAGCAAGCCTGTAGAAAGAGAACTGACACAACTCTGCCTGTCCATGGCTTTCTTTCTCACTTTATAAGACACAACAATAATTGTGGCGCACATCTGGTCCTGGTAATTACAGAACCTTTAATATCTAACAATACCGGGATTGGCTATAGGGCAAAATCTGGACAAAATATACTTTTTGAATGGACAGCCTGTAAACTCATTCTGGGAAGGAATAATGAAAAAGAATGGCTCTATCTCGTCTTTTCCTCCTCTCCTGCCATAGTGTGTCATCACTTCTTTAGAAAAGTGTGTGTGTCAGCGAGTGCAGGGGGAATCAACATGTACCGTAAGGTGTTGCTGTAACCTGTCGAAGAGCAAACATTATCTGGTTCAGATTTTCATGCGTTTTGTGTGTGTGTGTGTGCACTTCAAACGCGCCTGGTGGTGCGGCGTGCAGCCACTTCTACACAATCACAGACACACACAAAGAAGCCGCAGCAAGGAGAGGAAATTCCCTGCTTGGGAAAACCAAGGATCACTCACAATTAGATCTTGTGATAAGCAACAAAGATATCACTGATTGCGCGTGTGTGTAGTGTGTGCGAGTGCACACATGTGTTTCTGCATGTCACATATCTCGAACCCAACCAATGATGGGAATAATTGATAGAAAATTGTGCAAACAAATCCTGAATCACAAACACTCTGTCTGACATACACCCCCATTAGCTCATCAGTGTGTATCTTGCACAAACCTGAGTGAGCGCCACACTTTCCATTCTCTTGTCCTGACAGCTATGCAGTGGCCATTGATGTTGTCATCTCATTCCAAAGGCATTGCAAAGAGCCAGGTGGAGAAAATGTCTCTCACACGTGGCACTTTGTTGGTTTTTCAACATGCAGGATTCTTCCACACTCCATAGTTCTCCCAAGCACGCACACAAAAGATGACACACTGCAGAACAGAAGAAACTTTTGTGATTACGTAGTGTCAATGAACGCAGTTTCGCGTAAATATATTCAATTCATATTAGCAAATGTACAAAATACACATACATATTTAAATACATTGGTCACATAATAATACTAATACACAGTTCTGCATTACATGCAAATTGACCAAAAATTTATGCACCTCTTGATGGAGGTGCATGCATTTTTGGTCAAGATCTTGTGAATTCAAGAGTCAATCACTCTGTAAATTCTCCTCCAGCACATCCCAAAGACTGTCAATGAATTTAAGGTGCAAATGCATGTGTGAAAATTATTATTCATGCTCCCTCCCAGGCCTTTCTTACCAGTGTTGGGTAAGTTACTCTAAAAAAGTAATTAATTACCAGTTACTAATTACCTCTTCAACAGTGTAATTAGATTACTGTACTAATTACTCTCTCTAAAAAGTATTTAATTACTTTTAATTACTAATTACTTTCAAAATCCCATATCAATCTCAACCAGCTGAATAATACAAGGATAGACATGAATCTGTTTTAGTTCTTTCAAATAAATACTATAAAATTGCATGAATTATCCTTAAAATGACCAAGGTGGAGAAGGTTACATTATAAAAACATACTTTTTAACAATACATTTTGACGTTAAACCCACTATTATTTTATGTCTGATCTCATGACATTTAAACATACATATTTTTTCATTCATACGAATTTGTACGAGTGCGGTCGTACAATTTAGACACCTCATAAAATGCTTACGAATCGCTGTGAGATCGGATTGATCTATACACAGTATTTACCTCAATTACATCAGAAGTAACTGTAATTAAATTACAGATAAATGAAGAGTAATCCCTTACTTTACATTTTCAAGGGAAAAGTAATTAAATTACAGTAACTAACTAGTAGTAATTAGTTACACCCAACACTGATTCTTACACAGTTTGAGCCTGATGAATCTTGGCTTTTTCATCCTGGAACAAGGCCATGATGTGTCTTCCTACATGGTTGTTTAATAAATGAAAAGCTACACACTCCATCAGTTAGGGTCAGAAGAATTGTTGCCAAACATATAACAGGCTAGAAACATAATAATCACAGTAATAATGTTCAGTCAGACCTTTAAGTTTCACTGAAATATTAATAGGAATTCCAGAATTCATTTTTCGGTTTGATCATCTTGGGCTTCAACAGAAGCAAGAATATTGAACCGTCGATACATGGATTCTACACAGCAATTGACTCATATTTTTGACCTTTAAATAGTCTGAAATGTTCTGTTCATTTATAGACCTAAATTAGATTTAGAATCTCAGATTTGCAATGCACACTCAGACTTTAGATCACGCTGTACATCCTTGGACTCAAACTACAAGGAAAAAACAAAGCGCGAGAGTGTGCTTGTGTCATGGCGTGTGTGTGTGTGTGTGTGTGTGTGTGTGTGATAGCAAGGGCAGACTGGATAAATGTTATATTTGCTCTGACAAGTACAGGTCTTTCATACCGAGCCCTGCTGTGTGAAAACAAACATATCTGGGAGGAAGAAAACAGCTGAGGACGACTACTCCACCTCCACCCTGCACAACCTTTAGCCTCAGGGAAGAGCAAGTGTGTCTGTGTGTGTGTGTGTGTGTGTGAGAGAAAGAGAGACCTTGTGAAACTGCATCAGATCAAACAAGACAATCAAAGCAATGTGTTTTTCCTCCTCTTACTCTGCATCATTCACACACTGGGGAGGTTGAACACCTATCGACTATTTTGTAGTTCTGAGTCTAATGGACATTTAAATTGCTGAAATGTAGGTCTTTCGTTCTTAACATTCAGTTTGTTTCATTGAGGAATCAACTGCAGGACAATCTTAATTAGATTTACATTAGAGTTACTTTCGACCAATGTGTTCTTGCTGAATATATTATATTTAAATTCTACCATTCAAGAGCTTGGGGTCAGAAAGTTATTTTTTTAATACTTTAATCAAAATTGAATAACAAATTATAGTGATGTAGACTAGTTTCAAACAAAATAAGGCTAAAACGGCTAAAAGGTTGTTTTGTTCATTGTGAGAGTATAAGAAATAGTTTGTAAAAGAAACTTTACAGAAAAGTTTGCTATGGCTGGCACACACACACACACACACACATAGGTTTTGCTATAGAGCTGCAACCCAAAACATCCTCTATTAGTGCTAAATTACATTCTTTACCATGAGTTTGATGTCACTACCTGTATCAAATGTTCTGAATCTTAATATGCCAATTAGTCGGAGACTTACAAAACAAACAGATTTTTTTTTTTATATCATAGCCTACCACACACAACCCCACAGACACAGTGGTGTGGTCTGACCTCCTTCACACTCCTCTACGCTCAGACTGCGTGCTTCCAGATCCCAATCTCATTCGGTAGCAGCTCTCCCATGCAGTTTAGAGATTACACTGCAATTCTGGACCTCTACGTCACAGCATGGGTTTGGACCGCACTAGCAGACAAACAGACAGAAGGACGGAGCTGCGAATACATACATACAAACACACAAAGAAGGCCTTTGTTTGTGGAGGAGACTCGCTTGGTCTCGGATATCAAAGAGAGATGCGGCCGCCGAGACAGACAAGCAGTGAAGAGGTGACAGGATGCGGGTGAGAGAGAGATACAGAACTCTAGGGAGACAAAGACCAAAAGATGGGGTTAAGAAAAGAAAGATCAAAATAGAGATGAGAAAAAAGGACTGCGATATTGAGAGACCACAGAGATGCACAGACAGTTTTTGAAGTGAAGTACGCAGAAGTCTCAGCTTTACACGGCACACCCACATTAAGTTCACTGACCATCTGATGCATTACGCACACAAAAATGGCGAACTCATCAGTTTTAATCTTACTTTTGACTTTTGTTTATCTGTTTTTGCAGTATGATGAACAGAATTAATTGAGCGTTTTATGCACATATCAACTAAAATACATAAAGCACATCAAATATGGTAAATGGAAGCTCAAACCTGCTTGCTTGTGAGAGATCATTGATTCGGTGTGTCATTTGTATTCTAAAGATGACCTAAAGTATGGGTTTAGAATGAAATAAGGGTGAGTAAACTATGACAGAATTGTCATTTTTGGGTGAACAACTGAGAAAGAAACAATCACTTAATTTTCAAAGTCTATATACATTTTTCAAAAATTATATTTTTTTTCTTCAAATGTGGATGGATATTAAATTGTTCATTCTTATGATCTATTTTTACATTCAGATACTAACTTTACAGTCATTTAATGCTTACATTTACATTTAGTCATTTAGCAGAAGCTTTTATCCAAAGCGACTTACATCTGAGGACTATATCAGACAAGTCATCGTGAAGAGGCAATAACAACACAAGAAGTGCTCAAAATACAAAGTTCAAATATTACTCAGAGTAGCATAAACCAGGAAAGTAAGGATTTAAAGAACATGTTTTTTATGGTAAGTGCTCATGGAAGAGATAAGTTTTCAGTTGTCTTTTGAGTGCTGCAGGGATTTTGCATTCCGTATGATGATGGGCAGATCATCCCACCAGCATGGAACCGTGAATGAAAATGTTCTGGAGAGTGATTTTGTGGCTCTTTGTGATGGTACCACGAGGCGTCGCTCATTGATCGATCGTAGGCTTCTGGTAGGGATGTAGACTCGTAGGAGTGAGTGAAATTAAGAGGGAGCTGAGCCAGTGGTCGATTTGCAAGCAAGTGTCAACGCCTTGAACTTGATGCGAGCAGCGAGTGGCAGCCAGTGCAGGGACATGAACAGAGGAGTGACGTGAGCCCATTTGGGCTCTTTGAAGACAAGATGAGCAGCAGCATTCTGGATCATTTGTAGAGGTTTAGTTGCATGGAAGTCCAGCCAGAAGAGCATTGCAGTAATCAAGCCTAGAAATAAACAAGGCCTGGACAAGAAGCTGTGTCGCCTGCTCAGTTAGGAAAGGCCTGATCTTCCTGATGTTGTGCATAGCAAACCTGCATGATTGAGCTAATGTGGTCTGAGAAGGTCAGCTGGTCATCAAAGATCACTCCAAGATGCTTACTTAAAGGGCCTAGAATTCAGAAACCATTGTTATTTGTGAAGTGAACTGCAGCCAGCAACTTATTGCGCGTGCTCACACTCGAGCACACTGTAAGAGATTCAACCAACACATCATCAGCAACAGGTTCTTCAGCTCCACCTTCTCGGTCCCAATCACCAGAATACTTACCTGCCACACCTTTGGCGGTATTCAAATCATTCAGTCCCATGGCTCGACCTTCTCTGGAGCGGTAGAGGATTGCAGTGGATTTCTCCAACAATATTCCCTCCTACTCAATCGCTCTCTTGACAGCTTTGTCGCACTCTTCAAGGAAGCGTTTCGTTAGACCAGTCACCATACCTCGATCCATGATCAAACTCCATCACCTCTGTCACAACATGACATCATGACTTTTACGTAAACATATACGCCACTTTCGAGTCAGGTGGCGTGTTATCTCTACGCATTTTGAGCTATCCGCGTGTATGCGTATATGTCTACGCCATTAACGTCCGGCTCATTCCGTGTGTCTGTACCCGCAGTCAAATCTCCAATCATAAATGCCATTAACCCCAGTGACGGTTAAGTTTAGGGATGGGGTTGAGGTAAGTCATATCTTTTTTTTTACCTTGGATGGTAAGGGAACAGTCATAAATGCCATTAACCCCAGTGACGGTTAGGTTTAGGGACGGGGTTGAGGTAAGTCATATATTTATATAACGTTAAGTCAACGGCGTTCATAAACACGCTGAAAGGCGATTATGCGTCTTGATAGCAAAAATGGAAATACGAATTGGCGTGTCATACACACGCTACTTCATAAGATCAGTCTGTCTGTCAAGGTAATTACTGATTTTTGTCAAGGTCTCTTCCCAGATTTAAGGCTTCGATTTGTGATTTTTATGACACCATGGGACTAGAAAATCTGTTTCAACGATCCATTCATGTTGCTCAATGCATTTCAGCATACCAACCGCAAGTTAAACTTTTTTTGTGCTGGTTTAATTGTGGTACCAACTCTTTCAGACAACCCTGCCCCTAAAAGCACTTTGTGGCAAGCAGGGCTAGTCCGAGAGCAGTGAGAACAGAACGATTGTTAATTAGCATCACCTGCACACCATACCGGCCTTGTATCTCACAGTGGAGTTTTGGGAGAATAAAAGGAGGAGTGTTGACAGTGAAGGATGAGAGAAGACCAGGCAGGGACATTTATGTTGTGTTTTTATTATGTTTTAATGCTGCAGTCATCCATGAGAGGCTGCCGCTTTACTGTCGTTTTGTGTTTGTTTATTTTGATATTACAGTTTTGTGAAATGTTCTTTGGTTCCGGCCTCATCCTCCACTTATCAACTAACCTTGTTACGAACATAAAAACAAAGACTGTCTTTGGCTACTTTCCATGTCAATCAAGTGGTGTTTTCCTGTCCAAGTGGGCAATGGTTACCAGACTGTTTGCCACAGGTCGAACTACCGTAAATGAACTAAGATCAACCATTCAAACAATGGAGAAAAATCACACATTTTCGTCTCAGAGGAGCAGTGATGTCATCTTTCAGTGTGTGAGACTGTGTGTTATTGAGTCGAACTCATAACATTCCTCAGCGTGGCCTCGGCATGTTGCGAGAATCTTATACACATGTACACGCACTTGGGCACACAGACACAAACAAATCACACCGCAAACAGATACAAGAAGACAGCACCCTGCCAAACTGCCATGCCAGTACACACATTCAGTGGAAGAGAGAGAGAGAGAGAGAGAGAGAGAGGGGATTGTAGGGAGGGAGAAGGAAATACATTAGTGTCTAAGGGAAATTCCTGGTGCCCTGGAGAGCTGCAGATCTTAAAACAAACCGTAATGACACACACATAGTGCTTTTAAAGATCTCAATTTAAACACACACATAAATCAAAGCCTGAGGATGAGCAGAACAAGAGAATATGTATATCTTGTACTACACACAGAGCCGGTCTAATGGAAAGATACAAAAGTACAAGGCACGCTGTTGGAAATAAGTAGATGCTTCTGGTGGGTGGGGACGGCTTTGTGTAGGTAACAAGAAATTCATCAGCTGAAAACACACATGCATGCATTTCCAATTTGAAATCATTAATATTTAATTTCTTTGGACAAGGCATCTATCAATAACAGTCACCCAAGGGCATACACACCAATCTGACATACTCTTGTGCTACATCCCTATGAGCAGAACCTGTTCAGCCCAATAACTGTAATGCTGAGTGAGCAAGTCTCAGACAATGTCAAATGTCCTCTATACATTAGTGTACTAGTCACTCACAAAAGAGAAAGATTGTTAAACACATCTGTCTTACTGACAGTCTATGCCCAATGGGGCTCCTCCAGGAGTAGGCATTTGGGTGATATGCCGAAAGCGATCAGTCATGGTTACCCGTATGGATTTATTTGCTTTGAAGTATTGGGATCACAAAGTTCGATGGGGCTGTGATGCGTTGTGAATTTTGACCTTGCAATGACATCAGGGGATTTTGAGGTCAAAAGAAGATGTAAAATAAAAGTTTGATTTTAAGAATGAATTACCAAATTTTTAAAATACTGAAAAAACAGCTAAAAAATGGGTTATTTTAAGATCATCAAGTGGTGACCCAGTGCCAAAAAACATGGACATTTTAATAATATTTAGCATAAACTGCATATCATGAAGCTTGTTCAATATAAAATGTTTAACACATTGCTATATGAAAATAACAGCCTGTCATGTTAATAATTTAGAATATAATTAAACAATTATATGGAATTACAAATGAACCATAAAGATAAAAAAACATGTAAATGTATTAATGTTACCATGAACTGAATTTGCACCAAATATTTGACAGAAATACAACAAATATAGGAAATGTAATATTGTAATATTTTCTATATTGTGCTTATACAATGAGTGGCATTTTATGTTTTTACTAACACAACCCAAAACAGGAGCAGCCTACCAGTTGAGAACAACCAAATTAAAGCCAATAAAGGCCACGAGAGGGAATTTAGTAAAGATTCTGTTATTTGTTCAAGTGAAGAATTTAAATTGCAAGTCAATAGTGAGCAAAAGTGAGATCTAAGAAAGCCAAGGTTGCACATTCTTACAAAACTCATTTCCCAAGTTGTTGCGATGTGAAATTCAAGTCAAGAGAGAAGAATGTATTGTTTTTGAAGTGTTCTTGGAGCCACCTGCATGCTATAAAGAACTAACATAGCAATGGCAACAACTTCTCACAATTCCTCAGCATTGTAAAAGCTAGTCAATGGCAAACAAAGAGCAAACTAGAGCTTTGGCTCAAACTCGATCCTAAGCATAATCATCGGCCTACTTTTTACTCCAACCATCCATTCCACAACTAACTATTTTGGCGATAAATCATCACTATTAACTATTTCCCTGCCACCATTTTATTTTTATTTTATTTTTCTATTTTAATTTAAAACTTTCATGGTCCCCAGAATATTTTGTTGTATGAATATATAAAGGGTGAACATTAAAAGAAAGAACAGGTTTTAAAAAATTCATTCTAGCTTAATTTTTTTTAACACTTGAATGAGGACAAGTTTCATCAAAACACATTTCAAATAAAAAGCTGAATTGCAGGCATAACTTGACAATGCGTTGTGTCATTTATGAAGGAAAATCTTGGAATGGAGGAAAAGAGTTTGAAAAATATTTTGCTACTTACGATTATAGGTTTGTTGAAATTTTTACCCTACGAAATCAACTGTACAAATATGCATACTGTAACTCGCATATTTGAGCTATAGCTATAAAGGATACCTCAAACTGCGCAATTTGTTGAGGAGAGGTGTGCTACTTTTCTAAATGATCAGATGAGCGCTTTCTACCTCATTGATGATAAAGCTGTGCAAAAATACATTCGATTTATATTTGAAGGAAGTAACTATGGTAATGAATTACCTTGGACTACCATGGTATGCCATTGATACTTATAAGGCCTGTGCCAGAAATATTTATCTCCTATCTCATCATCGCTTTCTGTTAGACTAAGAGCTATTGAGGGAATAGGTAAATGTGAAAAAGAGTAGAGGCAACAAGGGAACCCTCGTTGTTGTGGATGATGAGGGGCGACTGAATGCTGATAGCTCTGGTGGTTCACAAATCAGAGGAACGGGAGACAATGACGGGTTTATCGACCCAACAAAAGGCCTCTTCACCGGGGTTACGAAGGCTGGGAACCACTGGCAGATGGGAGCCGGGGGGCCCAGGTAAGGCCAGGTATCATGTCGGCTCAGAGAAGACCTTTTTAAAGCTACATTAGCATGCATTGCTAGTGCCGAATTAGAGGGGAGATAAGAGAGTTTTGGGAAGTGCATGGTAACATGATAAGACACTAATGCTTAGAAGGTATGGCGAGATTTCAGCAGTAGATACAGTTGATGGGAATAAGACACACTAGGGGAGCAATTATGTGCACAAAACATGCATGCATACATAAAGGCATAAGAATGGATACAGACTACACACACAGACACACACAACCCACTGACCTGAACGTATCCCACCCATGGATGAGAGTCACAATGTAACTCCAAACAGATTGTTTATCAAATTTGACCAGGGATTTTCAAACTTGAGTTAGGGGCTTTGTGGGACAAAAAAAATAAATAAATGCATAGTTTTGTCAAAAATACATCATACATTTACTATCTTTTATATTTTCAGCAGCCATTACATTTGTCTCACCACTGTATAGAGTGCGTACAGTATATGCTGATTTGGATACAATGTTTTTTTATGAACAGGCACACTGTAAAAAAAATATTGTTGGTTTAACTTAAAAAGATAAGTAACCTGGTTGCCTTCAAATTTTAAGTACATTGAAATGGAAAAATTGAGTTAATACAATGAAGGAGATTGATTTAATCATCAGAAACTCAAAATATTATGTTATCTGAACTACATAAATTATCTAAGTTAATTTGACAAAAGAAAAAAAAATGTTGCGATTACAAATCATGAAAATATTTTTTTACAGTGACCTGAACTAAATTCAAAACGTTTATCTTGTATTCTAAAATCAGTTAAACATTTTATTTACCTTAAAATAAATATATTCCAAATAATACTTCAATAATGTAATTTGACTTGAGTGAAATGACGAATAAATTCTCTTGAAATCAAATAATGGGTCTTTATACGGTATATGTGATATAAGAAAGTGGATGCATATTGGTCAAAGTCAAAATTGCCCACCTTTAAATCTCTATAATATTCAAGTATACTCCTATATTCAATAAACACCTTATTGCTTATTAATAGTTAGTAAGGTGATTAAGTTTAGGTATTGGGTAGGAACTGGGTTGGATTAAGGGATGTAGAATATGATCATACAGAATGAAGCACACAAATACGCTTTATATGTACTAATAAACAGCCAATATCCTAGCAAGATGAATGCTAATAAGCAACTAGCAAAAAGTGAGAATTGGACCCATAGCTAAAGTGAAAAAAAAAAAATCCCTGTTCTAATTAATCCTTTACACTGAAATGTGACTCACAGATTCACAGAAACACACCAAAACACACGCATACACACGCAAACCTGCACATAAAGTCAAAACAGCTATTAGTGCTTTGACTGACACGGAGAGGTCTGGAAGTTTCTCCGGTGAGTGTGTGGATGTGTGTGTGTGGATGAGGGTGTGCACAGGGGCGGGTGATAGCCGCACTTCAAAGAGAGCCAGGATCACATCAACAGCTGGGCTGAGTGTGTTCTCAGAGAGCCTCGACTGCCCACCCACCTGGCTATAGCAGTCACCACACACGCACACCCATATCACAGACACACAGATGTACAGGGACGCAGACGCTCACTTACACACGTTATGACTCAGAATAGAAATGGAAGTTGTGGATTGTCATTACCAAAGAGGTTTGCTTTTAGCCACAGGCTAGTGATTTTCTCTCGCTCACTCTTACACACTTGCATGCTGGTAATCTCCCTCTCCCGCAGGCCAACATGATGAGGCTCTTTGATGCGAGATACAAACAGATGAACTAGAGATGTAAATCTCTGTCAGAGGATCTCACACACACACACACAAACACTGAACTGGAGCTCAGTGCTGCCACGCTGTGGGTTCAAGTGGGAATGGTAGATTGTGGTTCACCAGCCTGGTCTCATTGTTAATACGTAGGTATTTTACGTTTTTACAAAGATAGAAAACGAAAAACGTAATTGTATGATAGAACGACACTTTACGTACAAATACATACGTATTCTCATGAGATCACGTTGGGTTCACAATACGTGGAGAAAGCTGTCCATTGGCGTTCATACGTCAGGTCATAGGTCACTCTTTCACTGGAACTGGACTTGCAAATGGTTGTTAGTTGTTACTGTCTCTGAAGCCAGTGATTATTGTTTATAAAGTTATAAATATGGATATTTTTCTTACAAAAACACATCGATTGACTTCAGAAGGCCATTATTAAGCCACTGGAGCCAAATGGATTACTTCTATGATGGATGAATGCACTTTTTGGGCTTCAAAATTTTAGATACCATTCACTCCCATTATAAGAGCCAGGATATGTTTTAATCTAACTGTTTGTGTTTTGTCATATACACCTACGATGGCTTGAGGGTGAGAAAATTATGGGAAACTTTTCCTTTCTGGGTGAACTAACCCTTAAAGACAGCCCTTCTGTGAATAACAAGGCATTATTTCATCTTAGTTTTAAATAATCATGTTTAAGAGGTATTTGTGGTGAAAATTTAGTATTGTAAAATATTACCGTTTAAATTAATTGTTTACATTTTTAACATAAAATTTTATTTAATTTTTATTTTATATTAAAATTTTCTGAAGAGGCATGATAGCTTTAATTTAGGCTTTTATTCACATTTAAACATTGATCAGTGGTCATAAACAGAAGCTCAACAAACCTGCTTGACGGGCGAGGACAAACCTCATTGGTTCTCGCGGAAGCTCCAACGTGCTGCGCAACACGGGAAAGAACCTAATTGGTTCTCACACGTCAAGCAAAAAAGTTTGAGCTTCCGTTTACCACAACTGATGTGTTCGCTGATGAATGTTTTATATGTAAATAAAATCCTGCATTAAATCTGTTCATCATATAAAGCCATTGTGTCTCTTCAGAATATTTGAACTAAACCACTCAGTTCATATCGATTAGTTTTATGATCTCTTTATGAACTTTCAGAAGCGTCAAAAAAAAAAAACAATAATAATAATAATTTGTGTTATGAAGAGGAATGAGAGTCTTAGGGGTTTGGAATGATATGAGGGTAAATGACAGAATTTTCATTGTTGGGCTAACTATCCCTTAAATCCAGTCTTTAGTGCCACATGATCCTTCAGAAATCATTCTAATATCCTGATTTGGTGTTTAATAAACTTTTTTATTATTATTATCAATATTGAGAACAGTTGTCCGTATTAGATTTCTGTGGAAATGCCATTTCATGTTTTTTTTTTTTTTTTTTTCTTTGATGAATATGCATCCTTGCTGAATAAAAGTATTCATTTCTATAAAAAAAAGTCTTGAATGTTACTGTAAAATACATGTAACGCAATTCAGTTTTTTTACAATGATTAATGGGTTTGCCAGCTCCATCGCTCTATTAAGCAAGTGATCATTGGCCTGATAAAGATTACACTATCAACTAGCAAACAATACTTAATTTATATGAACACACTATTTATTAAAACCAAGTCATTTCTAGCCTCCTGGGACAAGAAGGCCCCTGGTATAAACACACTAGCTGAGTGCACTAACAGTGTGTGTGTGTGTGTAGGTCATGACTGGCATAGAGTGTATTAGTAAAACCTTTTGAGCAGCAGTATATCTGTGTCTATATTGATCAGGCTGAATCAATGGCAATGATTTCCAATGAGGCGTCCTGTGAACTTTTGTAAGTGTGTGCGTGAGAGTGTGTAGATGTGAGACAGAAGATGGGAGCCTGGAACTCTTCAGGGACAAATCTGAAGAAAGACATCTGCTGATCCACTGCAGTATTTCACAGTGTGTAAACAGCCTAATACACTTGCACTTACTTGCATTCACATTCTGTCCGTAACTCCAGCTGTTGCAATGCTCCTGGTGTCACATACATACCTTTTCTGCTCTAAGTATTCCTCCATTCCACTTAATGCTCTGTTTCCTCATAGATGCTCAATTCGAGTTCTCAGTTCAGCTGTAGATGTCATTGCTGATTGGCTGATGATACCACAAGAACATGTAACTGAAAGGTATGGGAAAAAAATAATAATTGTAATATATATATATATATAATTATATTAAAAACACCAAAGACAGGTCAAAATTATTACTAATATATAATATAATGCTTTAAAAAATATATTAAATTCTAATAAAAATTAACTTGTAAAAGCATTGGCTACTTTTGAATTGTCATCACTGACAAAGTTATTTTAGTTTCATTTAAATACCATTACAGTATTTTTAAACATTTTTTTCAAATGTAACTTTCTTCATATTTTCAGTTTTCATTTAAATTTTAGCTTACTTTTTATGCTGTCATTCTTTTATTTTTTTATATTTCATTTTATTTTTAATTTGTCTATTGTAACTTAAACTTATTTTATACCAGTTTTGTTAAGTTTTCGATGATTCATCTATTATTTATATTTAAACTTTATTTCAATTAACAAAAATATACATTTTATATTTTTATATTTTATAAAATATATATTTTATATTTATATTTTTATTATATAAGTTTTATATAACAGCAACAATCAATTGAGCCTCCAGAAAGGAGTACTCACTCGACAATGCTAACCAACCTTTATCTCTTGGTTAAACCAATCCAGTCATCTTAGATCCACTTTATTTTGCAATGTGGAAGTAAAAAAGTATTTTCTTTAAATGTGAGAGACTTCTGATTCATTAATCACAGGTAAATAACTAAGAATATCAAAGTGCAATAAACGGTAAATCTATTTGCACTAACAAACTAGCCTACTACTTTTATGTTCCCTTGAATAAATGAAGTCACATAATGTTAAGGTTTAGTTGAACTAATTCTCTAAAGTCGGCATGAAACGGAAGTCACAATAGTCTTTTCTTACCTTGATGCACAGTATATCTGACTTAGCCTGCATGCCAGACCGATCAAATTGCCAGGGCGGGCTTTATACAACGATGTAATCATCTACGTCACCAAAGAGCGCTTGGGTTGAATCATTTACAACAAAGATGACCGCCGCTGGAGAATTGAGAATCGACGAGTTCACACTTCCGCTGTCCGAGGAGAGGGCTGTGGGCTCGGTATTCGCCCCAAACCCAGAGTAGGCTACTCCCCCTGTATTCCTGGCTGTGAAAGAACAAGCGAAGCGTGAGGATTCGGGATGGTGGAGGGATGCTGAAAACTATCAAGGAATACAGGTGAGTTGACAGAGTGAATATGCTTCCTCTCATGCTGATTGGGCAACGTTATGGTATTGTTTGATGACAAGTTGATTGGATTGATTATTTGAACATGTCTTCCCGAACTTTGTTTATGAAACATCATGTGAAGATTCCACCGTCGCGTCGGTTCTGGAAGATATCTACAGCACATTCATTTTAAAAGAAGACGAGAAATCAAGGTATTTATCGGATGGAAAGTTGAATGAAGAACATGTGTCACTTACTCCATTGCTATGATTGATTGTAGGTCTATCCAATTGAGCGCAGAGGCATTTTCTTTCCTGGTTCGGTTGAAACACGCCCCATAAATCACAGCTCAATGGAGCAGTATCAGACTCACATTCTGACTAGAATCTGAGTATGACAACGTCATATCTGACTGAAATGGCGTGACTTGATTTTGTCCATCAGGAATTGATTGGATGGTTGTGGTTTGCTATTGCTGTGATCTCATGTGAGTGATAGGTTGTCTGATTAAAAAATTACGCAGGCACATGAATTAAAAAAAAAAAATATTATAATATTGACGTACACTGCAATATTCCATAAAAAAATAAATTAAAAACTGGCAATTTTGATTTCATGCTGATTTTAACCCAGCTATTCCTTTCCTCTTCAGCAGACCTTGACTCCTCATTCGCCTCATTCGCAGACATTTCCTGTTCCTCCCCAGCATATTGTACAGTAAGGTCTGATTTACTGGGTGGGCCAGGAGACTCCCGCCCTTGATATGTCCCTCAGGAGCAGTTATTGTCCTAGCTTGAGCACTGGGCTGCAATGAGGTCCCTCATTGAGCCTGGGAACACGGACAGAATGTGTGTTAGCTCACAAGAACAGCTCTGACCTCCAATGGGTGGCATATGGCTGTCAGAGGAGGTGCCTGTATATTGGATTTGTTTTATTGTGTTGAGGTCAAGCGATAGAAATCAATTAGGCAGGGAAGGACTGGGTGAAAGAATGATTGAATGAGGAGCGTGACATCATTAGATAATGGTTATGATGATTAGGGACATTGGATAAAGGACTGAGGGAGAAGAATAAGCTAGAAAAAGACCATGCAAGTGATTTAAACAAATTAATCTAATTAAAGAGGTCAAAAGAAATTTTGACAAAAATAAGAAATACTCACCACACTGTCATTCCTGTATCCTTGTATTCATTTCTTTCTGCTGTGGAACAAAAAGAAAGAATATTGAAGACAAATTGAGTCATTTGACTTTGGATGGACAAAACGGTGTGGGGATAAAAATAGAGACAAAATACAGCATAGAAAACATATTCCCAAATAAATTTTGGCCATACATCATTTTAAAGCAATTCTGGATTATCTTTGTCTGCTCAATCACAATTCATCTTAAAGGGATCAATTTTAAAGATCATTATGAAAATCTGGTTTAATATCTTCCTCACTAATATGCCATGAAAATATTTCTTCATAAGAATTCACATTTGGCAGACACCAAAAAGCAATATGTTGTTAATGATTAAAAGTAAAAATAGAGAAAATAACCATACATAAATGTTTAGTACCAACCAATAAATTAACCAACACGGGATGCATTTTTAAAAATCCCTCTTCTTCATTCCCTTGCATTAGTCATGTTTCATTTCCTCTTTAAATAATACATTTAATCAGAACAGCACTACTAAAAATGACAAATACAGCTAGGTACATGTCAGTGTACTCCTGAATTATTTTTTTTCAATATTTTCTTATCATTTTCAAGTAATTGTAATACAACTACAATTTGACACAACCTTTCAATTTTTCCATATGGTTCACATAAAAAATATGAAAAAACAAAAACAAACAAAGTTCACATACAAAAAATACACAGCACTATTAAAGGTAAGATAATGATGACCACACTGTCTGTCAGAGATGAATCTTTCGTCTGTATTGCCCTTGCCTGTCTTACTCCATTATGAAGATTAATGCCTTTACCTTTTCCAGCTCTGAACAGTTTGGTCTTTAATACGGAGCAAAAAAGACACTTTGCTTTGGGTGTCTGTGTTCATGTAAGAGAGTTTTTGTATATTGCAAGTAAGTTGAGAACAGGTCAGACACCTTTTAAAACAGGCCATTGTTCTGCACTTCCTGTCAATTACCGAACAGTAAATGAGGGAGGAAAGACTACCTAATACCCATGTCCTTCTCCTCTCTCATTCCTCCCATTTCACACTCGGACCACTCCTTTCCGTGACCCATGCTGCCTCATTTCAGTAATATGGTTTCCTGCCCAGCAATTTGATATGTTGTTGCCCAGGACATGCACTCTGTGACAGGTTTGGAGATAATGAGAGCCATGTTCAGATGTTGAACTGATTTGTTTCTGTTGGAGGAGATATAGTCGCATTGTCAGAATATTTGTTTTACAAGACAAAATAAATATGTAATATTATAAGTTGTTACAAATAAGTATTCATAATAACTGTGTCAGCAGTGTTTGGACAAGTATGTAAGAATAATTCTCAATAGTGCCACTAAATTTTAATAATCACACTGAATCCTTTGTAACCATCCAAACCAGCAGGTGGCAGCATAGGCCTATTATCCTTACTAAATGCAAACAGAAATTCTCATATAAACATGCATTTTTTGAAACTAATGTTTCCCACAACCCCTTTTTTATGGTACTTAGGCTACTGTTGCTGTTAAATGGCTTGTAAAGTAAGATCACTTTTATACACGTCTGTTACTAGATCTGCCTTTTAAAGAGACTTTGGCCTGTGTAATTTCAGGACTGAAGCCTGAAGCAACAGCTAACTGCTAAAATGCTAAAATGTGCAAACAAAGTTATTATTATTTTGACCCATGTAAACAGTGCTTTAAGACTTTCAGGTAGTACGAACATCAATCAAATAACGAGTCTTCAGTTGTATAAATTGTAAATTGAATATATATCAATCCTAAATGGACTAAAACTTCAAAAGTTATTCGGTAAAAAGAAGGGAGTCTTTTGATTAAGGGTGTGTTCAAAGTTTGGTTTGCTTGGTCCAGACCAACCAACCAACAACAACAACAACAACATTTTTTAGCATTCACATTTGCATTTTTGACACGGAACTAAAGAAACCGAACCTAGGGATAATGTACGTTCAAAACAGTCAGTTTTCAGGGCGTATATTTAGAGACATAACTTTACAAAACATTCAAAACAATGCTGTGTGCTAGGATAAATGTGCTCGTTGTATGTGCGTAGCCTACATTTGATGGTATTTTTACCAGTTGAGAACTTGTGAAGAGCTTATAAAATGTTTAAAGGAGTCAAAACAGTGGCAGGATTCCCTCCGTCACACACACAAATGAAGATCTGCTGCAAGGAACCGCAGTTCTGATGCCTTAAACGAACTGTGATGAGCAACATCGCGACTGATGAGAAAAATCAAACCAAACATGCCAAGTGTGATTAGCATTAATGACAGGCAGCAGCAGCTTTATTAGGCTGCTGTCACTTTAAAACCTGACACATCTTACTTTTTCACAACTCTTTAAGTTCATTGAACTCTTTTTAACTTAAAACTGTGTTTAGGACGGGAGGATACTTGACAAAACTGAAATCTGACATTATTTTGTGTGTTTTTGTCTGTTCAAGCGCAAAAGAGAACTGAAGGTGCATTCTGTGCACACGTTTCGGGTGTTTTTTCAAGAGAGCCGATTCAAGGCGGAACACAGATTTGAGTAAATTTTTTGCGTCCTAACTCGAATGCTTGAATGGTTTAAAAGCACTTAATTGACAGTCCTAATATGCACGCATGCACACACACACACACTCACACAAGCCTTTTATATTTGACTCTTGACAAGCTGCTGTCACACAACAATACATGTAAGTGAGGCAAATGATCTTAATAGGAATTAAATGTAATTAAACAGCTTATAGGTAAATTATTTTTAAAACACAGTCGAAATAGCAAATCCAAAAATGTTCAGATTACAAAAAAGGTTATTTGGAAGGACTTTATTGCCATCTGGTGGTTTGATAAAAATAAATTGCAATCCTAGTAATGAATGCAGCAAATGATGAAGGAAAATTAACCTGCATGCTGCCTATGAATGGCCAAGCAAGAAACAGTCACTTTTACATCTGCTACTGGATCTGCCCTTTCAGAAGGCTGTGCAAATGTCTGAAGCCTGAAACACTGTAACAACCGTAAACCGTAATTATGTCATTACATCAACAGAGGGCAGCATTGCACCTCAAAAAACCACACACAACACCTGGGTTATTATCTTTGTGGGGACTCTCCATGGACCTAATGTTTTTGTACTGTACAAACTGTAAATTCTCTCCCTTTACACTAACCCTACCCATCACAGAAAACTTTCTGCTATTTTAGATTTTCAAAAAAGATAATCTTGAATGATTTTTGAGCTTGTTTGGCCAACATACTGTATATCTCCACAAGGTCACAATTTACTGGTATTAATATAGCCTATTTGTATACTTGTGGTGACATTGAAAAAAATAATTAAGGTGTAAAATTGTGTTAGCTTACTTTATCAACTGTTTTACCTCAGTGGGACAGATCTCAGAAGACTACACAGCATTAAATGCTTCTTCACCTAGAGTCAACGACTTCTATACTGCAAGGGGATTCACATTTCCATCTGAAGTTTGGGGTAGGGGGCACTTTCAACCCTAATACAATATTAATGCCCTCTCTATACGTGTGCCGCCTGACAACACCCCCATAATGCATCAGTGTTACCTAGTGTTACCCGACTCAGCACTTTTATGCAGCAACCTTATCACCTGATGAGATGAAGGTTGTCTCGCACCCTTAAGGGGTCACATCGTCTGCCAGGGTCACAGGGATTTTTTTAATAACTCACTACGTGCACCTGGCTTTCCTGTAATGAAAGGTGTTGCTGTCAGGCTAGACAATTTTACTTTGAGCAAGATCCAGCTGAAGCCTGAAGCCTTTGTGATATTAAAATTTGGAACTTTATTGGATATAAATAGGATTTGACAAATTATAGCTGCTATGGGACATTTTTCTAATGAAAAATAAAGAAATCATCCAAAGGCAAACAACACATGCATTACACAAGGGAATACAGTGAAGATAATATGATTAAATATCATTATATAAATATATATAATAATAACAATTTTTAACATTGTTATTTTATTAAATGTTTACGTAAAAAAATCGTCTGTGAAACAGTTATGGACTAAACAATGCATCTAATTGTATTGGTAACACTTTACAAGGTTTCATTTGTTGACTACATTAGTGTCATGGTTTTTCATGGCCGATTCTGCCGATTTTTTGCAAGCAAGTTGGCTGATTCCAATACTGGTAGCGGATTTTTTTTTTCTTTGAGAACAAAATAAATAAATAATTTGTTTTTTTCATTTGCTCTATTGCAGGTCAAACCAACCTTAAAAATGATCTGTATAGCCATTTGAAATAAGTGGCAAACATTGCATTTTAATCGCAATCCAAACCGATGCTACGTTGTCTGAAATTACAATTTCTGTCAATTTCTGAAATGCACTTTCTGTAAAGCTGCTTTCAAACAATATTGTGAAAAGCGCTATACAAATAAATTTGAATTGAACGTTACATATAATGTGCAGTTGTTTTTTATTTAAATATAGAATTTCAAGATTTAAAGCAAAAACAGAACTTGCTTTGTGGAATTAAACTATAAAAAATTCCTGCACAAAACGAAAATAGCAAATGGCCTGAATGAAAATGTTGACACATTGATCAACTACCCGTTGTTTTAATTGTGCTTTATAAATACATTGCCCTACCTTACCTAATGCAACTGAGGAAACCGGGACAACCAACCCGATCTCACGACCAAATCGTACGAATTCGACGAATGATTAAAAAGTGGCTAATTCATAACAATTCATACGACCTCACTCGTACGAATTAGTACGATTTCGCTAAATCGTACATATTTTACGAATTGGCCAATTCGTATGAATTCGTACGAAGGACCTACCCCTTACCCCGCCCCTAAACCTACCCATCAGTTGATTTTAGACAAATCGTATGAATTCGTACGAACGAATTAGCCACTTTTTAATCATTCATCGAATTCGTACGAATTGGTCGTGAGATAGCGTAGGGACAACACAAGAGAAGAAACTCAACTCAAAGTACCAAAACAGATTACACATGACAGATGAAAAATGAACAATATAAATTAACCACATCATTTACTGTACATTTTTAAGATCAATGTTGTGTCTATTAAAATGTATTACTTCACTGTAAACTAACATGGCGTTATTACGTTAATAAAGGTTGATAAATGCTGTAAAAAATATGAATAATTGTTAGTTTACGCATACATTAATGTTTACAATGCTTCTTTACTGTAACGTTTTATATAGTTGTATTGTGTATCTCTCACATTCTCGCACACACGTTTACAAACTGTCTTAGCCTTTTGCTTCTTTTGTGGAGGTGGAATTGCAACTTGACATGTTGGTCATGCCAGATTTAAAGGCATGCATTAGTGCATGTTGCAAATATGGACATTGAAGGCATATTACATCATGTGCATATCAAACATGGGCACACACACACGCTCAGGTGGTATAAAAGATAAATGTGAGCGAATAGTAAAAACTGTGTTCATGGCAGCTTAGAAAGGGAGGGTAAAAAAGAATAAAATATTAAAGATGTACAGGAGTCTGTAAGAATACAGCCACTAAGATCAGACACAGAGTGCTAACACAGTAACAATGTCTGCCAATCAATGTCTGTCTGGGACAGGGTAGGACACACAGCTTGGGACTTGTTACAAATCCTACAGGGAAGCTGTGGCCAGACTAGTGTTATGGAGCCATGTGAAAACCAATACAGTTTCACAGGTAATATTGATCCTGTCTCTCTCTATCTCTCTGTCTTGCTGTCAATTTCATCAAGTTGGGAAGTCTTATCTCCCAAATGAGTCACGCATAAAGGGGCTATCTGTTAGTGACTGGAGTTACAGAATACATACACACAGAAAGAGATATACAGACACAGAAAGCAAGAGAGACTAAATATTTAAACTGCCTCAGGATTGATAATGATAATACAAAAAGTGAAAAGTCCGAGGCTGGAACAGCAATTTTGGCCCTCCACATTTTGCCTTTCTGAATACATATTTCGTAAAATCTTTTTTTTGGTGCAGTTTGGTAAAAATAAACATATATAATACTCGACCCATCTTCAATACTCTAACTGAGTGAAGGAGGTTGTTCCTCAAAATCTCGCAATACATGGCCCTGGTCATCCTCTCTTTAATACAGTGCAGTCGCACTGTCCCATGTGCAGAAAAACACCCCCAAAGCATGATGCTACCACCCCCATGCTTCACAGTAAGGGTGGTGTTTTTGGGTGTTTAAGGGAGATTGACAGTCATTTTTAGCTTCTTCCATTTTCTAATGATTGCTCCAACAGTGGACCTTTTTTCGCCAAGCTGCTTGGCAATTTCCCCGTAGCCTTTTCCAGCCTTGTGGAGGTGTACAATTTTGTCTCTAGTGTCTTTGGACAGCTCTTGGCCTTGGCCATGTTAGTAGTTGGATTCTTACTGATTGTATGGGGTTGACAGATGTCTTTATGCAGCTAAAAGCCTCAAACATGTGCATCTAATTTAGGATAATAAATAATGTGGAGGTGGATATTTTAAAGGCAGACTAACAGGTCTTTGAGGGTCTGAATTCTAGCTGATAGACAGGTGTTCAAATACTTATTTGCAGCTGTATCATACAAATAAATAGTTAAAAAAATCATACATTGTGATTTCTGTTTTTTTTTTTTTTTAGATTATGTCTCTCACGTGGACATGCACCTACGACGACAATTTCAGACCCCTCCATGATTTCTAAGTGGGAGAACTTGTAAAATAGCTGGGTGTACTTATTTTCCTCACTGTGTATCTATGATATGACATATACACTGTATAATAAATATTTTTTAATATTATACAAGTAGGCTACTATATAAAGCCAATATTGTGTAAAATAATCCCGCGTTCCAGGCAACTTGTAATCCGTGTTTTTCCAACCATATACACGTGCACTGTAACGGCAGTCAAAGCCGTGACTTCCGACCCGAGAACTCGTACTAGATTGATGTACTCCCAACGAGTTCTGACGTCACATAGCCCGCGAAACCATGTAAAACAACAACGGTAGCCCCTACGGTTGCAGTGTTTTTGCAGGAGGCACATAGTGAGAATACACTTCAGAACAATATAACATTGACTAGTTTTCAGTCCATTGAGTGCAAGGATAAATTAATACCAAATACACAAATAAAGTAAAATAAAAGGTATAACAGCTTATCTTGTCTTATGCGCCATTTTTCCACCTCAGTTTCCCTTAAATAAACAAGAAAGCACCTTTGGCAACAGAAATGATTACAAATGCGCATAAGCCCCGTAAGGTACGCCATGCTGGTTTGTTTATATCTAGCTACCACAATTCCTTGCACTCAGGTAGTTTGGCGTGACTGGCCTGGAATGCTACAAAGTCGTGAGTCATGATTTACGTGCTCAAAAACCTGCCTGGAATGAAGCATAAGACTATAGAATGATAAGCTACAAAAACTAAACAAGCTTTACAATTCTTATGACAAGAAGTGATGTAAATGGCAAACACAAATGACACAAAAAAAGACGCCATTTGCTAAACTAATAAATGTATCTTTGAGAATGATGACAGTGTCATGTCAGTCTTATGCACACCCCTTCAAATAAAGTGTTACCAGAATGATTTGTATAAATCAAAATGAACTTTTATCATTTTAATTTAAATGTAGGCTATTTATCTTATACCACTAGATAATAGTTGTAAGCATAAGATAAAATAATAATAATAAACTTTGTAGCACTGATATTTATTTGTTTCTTTGTAGCTCATCCATTATTTGCACACTTACAGAGTCAATCTTTCAAGTTAGAATATTCATATTCTTTTCTCTTTCTAAATTTGCCTCGTTGGCTGTTATATAACAAATATTAAATAATGAATACTTATGAATACCAAGGCTAAAAAAAGTAAATAAATAAGAAAAAGTACTTTGGGGTCACAGTGACAGCTTGGCTTCTCCTCTTTGAAAAATAGGTTCACATGAGTGTCTCTTTCATTGTGTAATGTCAAAACCTTCCTTGAGCTTTCTGAACTTTTCTTCCCACACAGCTTTCCTTGCACAAAAAAAAAAGAAAAAAAAAAGAAGTTTTGTTTACATTTAGCACATAAGATGGTATTGTGTCATTCTCTACAGTTCAGTGCTGGTTGACTGTATTAGATCGCTGACACCTCTGTTTACTACAACTGTGATGATTAAATGTTTCATCACAAACAAGAAACAGGCAGAGATGGTGGGGAAAGTGATTACCTTCAAGTGGGTCACAGTAGCTCAAGAAAAAGACATTTATCTTGTATGGCAGCAGAGTCTCTCTCTTTCTCTCTCTCTCTGCCTGTAGTGAAGGTTGTATGTGAGCACAGTAGACGATCGAAGGGTTTCTGACAAGAGACAGATGGTGCTGTGAAAACAGCCCACTCTCTTACTCTCTATCTCCTCAATGGAAGTCCTCAACTCATCTCTTGAACAGTATATTGTAGTCAAGTCCAAGTGTGCAGCAAGGCAGGTTCACAACTTGCCATACACATCCGGGATAAAACTATGAAACTTCTGGACTACATAAGACAGAGATGATGACAAATGTTGGGGGGAATTAGCTGTCTGAGGAGCTACACTAAACTGATGAAATTTGACCAAATAACCGAATTAAACATGCATTGAAAAAAAAAAAAAAAAAAAAAATTGTAGTCAAATGCCCAAAAACACTCATTCACACATTTAGGTTCTATATTTGTTAGAAGATCCTTTCTAGGCTTATATACAACGCATTCTCACCCCAAGGCGTCACCTTTGACCATGCTTCAATATTTGACGTTTTAGGCGCCCTTTAGCGTCACTTACATGACGCGATCCTACGGCGTCATCTAACTGACGCTAAAGGAAGGCGTCAGTAAGAGGACGCGGTTAGGTTTAGGTCTGGGGTGGGGGTAGGGTACACGCGATCCTAGGGCGTCATCTAACTGACGCTAAAGGGCGCCTAAAGCGTCAGATATTGAAGCATGTCCAAATGCTTCCCAAGGCGTCAGTTAGGTGACGCCTTGGGAGTGAGAATGGGCTGTTATATATGAAGAGTTCAGATGCAAAAGCCTCTAAATGCCATTTGAAATTTTCTTCTTTAATGATGATTTTTATCAAACTTGTATATTTAAGTTCAGTAATTTCACTTAAATAGCAATGATAATTACCTATTAATTGTTATTTACAGTAAGTGAAATTACTGAACTTAAATAAGTTTGATAAAAATCATCATTAAAGAAGAAAATTTCAAATGGCATTTAGAGGCTTTTGCATCTGAACTCTTCATATGCACATTAGGGGCCGTTATCAGGCTTTTAGGGTCACGATTTTGGTACGGTTCAGTATGTACAGTGAAAAAGAGACTATTGTCAAAAAAAGAACAAATAATCAAACTAAGTAACAGCACAATTACAATAGAGCAAATATGCTAATAAAATAAACAGTGCTTTTCAGGGTTTTCACGTTTTTAACAGTACACTCTAAAAAATGCTGGGTTGTTTTAACCCAACTTTGGGTCAAATATGGACTAACCCAGCCATTGGGTTAAATTTTTACATTACATTTTTAACCCAACATTTCGGGTTTGTCCATATTTGACCCAAAATTGGGTTAAAACAACCCAGCATTTTTTAGAGTGTAGGCTAGTTTTTATGTACAGATATTGAATAAAGTTAAAAAAAAAAAAGTAAAACAACATTGCATTTAAGAGCATCAAGAGATTCCCTGTCTTTTGTTGTTTGATTAAAATTTAAAACGTAGACAGCAGGGATTTTAGGCTGCTGTCACTTTAAAAAATAATGCACTGATCCAGTAGGCTGATATACACATGTGTTGTCACATGCGTTAAGACATTCAAAACTTGAAAGAGAATTCAATATTTGCGTGCTGTCTGAGAAGGGGCTTTTTGTGACATACCCTCCCCGTCACAAACGGCTCCTAATAGCCCACAAAAATGTAAAAGTCCTTGAGGGTTTTGATTGGTGTCAATCTTGGGGGTCAGGAAGGGAGAATCTGAAGCCGCCTCTCCACTGCACACGACAAACGACAGCCGTTGGACCAGAAGTCATTCATTTATAATGGAGTAGTACGAGTTCCAATTTGTGTATGAGGAAACTTTGGATCCGATTTGAGCTTTGGATGGATACGTTCAAATTTTTAAACTCTGCGGCTAAACCGTATGCAACCAGCCAACCGGATGTGATTCTAATCAAAACTATAAGCGCCAAGTTATAATTACCAATATTTTAACACGTTAACGTTATTCTGTATACACCATTTGTGTAAAACTGCGGCAGAAATAATTATTTTACAATTATCATTTATGTTGATTATCTCTAAGGGTAATTTGTTTTGGGTGGATACATTCATAAATGCATTACATTTACTAAAATGATTGATTTTACCATGGTGAATAAGCCGAGGTAACGGTTAGTTCACAACCATTTTCAAAGGTCTTCGCGACTGCCGCTAAGGAGCAAAATACGATAATCGTATGCGAATGTTGTGTGCAGTGGAGAGGGGGGCTGAGGCATTGATGAGGAGTGGTGAGTGAGAGGACAGTGGAGGAGTTAGTGGAGGCAAATACCAGATGCCAGGATGTGGACTCATATGGAACCGATGAAGAGCGTGAAGGTGAAGCTATGGAAACGAAAAGCCAGGTAACATTACTGTCCCCAAAACAAAAAACAAACAAAAAAATCAATCAAACATTTTCATATTTTTTCAGTAGTTTTCAGTATATCTCAAACGAATCAATATCCTGCTTGATGACTTAATTTAAAGGTGCCATCTTAAAAAAAAAAAAATGAAATCATACTCCATATTCCATACCAGATGGGGGCACTATACCTCCAGAAATTGAGTTGTGCCGTGGCGGCCGTGCGCCCGCACTCTCACGTCTTCAAACAACACGGGTGAGCACTGTCTTGCTCTGTCTCCCTCTCACATATTAATCAAATCAATTGACACGATAGTAAAAGATTGGAAGACGCAGTTTCACGTGGAGCATTTGGACATTTTTAGAGATTAGAGACTCAATGAACAACATCTCAACACTAAATTATAAAGGCCGTCTCATAGACGTCTCAAATACAAGCCAGTGCATTTTGACGATTTGGGAAAATAAAAGCCTGTGCTATTATTTGAAGTTTTACAGTATCGTTTTGTTCATATTATATTTTTAATGTTACTTTGAATTAATTTGACAAACAGCATTCGCTGATGTTGACCAAGCTAGCGCCATTCAGAGCTGCCAACTCTCACGAATTCACAGTGAATCACTTTTCACACGCCACACATCAATTTTGTCATGCACAGAAAAGGACACGGAGACCGACAGACTAGACGGAGCAGGTTAGATATGATATATAAAAAATCTCAGCTCTCAGATTCTGTCAATTTTATTACGCAATTCAAACAATAAAAACCGTTTTGGCGCTTGTAAATGTTATACGACAGATCCCTAGCGCACATGAACCGATCATCTCTAGCTAATGGTAAAAGAACACGAACACTGTTGAAAGATACAGTATGCTACAACTTACCAAAATGTTTTCCTCATGCATAATATCCACTAATCATTTTTTTTAACTCTTTCCTGAACTGAAATGTAGTAGTGGGCTGTATGGCAACACGATTGGCATCAGGTTCAAGTACAAACACCATAGACATATACACTAGACCTCACCTGGGGGTTCTAAGCATGCGTCAAAACCGCCGCCATCTTGGAACAGGGGTCTTGTCATAGGAAGTAGCTAGGTAACGCTGCTATCTCTGCCTTTACTTCGAATTCATTGATGGTGGCGGACTTTTGTGCAGCGTATGATGTTCACGGATGAAATCTGAACTAGGAAGAATGTTTTTAAAAAAAAAAAAATAAATAAAAAAATCTTTCTGGAATCAATGATAAATACATGTCTGACCATTGGAACAAACCAAAAAAACAAGAAAAATCGCATTCATGATGATTTATGGTGATTTTATTTGCGTTAGACCTGTCTACTACATTGACGCTGATGCATTAAAGTGGAGGGGCTCCCCTGTTTCAAGATGGCGGCTCTATTGACGCATTCGTTCCAATGAACTGCCGTATCCAAGGTGAGGTCTTGTGTATATGTCTATGTACAAACACGCGAGTTACTCGTGTATTGCAGTTTGGCTGGTGGTTATGTTGCCCGCCCGTATACCGCCTCCCATGGCCGTAACTGGTATTACAACACCTGCCGGGCCGGGGCTAGTAATTTAGCATGCTAATTCAGGTTAATATCTCCGCAGCACAATAACTTGTCATTTTTTTAATGACATCATCAACCTTATTTCTTCTCATTCTTTTGATGCGTGTAGCTCATTTTTTGGATATTTTAACCTCAATTTTTACACATGGCACCTTTAAGCTTGACTCATTCTAATTTAGTCATTTTATTTTATAAATGTTGGTGTTTTTCACAATTAAACAACCTATTATGAACAGAAAATAAAGTAGCTTCTGAAGTTGACAATCAACATTTTTTTGAAGGAAAAAAACTATTTTGTACCCTACTCATGAAAAGTGCCATTCAGTTTCCTTATTTGGAGGTAGGTGGCACCATTATACTGAAAATGAAGCGTTTGTGATTAATACACAGGGCAGAAGTCAAGTGGATGAAAACCTTGCCAACGTATGAGCATGAAAGGAGGAACTGAATCATGAATCATGGACTGAACTTGCCACAGTCATTTTGAAAGATATTGTTTTGTGCGAATGAACACCACTGGCTTGTCTGCGAGAGTTACTTCCACATAGATGTATTCATCTAAAGGCCCAGTGAACCAAATAATATGAAAAAGAATTAGAAAAACAGTGATGTAGAAGAGGAGAGAGAGAGAGAGAGAGGTTTAGTCGATGAGAACAACAGTCCCAGTATGCACTGGGGAAGTCTCCTCTCATATGTGTGTCTTAAATATAGGTGACTGAAAAAAACACACCGGGATGCACTTCACTCCCATTCGAGCAGAAAAAAAAAAATAATAATATCCTCTCAATCCCTAGCCATTATAACATAGAATCCAGGAAGCTTTACCATTTTATATCTCCTGGGCTGGCTTCTTCAACAAAAATTGCTTGTTTTTTTTTTTTTTTTAGAAAATATCCTATCCCTTTTGGAATAATGCCTTTATGCCCTGCTCTTACGGGTTTGGGTAGGAGGATGTGGCATTGCTTCTGCATATGCATCTGCAGGAGCCAAGAGATTTTCATATTCTAACATGAAAGCTGTATATGTGATATAGTTGCGGCGGTCACACTGTGATGCTCCGAGACTCAAAACAACCCTAACGTGGTTCTTCAGCGTGGGATTATGATTTGGAAGTAAAATTCGATAACAAAAGTTTCTCGAAGTTTGAAATTGCACAAGCACATTAGGCAAGGCTCCGAGGAACAATATTTCACGTAACATGGTGGTTGTTCTTGACTTGGAAAGTACTTTTGACAGTTTTATGGCTACCGGGAGGAAAGTATACATGTTTCTATTAAGTTTTGGAAAGTAGTTGAATTAAAAGTTACGGAGCAAGAGACACCTTTACACACTGTGAGGTTTCTTGTACATGAACATACTTTGTATAAAAATAGAGTGGAAAAATGAAAATAGGTTGATATTGATTTGTGAGCTATACTATCCTGTTGGTCAGGTCAAATAAATATTTGCTCTTTCGGCTTTTTAAAACTTTGGTAACACTTTACAATACGTGTGCACTAATAAGCATTAATTCATGCTTAACTAATGCACAGATAATACTGAATTAATGTGTAACTAATGATTATTTAAGCTATTCATTAATGATTACCACATTAGGAACTAATTAAGAGTCTGTAAGGTTAATATATTAGTTCATACATTAATTGTTATTAATTAAATATGTAATTGGTGATTAATTCCATAATAACTATTTTTTTTAACTAATAGCGTTAATTAACATGTTAATTACCAGAATGAGCCAAAGCCTTGTATTTCAACTTCCAGGTAATATGACAGGTATACTAATATGCATTAATACATGATTAATTACTTCATTGTTAGTGCAAATTCATGTGCAAATTACTACAATTACTAAATGACTAGTTAATAATGATGTGCCTCATCAAGTAAAGTCATAGCATAATGATACCTTTGCAAATCATTAGCTAATGATTAATTAAAGCAGACAACTGGAAGTTGAAGTGCATAGCTTTGACTAATTGTGGTAATTAACACATTCATTTACACTATTAGTTAAGAAAATATGTTAAGGAATTAATACACAATGACACATTGAATTAATAGCAATTCATGTATTACTTGATCTATTAATCATATTGACTCTTTATTAGTTGCTGATGCAGTAATCATCAATTAATGGTTTAGTTCTTCATTAGTTATACATTAACTCATGATTATCTGTGCATTAGTTAAGGATGAATTAATGCACATTAGTGCACCCGTATTGTAAAGTGTTACCAAAACTTTTGATGTAATACAATTCACACAATTAAAAAAAAAAAAAAACATTAAAAAAACATGGAAATTCAAAGTTATCTTTTTCATTGTGTAAACAGCTAATGTAATACCTCAGCCACTTTTTGTGAAAATGGCATCTCATTTAAGGGACTGGTCTCTCATTCATTTTTATCAGCAACCAACCGAGGCAACACAATCTCTCTGTATTCTGTTACAACACAAAAAATGGAGCGTTTTTTATCACATTTTTAACCGGCTTCATTACGGGTGACAGATTTCACACACAATCAGTGTAATTTGTGGCATAATGTGAGGTGACTGTCCCTGACCACTCAGAGGGCACAACTCTTTCTTCCGCTTGTTTATACGCAGGCCTGTGGAAACTAGCTTTGTGCAATGCCAAGCAGATGACTTCACTCAAGACTAAGAAACTCTGGATATATTAAAGGTGAAGTTGATTATTTAGTTATGTAATATGAGCTCAAAAGCCAACAATTCATAACTGGCAGCTCATGATGTTGCGGACAGCTCTACTATTCATACTGAATGAATTTCATTTTAAGTATTTATAGCTTATTTCCTTTTTTGCTTCTATGGTATAACAGTTTGCTGGATGGCCTTGAGAAAAAAAAGGTCTGAGAAAATGCACATATTTTATCATTGCATTAGTTGATCTTTTTACAATTTAAATGAGTCAGACTCAAAAGAGATGCCACGGCTATTTCTGTCAATAAGACTGACTGGTGCAGTGCCACACAAAAAAATGTTTTTACGCCACCACATCATAGAATAGAGAGAGTAAAAGTGTGTATTAATAGACCTAAAATTTAAAAAATAAATGCGAGTTAAGTTTACCAAACACAGTTGCTCAATGCTCCTTCTTTCAAAAGTCTTTCGACTAGGTCTATGAGTTTTATTCTTTCCGGTTTATTCTGAATATGTGAATGCTGAAGTTCCATTTAACTTTGGGTACGTTTACACAACAACAATGTACTAAAAACAGAAAAGTTTTTTCTTCAAGTTTTTCACGTACAGACAACAATGCTGTTATCACAATGCCCGTTCATAGTTCACAAGGATGAAAAAAAAAATGTCTAAAACCGTATTATGAATGCCAGGCCAGTAGTTGGCGATGTTACTTTGTAAAAACACTATGTACCTAAAGACTGAAAACATAATACATGTATGACATAACAGTAGTGTGAAATTTACTTGTATTGTAGAGGGTTGCAGAGGTGAAATCAGCATTTACGTGTACGTGTTTATTTATAATGAGATGGGCCGCAGAAATCAGCAAACTTGCACCCAAGTTCAAGGACAAAGACACAGACGAGGATGGACAGAGAGCAAAGTTTTTCCATGTTTTGCTTGTGAGGATAAAGGCCCATTCACACAAAGAACGATAACTATAACAATAAAGATATTTTAAAAATCATTCTCAATATAAAAGAATAGCAGAGTCGATTACAACACGGTAATGACACAGCGGAACGATATCGTTTGAAAAACGATATTAACATTGACAGCCAATCAGAATCCATCCTGCTCTAAATATCTAGAGTATTTAAAGCGACAGAAGACAAAAAGGCTGCCTGGAGAAAAGTTTACATTTGTGTGGACCCTAATATAGATATCATTCTTGGTGTGAACAGGCCTTAACAGCTCATTGTCCCTTCACTGACTAACTTCACTGCCATCTTCCATATTCACAGAGTGATTAAAAAGCACAGAACTGTGGCGAATTTTGATCTAGAGTGATATAAAAGTCACAAAAATTCGAACATGACTTGTCTGACTAAGGTCGCATTGCAAAACATCAAACCTGTATCTGATATAAGACCACATATTAAAGTGGCCCATATCAGAATCGAAAAGATCAGATTCCATGTGGTTTGTGCTGTTCACACTGTTAGGAAAAAAACAGATCAGAGTCAAATGTGAAAAGTCACACAAAACAAATATTTAGGCCACTTTTACTTGTACTGTAGTCTGAACATATCTTTAATATGCACTATACTCTAGCACCGAATTTTAGAAGGTTGTATTTCGTCCAGCATTGGGGCCCGATGAGCAAGCAATTCTAAAACTCTTTCAACATTCCACACTTTTTTTTTGGTTAAAAAAAAGTACATTTTTCTTGTTGGAATTTTCAATGTATTATCGTGAATAAAGTACTTTTTTCAACCCCCTACTCCCACTTTTTTCAACATGAAAAAAGTAACACAGAATTAAATGTACACTTTTTAATTCCAGTAGAAAGCCTGAAATAGCATTTTCCTGTACTAAAATAATCTTGAATAAATAAATAAATAAATAAATACAGTATTTACAGCCCATTCTCACCCATGCTTCAATATCTGACGCTTTAGGCGCCCTTTAGCGTCAGTTAGATGACGCCCTAGGATCGCGTGTACCCTACCCCCACCCCAGACCTAAACCTAACCGCGTCCTCTTACTGACGCCTTCCTTTAGCGTCAGTTAGATGACGCCGTAGGATCGCGTCATGTAAGTGACGCTAAAGGGCGCCTAAAACGTCAAATATTGAAGCATGGTCAAAGGTGACGCCTTGGGGTGAGAATGCGTTGGTATTTACCACACTATTTACAGTGGAATTGTGCAATAAAACACCACTTCAGACTTTTAAATCCACAAAAGAAATACAAGTTTATGAGGTCACACGAACATTACAACTAATTACAGGTGTTTAAAATAATAATAATTTTTAATTCATTCTCCAGTAAAGCTAACCATTTTGTTTAATTTCATCTCTTGTGCAGATGTAATGAAAGAAGGTTGAAAGTTGGGGATATCTGACTGGAATGCCACATACCAGAGCCCTACTTCCTAAAATCCAAATAAGCAACACGGAAATCCACTGGTCTTATCCACAAATCCAGCTTGGTGCTAAAGTCATTCCCCAGACCCTGGGTTTGCTTATGGTGAAAGCACTTGATTATTTTTCTTTTAGTGTTGCAAAACAGTAGCCTGGTTCAACCAGACTCTAGTTCATTTCATTTCCACATTGAGTCTGGAACCGCTCCATTGAGAAACGTTTCCTTCCTTGTAGGCGGGTTCACTATTAAACTTCAAATCTATTGGATCTGCCCAAAGTCACTCACGATCTGCCATAGCCAATCGCTAACGGGGTGTCGTGAGTGACGTATGTCACGCGCCGAAATGGCTGGAAACAACAAGTCCGAATGATCAGAGGATTATGTTTACAATAGGATTTTAGTCAACGAGCGCCACAGGTTTTGTTAATCTAGGAACAATTATTAATTCGAAATGTATATTTGACACGAAGGACAGTGATATATTCATTCAACGGTGGAAGCTGTGTCTAATCATTACAAAAACGCCGCTGTGGTCGTTTTCTGATCTGCCGCAAATGCTGTAGCAGCTACAGTGAATGATCAGTATGTCTCTATCTGCAGATGTGTAATAAACAACAATTTTTCATATTACGTCTTATTGTTTTTTAATTACCTTAATTATGGTCTTCAAAGTATGTGTTTGTACATTTTTATGTGGCATTTATTTTTTTTAGTAAAACAAATCAACCATTGCCATCTAAAACTGAAAATCAAATATCTTCAAAGTATGGTTTTTCACATTTTTATTTATGACAATTATTTTTTTTTTAAAATCACAACCAATTTGTATGATTTACAACATGTAAAACTGACACACCAACCTCCTGCACGAGTGCACAAAGGGGCTCAAAATGTTCTATTCATCACAAGAATCAGTAACTTTACAGTTGGGAATATGAGCGACTGACGTGACTCCTGAGCGGATCTTCAACAATAGTTTAGCAGCCAGGACTCGGGGCTTCTGAACACCGCGAACACCAGGCTAAACCGTCCGTCCAAAATGTCACGGTCATCATGCACGAACTGCCCAGCACAAACTTCCAAACTTTCTGCCTCCTTCACTTGGTCCTCAGTTGTGCAACAAGAGGTTAGACGATAACAATCCGGCTTTAAATTCTGTATATTCGGCAGTTTCTTTTCCAACAACGGACCGAATAGCTTTTCTCACGTCTTTCTCCGCTGCCATTACTGAATTGAAACTGACGCGCTTACATCAACGTCATCTTTCTCAGCCACTCCCTCTATTCGCTGATTGGTCCTACAAAAATTTTATTTCTGGAAACCTAAGGATATGGAGCGATCCCAGATGTAGTACAGAAGTAAAATGAAATTGAGCGGAAGTGCGTAGGGCGCAGCCAGGCTAGCAAAACAGGGCCAGTGGAAGACAATCCTGTGCTCTGGGCAAAATATGATTCTGCCGCCCCATACAGTACATAAAATTATCATCACATATTGACCCCTACTGTTGACTTACGACAGGTGTAATGAATTTATAAAGTCATAAAAGAGGAAAGCATTTTCTTGCTTTGGCTGCTGCAAACTTAACACAGTCTCATCCCAAAAAGTCATATAACTGACGTCTTGGGGCGTATTTTGACCATACGTCAATATCCGCCTTTTTAGGGCCCCCTTAAACGTTGGTAGATGGCGATCCCGGGCCGTCATACAACTGACGCTTTACCTTTAACGTCAGTTAGGTGACGGGTTAGGTTTAGGGTTAGGTTTAGGTATGGGGTAGAGTTAGGATCCCATAACCTCATCTACCGACGTTTAAGGGGGCCCTAAAAAGGCGAATATTGACGTATGGTCAAAAGACGTCCCAAAACGTCAGTTATATGACGTCTTTGGATGAGACCGGGTTGGCAAACTCTTCAGTTATCTTGGATTAATCCAATTTGCGACAGACATGCTACATTATATATTACAAATTCTATCATTATTTGTCATTATATTTCTTTATAATTCATGTCAGATGCTTGGAAGATGCGCTACATGGTCAAAGGTCTGTGGGAATATCCCAAATTGAATCACCTAGGTGAACAAACAGGAAATGATGATCGAATGTGGCAGAATTCCAGGAGTAAAGAGTGGTGCGCTGAGCGGTAGCTGATGGAGTTGTAAAGATCATATTAGCCGGGAAAGATATTACAGTACGGCTCTGATGTGTTGACATACCTTAATCTAATGACCTGGAAACAGAAAGTAGCGTGTAATCAAATGACCCGGTGGCAAAATAGGGAGTCTGAAAGTCAACAACCCCCAGGTCAACATAAATTAGCAAACGTTATAACACGAGAGCAGCGAGCTGGCATGAAATCTAATGAGGAGAGAGGGCCGAGTGTGACCACACCACAGCTGACAGGCGGAGAGTGGTAGGTGTTCGTGGAGTGAGCCTAACAGCAGGAAAATGGCCACTGAAAGATTCCAGCATTGCGGACATCTGGCTCATTCCCACTGGCCTTTGAAACACCCATCAAAGCAGTCAGTGCTGGGCAAGAACAAACTGCCTCCAGGGCATGGAGAGGCAAGATGTTTGGGTAATTTTGCTGTGGTGGATTCCAAGCGCTGCAGGATAGAAAGGAATGGACACAATCAAAGGCAAGAGAAGGTGAAATGACAGATACTCCAAACACAATTGTTTAGATAATACACTTAGAGGAGAAGAGCAGTTATTTGCAGCTGATATACTAATCAAGTAACAATTTTTCCATAACTTTATCAACTTTTAATTACCAAAACAACTTACAATACACTTCCCTGCTAAACAGAACAGCATATCTCTGCCACTAACATATGTTCTGGATCTTGTTCCCCAGTCTATAACACACTGCCTGTTTTTTTTAGTAACAAGAATATTCTGATTTTAACCACATCATAATCATGTTTTAAGCTACCTGTAAAAAACACCCTGATTACATAATAAACTTGCTAATAAATAAATCAGATTGTATTAGACAGCTATTCAATTCAGCAATTCGACAGTGAGCAATTCAACTTTTTGTGCATTAGGTGATATTAAATAAATAAAATAGTCAAAATTTGGCAGAAACATTTTTGGAGCATTAAAAGAAACAATACAGCCGAGATTTTGCAATTAGTCAAACTGTTGTGCTTGAAAGATAACTCCTGAGTTTATGCAACACTATCTCACGACCAATTCGTACGAATTCGACGCATGATTAAAAAGTGGCTAATTCCTACTAATTCGTACGTCCTCACTCGTACTAATTTGTACGATTTGTCTAAACCCACGTGATGGTTGGGTTTAGGGGCGGGGTAAGGGGTAGGTCATTCGTACGAATTCATACGAATTGGCCAATTCGTAAAATATGTACGATTTAGCAAAATCGTATTAATTCGTATGAGTGAGGTCGTATGCATTGTTACGAATTAGCCACTTTTTAATCATTCGTCGAATTCGTACGACTTGGTCGTGGTTGGTCAACCCGGTCTCATCCCAAGACGTCATATAACTGACGTTTTGGGACGTCTTTTGACCATACGTCAATATTCGCCTTTTTAGGACCCCCTTAAACGTCGGTAGATGAGGTTATGGGATCCTAACTCTACCCCATACCTAAACCTAACCCTAAACCTAACCCGTCACCTAACTGACGTTAAAGGTAAAGCGTCAGTTGTATGACGGCCCGGGATCGCCATCTACTGACGTTTAAGGGGGCCCTAAAAAGGCGGATATTGACGTATGGTCAAAAGACGTCCCAAGACGTCAGTTATATGACTTTTTGGGATGAGACTGTGTTTGCATCAGTCTATGTAGCATCAGTCTACATCTTAAAAGTGAATAGAAATAACATAGAAAAGCTAAACAACATAGAAATAAATAACTATAAAAGCTAAACAAAAACCCACTGTCAATATTTGAAAATGCAGAAAAAGTGGGCAGACCCCATGCAGCGGAGATAGAGGGGATGAAATAGATGCTAAAACACTCTATCCTGATTGTTTCTGACTCGCTATAGTGGTTTTGTCGAAACAAGCTGGTTTTTATACTGCCAACTTAGGGAGTAGCTCGTACAAAGAGTGTGGTGAGCTGAAAAGTGCGTACGTTACTAAGGACTGTTAACATCCAATAGGAAAATTCAACTGCAGGAGCCACCGTTCAACCTGAGGAGGGCAGCACTAAGGCGTTTTTACACCATATATTGTAGAAATAAAACACTTTATACACAAACGTCAAAAAAGTTACTTGAATCAATGACTGGTATTAATAAAGATCCATTTTTACAGATCATTAACTAAAAAAGTTGGTTTAGGGTTTAGTTACTCTTTAACAAATGTTTAAAAACACAATAAATGCAATAAATGCTGTTCCTCTGAACTTTCTATTCATCAAATAGTCTTAAGCATTAAAACACATCAACACTGATAATAAGAAATGTTTCTTAAGCACCAAATCAGCATATTGGAAAGATTTCATGTAACACTGCTGGAGTAATGATGCTGAAAATTCAGCTTTTCCATCACATTAATAAATGAAAAAATAATTTCTATTTCAACATATTTTAAAATACTTTTTTTAAATTGTAATAATTCCACGTAAAATTACAGTTTTTACTGTATTTGACTAAAGGCATGCATCCTTGTAGAGCATAAGGGACAGTAAAATCTTACTGACCCCAAACTTTTGAACGGTATAATTTAGAATAAAAGCTTGACCAGAATTTAAGACTTGTGCTGTGAATGGAAAATGATGTGCCTGTAGTCGTGGTCAGTACAGACAGACTGTATACGCAACCATATAGAATCTATATCAATCAGTATCCACACTAACAGGCGTCTCTGTGAAGGTATGTGATGAGTTGTAATAGTCTTAATAGTACCCTTAAAGCCAGAGATTAAAATCATCATTCAAAGGCAATAAAGTCATTTTCAAAAGACCATTATCTCTGTATCTCGCTCTGGATCCTTCTGTCTCTCTTAAGACCACTCTCTTGCCCAAGATCATTGATCAGAATAAGTGCAGGATGAGTGCAAGTGCAGTTGCATGTACGTACACATGTGTTTGTGTGTGTGTGTTAATGGTAGAGGTCAAGGTTTGAGAGCTTTACTCACATACTCATTTACTGAGTGATGGCCGAGGGGGAAAGAATGTCAGGCCTGAGGGCACATGCACATGCACGCACATACAGTATATATTAACTCTTCAGAGAAAAAAAAAAAAAAACACTATCAGCTTACTGTTATTTATGTGTCAGATTTCTTCAGCCAAAGCAAATCCATACTATCGACCTCTAACTATGAACACACACAAACAAACATACATGTTCATTCAGACCCGAAGAGATTAACAGTTTAGATGTTGAAAGCGTTGGTGTATATTAAATGAATTCTTCATTATCAAGACTT
>NW_024121199.1:2485109-2644048 GCF_016745375.1 Pimephales promelas | reverse complement strand
TTGCAAGGTTTGATGAAGTAGACTTTTCTTTACTACAATGAGAATGCCCGTTCTATCTTTAGGCAGTACAGCTCGGAGGACTGTAGTCCAGCTATTCTTCTTAACACTGAAGAGGTTCGTCAGCAGTTACGGCGCATTAAACCAAATAAGGCAGTAGTCCTGATGGTGTTCATCCACGTACCCTAAAAGTGTGTGCTGACCAGTTGTGCTCTGTTTTTCATTTATTGTTTTCTCTGTCTCTGTCTTTTGCCAAAATCCCAGTTAAGTGGAAAACATCCTGTCTTGTCCTAACCAAAAAAGCTAAGGTGTCTAACAATCTTTCTAATCTGAGGCCTATAGCTTTGACTTCGCAGATTATGAAGTGTTTTGAGAGGGTTGTACTGGATCATCTGACTAGCATGTGTCTGCCTTTCAGGATCCTTTGCAATTTGCTTATAGGAAGTGTGGGTAGATGATGCACTGCTATTCATGCTTCACAATATTTATAGTCATCTCGAAACTACTGCCAGTTCCGTTAGGATCATGTTTTTGATTTTTCGAGCGCTTTTAACACTATACAGCCACATATTTTAGTTAATAAACCAATAAATTTTAAGTTGCATAAAACAACCATTGCCTGGATTCTAGACTACCTTCTAGCACGACCACAGTTTGTTAGGATGGGTAACAAACATTCTAATACCATTTTAACTAATACAGGAGCACCTCAGGGTACAGTTTATCCCCCTTTTATTTTCACTTTTATACTGCTGATTATAGGCATAGTCAGCCATCCTGCTGGATACAAAAATTTTCTGACGACACTGCTTTAGTAGGTCTACTTAATAAGGGTTGATGATCTTGCTTACCGAATGGAGGTTCAGTCTTTTTATAATTGGTGTGATTCAAACTTTCTGAAACTGAACATTGGGAAGACCAAAGAACTTGTGATTGACTTCAGAAAGAAAAAAGAGAAGGTCCTCCCAGTTAGAATGATGGCGAAGAGATCGAGATTGTGCAGTCATATACATTTTGGGCGTTCATTTGGATGAAAAACTAAACTGGAAAGAGAACACTAGTGTTGTGATGAAGAAGGCTCAGTCGAGACTGTTCTTTTTGAGAAAACTAAGATCATTTAATATCAGCACAAAGCTCTTAAATGTTTTTTATCAAGGATTTTAGCTAGTGTTCTTTTTTATGCTGTACTTTGCTGGGGGGCAGTATATCTGTGAGGACAAAAATAGGATAAATAAACTGATCAAGAGAGCTGGTTCAGTTATTGGTCTTAACCCAGATGCATTGGAGTTACTGTGGAGAAGAGGATACATTCAAAATTGAAAACTGTCCTGCTTTTGAAGGCATCCACTACACAATTTGTTTAGGGGACTCAGAAGCTCTTTCAGTGAGCGACTGGTTCTGCCTCGGTGTTCTAGTGAGCGATGAGAAGATCTTTTGTCCCAGCAGCAGTCAGATATTTTAATGAACACTGTTAATTATTGAGTGACATCCAGGCTTTTAATAGAGTTAGTGTTGATTTATTTTTGCACTGTGAAATTGAATATTTCTTGTAGTTGTGTCTTATCAGGTTTTTGTCATTCTTTTAATGCATATTTATTTATTTATTTATTTGTCTGTTAGTTGTGTACTGTGTTTATGGTTGTACGGTTGGTGGCAAACCAGTTTCCCTACCGGGATTAATAAATTTTCTATCTATCTTAAACGAACTGTGATGAGCAACATCGCGACTGATGAGAAAAATCAAACCAAACATGCCAAGTGTGATTAGCATTAATGACAGGCAGCAGCAGCTTTATTAGGCTGCTGTCACTTTAAAACCTGACACATCTTACTTTTTCACAACTCTTTAAGTTCATTGAACTCTTTTTAACTTAAAACTGTGTTTAGGACAGGAGGATACTTGACAAAACTGAAATCTGACATTATTTTGTGTGTTTTTGTCTGTTCAAGCGCAAAAGAGAACTGAAGGTGCATTCTGTGCACACGTTTCGGGTGTTTTTTCAAGAGAGCCGATTCAAGGGGGAACACAGATTTGAGTAAATTTTTTGCGTCCTAACTCGAATGCTTGAATGGTTTAAAAGCACTTAATTGACAGTCCTAATATGCACGCATGCACACACACACACTCACACAAGCCTTTTATATTTGACTCTTGACAAGCTGCTGTCACACAACAATACATGTAAATGAGGCAAATTATCTTAATAGGAATTAAATGTAATTAAACAGCTTATAGGTAAATTATTTTTAAAACACAGTTGAAATAGCAAATCCAAAAATGTTCAGATTACAAAAAAGGTTATTTGGAAGGACTTTATTGCCATCTGGTGGTTTGATAAAAATAAATTGCAATCCTAGTAATGAATGCAGCAAATGATGAAGGAAAATTAACCTGCATGCTGCCTATGAATGGCCAAGCAAGAAAACAGTCACTTTTACATCTGCTACTGGATCTGCCCTTTCAGAAGGCTGTGCAAATGTCTGAAGCCTGAAACACTGTAACAACCGTAAACCGTAATTATGTCATTACATCAACAGAGGGCAGCATTGCACCTCAAAAAACCCACACAACACCTGGGTTATTATCTTTGTGGGGGACTCTCCATGGACCTAATGTTTTTGTACTGTACAAACTGTAAATTCTCTCCCTTTACACTAACCCTACCCATCACAGAAAACTTCTCTGCTATTTTAGATTTTCAAAAAAGATAATCTTGAATGATTTTTGAGCTTGTTTGGCCAACATACTGTATATCTCCACAAGGTCACATTTACTGGTATTAATATAGCCTATTTGTATACTTGTGGTGACATTGAAAAAAAATAATTAAGGTGTAAAATTGTGTTAGCTTACTTTATCAACTGTTTTACCTCAGTGGGACAATCTCAGAAGACTACACAGCATTAAATGCTTCTTCACCTAGAGTCAACGACTTCTATACTGCAAGGGGATTCACATTTCCATCTGAAGTTTGGGTAGGGGGCACTTTCAACCCTAATACAATATTAATGCCCTCTCTATACGGTGTGCCGCCTGCCAACACCCCCATAATGCATCAGTGTTACCTAGTGTTACCCGACTCAGCACTTTTATGCAGCAACCTTATCACCTGATGAGATGAAGGTTGTCTCGCACCCTTAAGGGGTCACATCGTCTGCCAGGGTCACAGGGATTTTTTTAATAACTCACTACGTGCACCTGGCTTTCCTGTAATGAAAGGTGTTGCTGTCAGGCTAGACAATTTTTACTTTGAGCAAGATCCAGCTGAAGCCTAAAGCCTTTGTGATATTAAAATTTGGAACTTTATTGGATATAAATAGGATTTGACAAATTATAGCTGCTATGGGACATTTTTCTAATGAAAAATAAAGAAATCACCCAAAGGCAAACAACATGCATTAAGGGAATACAGTGAAGATAATATGATTAAATATCATTATATATATACATAATTTTTAACAGTTTTATTTTATTAAACGTTTACGTAAAAAATCGTCTGTGAAACAGTTATGGACTAAACAATGCATCTAATTGTATTGGTAACACTTTACAATAAGGTTTCATTTGTTATCTACAGTACATTTAAGTGTCATGATTTTTCATGGCAGATTCTGCCGATTTTTTGCAAGCAAGTTGGCTGATTCTGGTAGCGTTTTTTTTTTTTTTTCTTTGAGTACAAAATAAATAAATAATTTGTTTTTTATTTGCTCTATTGCAGGTCAAACCAACCTTAAAGTCCCCGTGAAATCAAAATTGAACCTATTTACTTTGTTAGCGCATATTACTAGTCTTGTGGTGAACAATTAATCCGTGCAAGTGAATATATATTAAAAAAATGTTTTACCTTAGTAATCTTTAATCAAAATCTGAAAAGTTACTTCCGGTCTGGAACGGTTTCTTATTCTGATGACGTAGGTTTCACAACTTGGGTGGGGAAACGCTTAACCACTCCCCTCAAACCGTTAGTTTGCTATGAGCGAGAGATGGAGAGGAGGAGCGCTAGAGTAAAACCCTGCCCTCTGTTCAATATTCCGTTTCACTTGGAAATACGTCACAGCACGGGAGAAAAATCGTTTGCAACTTCCGGTTCACGGGGACTTTAAAAATGATCTGTATAGCCATTTGAAATAAGTGGCAACCACTGCATTTTAATCGCAATCCAAAACGATGCTACATAACGTTGTCTGAAATTACAATTTCTGTCAATTTCTGAAATGCACTTTCTGTAAAGCTGCTTTCAAACAATATGTATGTGAAAAGCGCTATACAAATAAATTTGAATTGAACGTTACATATAATGTGCAGTTGTTTTTATTTAAATTAAATCCTAGAATTTCAAGATTTAAAGCAAAAACAGAACTTAAACTTTGTGGAATTATACTACATAAAAAATTCCTGCACAAAACGAAAATAGCAAATGCTGGCCTGAATGAAAATGTTGACACATGGATCAACTACCCGTTGTTTTAATTGTGCTTTATAAATAAATTACCCTACCTTACCTAATGCAACTGAGGAAACCGGGACAACCAACCCGATCTCACGACCAAATCGTACGAATTCGATGAATGATTAAAAAGTGTCTAATTCATAACAATTAATACGTACGACCTCACTCGTACGAATTAGTGCGATTTTGCTAAATCGTACATATTTTACGAATTGGCCAATTCGTATGAATTCGTACGAAGGACCTACCCATTTTCCCCGCCCCTAAACCTACCCATCACGTCCCAGATAGCAAACTGACATTGAATCAACGTGGAAATATGACATCGAAACAACGTTGATCTGACATTGTTTTGCTCATCGAATTAACGTTGAACCAACGTCAGACGCGTCATTCTTTCAAAACTAACGGAAAATCAAATTGAAATCAACGCGTTGTTTCAACGTTATGAAAGCAAACCAATTTTCGATTTTCATTTAGCTTTGAAGAATGCCGCGTCCGACGTTGGTTCAAGGTTAATTCGATGAGCAAAATCAACGTTGTTTCAATGTCACGAGAGACGTCGTTTCCACGTTGATTCAATGTCAGTTTGCTATCTGGGGTATGACCTCACCACGAGTGAGGTCATACGAATTAGTACGAATTACCCACGTTTTAGTCATTCGTCGAATTCGTACGAAACGGCCGTGAGATAGCGTATAGGGACAACACACAAGAGAAGAAACTCAACTCAAAGTACCAAAACAGATTACACATGACAGATGAAAAATGAACAATATAAATTAACCACATCATTTACTGTACATTTTTAAGATCAATGTTGTGTCTATTAAAATGTATTACTTCACTGTAAACTAACATGGCGTTATTAACGTTAATAAAGGTTGATAAATGCTGTAAAAAATATGAATAATTGTTAGTTTATGCATACATTAATGTTTACAATGCTTCTTTACTGTAAAGTTTTATATAGTTGTATTGTGTATCTCTCACATTCTCGCACACACGTTTACAAACTGTCTTGGCCTTTTGCTTCTTTTGTGGAGGTGGAATTGCAACTTGACATGCTGGTCATGCCAGATTTAAAGGCATGCATTAGTGCATGTTGCAAATATGGACATGGAAGGCATATTACATCATGTGCATATCAAACATGGGCACACACACACACGCTCAGGTGGTATAAAAGATAAATGTGAGCGAGTAAAAACTGTGTTCATGGCAGCATAGAAAGGGAGGGTAAAAAAGAATAAAATATTAAAGATGTACAGGAGTCTGTAAGAATACAGCCACTAAGATCAGACACAGAGTGCTAACACAGTAACAATGTCTGCCAATCAATGTCTGTCTGGGACAGGATAGGACACACAGCTTGGGACTTGTTACAAATCCTACAGGGAAGCTGTGGCCAGACTAGTGTTATGAAGCCATGTGAAAACCAATACAGTTTCACAGGTAATATTGATCCTGTCTCTCTCTATCTCTCTGTCTTGCTGTCAATTTCATCAAGTTGGGAAGTCTTATCTCCCAAATGAGTCACGCATAAAGGGGCTATCTGTTAGTGACTGGAGTTACAGAATACATACACACAGAAAGAGATATACAGACACAGAAAGCAAGAGAGACTATTAAATATTTAAACTGCCTCAGGATTGATAATACAAAAAGTGAAAAGTCCGAGGCTGGAACAGCAATTTTGGCCCTCCACATTTTGCCTTTCTGAATACATATTTCTTAAAATCTTTTTTTTGGTGCAGTTTGGTAAAAATAAACATATATAATACCCCCCCCCCACACACACACACACACACACACACACACATTATATATGAAGAGTTCAGATGCAAAAGCCTCTAAATGCCATTTGAAATTTTCTTCTTTAATGATGATTTTTATCAAACTTGTATATTTAAGTTCAGTAATTTCACTTAAATGACAATTAATAGGTAATTATCATTGCAATTTAAGTGAAATCACTGAACTTAAATATACAAGCTTGATAAAAATGATCATTCTAGAAGAAAATTTCAAATGGCACTTAGAGGCTTTTGCATCTGAACTCTTCATATACTGTATCATGGAGGGGTCTGAAATTGTCATCGTAGGTCCACTGTGAGAGACATAATCTAAAAATAAAAAAATACAAATAAAACAAAATCCAGAAATCACAATGTATGATTTTTTAACTATTTCTTTGTATGATACACCTGCAAATAAGTATTTGAATACCTGAGGAAATCAATGTTAATATTTGGTAAAGTAGCCTTTGTTTGCAATTACAGAGGTCAAACGTTTCCTGTGGTTTTTCATCAGGTTTGCACACACTGCAGGAGGGATTTTCACTCCTCCACACAGATCTTCTCTAGATCAGTCAGGTTTCTGGGCTGTCGCTGAGAAACACAGAGTTTGAGCTCCCTCCAAAGATTCTCTTTTGGGTTTAGGTCTGGAGACTGGCTAGGCCACACCACAACCTTGATATGCCTCTTACAGAGTCACTCCTTGGTTATCCTGGCTGTGTGCTTCGGGTCATTGTCTTGTTGGAAGACCCAGCCTCGACCCATCTTCAATACTCTGAGTGAAGGAGGTTGTTCCTCAAAATCTCGCAATACATGGCCCTGGTCATCCTCTCTTTAATACAGTGCAGTCGCACGGTCCCATGTGCAGAAAAACACCCCCAAACCATGATGCTACCACCCCCATGCTTCACAGTAAGGGTGGTGTTTTTGGGTGTTTAAGGGAGATTGACAGTCATTTTTAGCTTCTTCCATTTTCTAATGATTGCTCCAACAGTGGACCTTTTTTCACCAAGCTGCTTGGCAATTTCCCCGTAGCCTTTTCCAGGCTTGTGGAGGTGTACAATTTTGTCTCTAGTGTCTTTGGACAGCTCTTGGCCTTGGCTATGTTAGTAGTTGGATTCTTACTGATTGTATGGGGTTGACAGGTGTCTTTATGCAGCTAAAAGCCTCAAACATGTGCATCTAATTTAGGATAATAAATAATGTGGAGGTGGATATTTTAAAGGCAGACTAACAGGTCTTTGAGGGTCCGAATTCTAGCTGATAGACAGGTGTTCAAATACTTATTTGCAGCTGTATCATACAAATAAATAGTTAAAAAATCATACATTGTGATTTCTGTATTTTTATTTTATTTTATTTTTTTTTAGATTATGTCTCTCACGTGGACATGCACCTACGACGACAATTTCAGACCCCTCCATGATTTCTAAGTGGGAGAACTTGTAAAATAGCAGGGTGTTCAAATACTTATTTTCCTCACTGTGCATTTATGATATGACATATACACTGTATAATAAATATTTTTTAATATTATATACAAGTAGGCTACTATATAAAGCCAATATTGTGTAAAATAATCCCGCGTTCCAGGCAACTTGTAATCCGTGTTTTTCCAAGCATATACACATGAAAGTGCACTGTAACGGCAGTCAAAGCCGAGACTTCCGACCCGGGAACTCATACTAGATTGATGTACTCCCAACAAGTTCTGACGTCACATAGCCCGCGAAACCATGTAAAACAACAACGGTAGCCCCTACGGTTGCAGTGTTTTTGCAGGAGGCACATAGTGAGAATACACTTCAGAACAATATAACATTGACTAGTTTTCAGTCCATTGAGTGCAAGGATAAATTAATACCAAATACACAAATAAAGTAAAATAAAAGGTATAACAGCTTATCTTGCCTTATGCGCCATTTTTCCACCTCAGTTTCCCTTAAATAAACAAGAAGTAAGCACCTTTGGCAACAGAAATGATTACAAATGCGCATAAGCCCCGTAAGGTACGCCATGCTGGTTTGTTTATATCTAGCTACCACAATTCCTTGCACTCAGGTAGTTTGGCGTGACTGGCCTGGAATGCTACAAAGTCGTGAGTCATGATTTACGTGCTCAAAAACCTGCCTGGAATGAAGCATAAGACTATAGAATGATAAGCTACAAAAACTAAACAAGCTTTACAATTCTTATGACAAGAAGTGATGTAAATGGCAAACACAAATGACACAAAAAAAGACGCCATTTGCTAAACTAATAAATTTATCTTTGAGAATGATGACAGTGTCATGTCAGTCTTATGCACACCCCTTCAAATAAAGTGTTACCAGAATGATTTGTATAAATCAAAATGAACTTTTATCATTTTAATTTAAATGTAGGCTATTTATCTTATACCACTAGATAATAGTTGTAAGCATAAGATAAAATAATAATAATAAACTTTGTAGCACTGATATTTATTTGTTTCTTTGTAGCTCATCCATTATTTGCACACTTACAGAGTCAATCTTTCAAGTTAGAATATTCATATTCTTTTCTCTTTCTAAATTTGCCTCGTTGGCTGTCATATAACAAATATTAAATAATGAATACTTATGAATACCAAGGCTAAAAAAAGTAAATAAATAAGAAAAAGTACGTTGGGGTCACAGTGACAGCTTGGCTTCTCCTCTTTGAAAAATAGGTTCACATGAGTGTCTCTTTCATTGTGTAATGTCAAAACCTTCCTTGAGCTTTCTGAACTTTTCTTCCCACACAGCTTTCCTTGCACAAAAAAAAAGAAAAAAAGAAAAAAAAAAGTTTTGTTTACATTTAGCACGTAAGATGGTATTGTGTCATTCTCTACAGTTCAGTGCTGGTTGACTGTATTAGATCGCTGACACCTCTGTTTACTACAACTGTGATGATTAAATGTTTCATCACAAACAAGAAACAGGCAGAGATGGTGGGGAAAGTGATTACCTTCAAGTGGGTCACAGTAGCTCAAGAAAAAGACATTTATCTTGTATGGCAGTAGAGTCTCTCTCTTTCTCTCTCTCTCTGCCTGTAGTGAAGGTTGTATGTGAGCACAGTAGACGATCGAAGGGTTTCTGACAAGAGACAGATGGTGCTGTGAAAACAGCCCACTCTCTTACTCTCTATCTCCTCAATGGAAGTCCTCAACTCATCTCTTGAACAGTATATTGTAGTCAAGTCCAAGTGTGCAGCAAGGCAGGTTCACAACTTGCCATACACATCCGGGATAAAACTATGAAACTTCTGGACTACATAAGACAGAGATGATGACAAATGTTGGGGGGAATTAGCTGTCTGAGGAGCTACACTAAACTGATGAAATTTGACCAAATAACCGAATTAAACATGCATTGAAAAAAAAAAATTGTAGTCAAATGCCCAAAAACACTCATTCACATACATTTATAGGTTATATATTTGTGCATATATATGCACATTAGGGGCCGTTATCAGGCTTTTAGGGTCACGATTTTGGTACGGTTCAGTATGTACAGTGAAAAAGGGACTATTGTCAAAAAAAGAACAAATAATCAAACTAAGTAACAGCACAATTACAATAGAGCAAAGATGCTAATAAAATAAACAGTGCTTTTCAGGGTTCTAAATTATATCTATGTACAGATATTGAATAAAGTAAAAAAAAAAATAAAAGTAAAACAACATTGCATTTAAGAGCATCAAGTGATTTCCTGTCTTTTGTTGTTTGATTAAAATTCAAAACGCAGACAGCAGGGATTTTAGGCTGCTGTCACTTTAAAAAATAATGCACTGATCCAGTAGGCTGATATACACATGTGTTGTCACATGCGTTAAGACATTCAAAACTTGAAAGAGAATTCAATATTTGCGTGCTGTCTGAGACGTGGCTTTTTGAGCCCTTTACAAACGGCTCCTAATAACCCACAAAAATGTAAAAGTCTTTGAGGGTTTCGATTGGTGTCAATCTTGGGGGTCAGGAAGGGAGAATCTGAAGCCGCCTCTCCACTGCACATGGCAAACGACAGCCGTTGGACCAGAAGTCATTCATTTATAATGGAGTAGTACGAGTTCCAATTTGTGTATGAGGAAACTTTGGATCCGATTTGAGCTTTGGATGGATACGTTCAAATTTTTAAACTCTGCGGCTAAACCGTATGCAACCAGCCAACCGGATGTGATTCTAATCAAAACTATAAGCGCCAAGTTAGAATTACCAATATTTTAACACTTTAACGTTATTCTGTAAACACCATTTGTGTAAAACTGCGGCAGAAATAACTATTTTACAATTATTTTTTTATGTTGATTATCTCTAAGGGTAATTTGTTTTGGGTGGATACATTCATAAATGCATTACATTTACTAAAATGATTGATTTTACCATGGTGAATAAGCCGAGGTAACGGTTAGTTCACAACCATTTTCAAAGGTCTTCGCGACTGCCGCTAGGGAGCAAAATACGATAATCGTATGCGAATGTTGTGTGCAGTGGAGAGGGGGGCTGAGGCATTGATGGGGAGTGGTGAGTGAGAGGACAGTGGAGGAGTTAGTGGAGGCAAATACCAGATGCCAGGATGTGGACTCATATGGAACCGATGAAGAGCGTGAAGGTGAAGCCATGGAAACGAAAAGCCAGGTAACATTACTGTCCCCAAAACAAAAAACAAACAAAAAAAATCAATCAAACATTTTCATAGTTTATCAGTAGTTTTCAGTATATCTCAAACGAATCAATATCCTGCTTGATGTAACACAGTCTCATCCCAAAAAGTCATATAACTGACGTTTTGGGACGTATTTTGACCATACGTCAATATCAGCCTTTTTAGGGCCCCCTTAATAGTCGGTAGATGGCGATCCCGGGCCGTCATACAACTGACGCTTTACCTTTAACGTCAGTTAGGTGACGGGTTAGGTTTAGGGTTAGGTTTAGGTATGGGGTAGAGTTAGGATCCCATAACCTCATCTACCGACGTTTAAGGGGGCCCTAAAAAGGCGAATATTGACGTATGGTCAAAAGACGTCCCAAAACGTCAGTTATATGACGTCTTGGGGTGAGACCGGGTTGCTTGATGACTTAATTTAAAGGTGCCATCTTTAAAAAAAAATATGAAATCATACTCCATATTCCATACCAGATGGGGGCACTATACCTCCAGAAATTGAGTTGTGCCGTGGCGGCCGTGCGCCCGCACTCTCACGTCTTCAAACAACATGGGTGAGCACTGTCTTGCTCTGTCTCCCTCTCACATATTAATCAAATCAATTGACACGATAGTAAAAGATTGGAAGACACAGTTTCACATGGAGCATTTGGACATTTTTAGAGATTAGAGACTCAATGAACAACATCTCAACACTAAATTATAAAGGCCGTCTCATAGACGTCTCAAATACAAGCCAGTGCATTTTGACGATATGGGGAAATAAAAGCCTGTGCGATTATTTGAAGTTTTACAGTATCGTTTTGTTCATATTATATTTTTAATGTTACTTTGAATTAATTTGACAAACAGCATTCGCTGATGTTGACCAAGCTAGCGCCATTCAGAGCTGCCAACTCTCACGAATTCACAGTGAATCACTTTTCACACGCCACACATCAATTTTGTCATGCACAGAAAAGGACACGGAGACCGACAGACTAGACGGAGCAGGTTAGATATGATATATAAAAAATCTCAGCTCTCAGATTCTGTCAATTTTATTACGCAATTCAAACAATAAAAACCGTTTTGGCGCTTGTAAATGTTATACGACAGATCCCTAGCGCACATGAACCGATCATCTCTAGCTAATGGTAAAAGAACACGAACACTGTTGAAAGATACAGTATGCTACAACTTACCAAAATATTTTTCCTCATGCATAATATCCACCAATCATTTTTTTTAACTCTTTCCTGAACTGAAATGTAGTAGTGGGCTGTATGGCAACACGATTGGCATCAGGTTCAAGTACAAACACCATAGACATATACACTAGACCTCACCTGGAGGTTCTAAGCATGCGTCAAAACCGCCGCCATATTGGAACAGGGGTCTTGTCATAGGAAGTAGCTAGGTAACGCTGCTATCTCTGCCTTTACTTCGAATTCATTGATGGTGGCGGACTTTTGTGCAGCGTATGATGTTCACGGATGAAATCTGAACTAGGAAGAATGTTTTTAAAAAAAAAAAATAATAATAAAAAAATCTTTCTGGAGTCAATGATAAATACATGTCTGACCATTGGAACAAACCAAAAAAACAAGAAAAATCGCATTCATGATGATTTATGGTGATTTTATTTGCGTTAGACCTGTCTACTACATTGACGCTGATGCATTAAAGTGGAGGGGCTCCCCTGTTTCAAGATGGCGGCTCTATTGACGCATTCGTTCCAATGAACTGCCGTATCCAAGGTGAGGTCTAGTGTATATGTCTATGTACAAACACAAGCCATGCGAGTTACTCGTGTATTGCAGTTTGGCTGGTGGTTATGTTGCCCGCCCGTATACCGCCTCCCATGGCCGTAACTGGTATTACAACACCTGCCGGACCGGGGCTAGTAATTTAGCATGCTAATTCAGGTTAATATCTCCGCAGCACAATAACTTGTCATTTTTTTAATGACATCATCAACCTTATTTCTTCTCATTCTTTTGATGCGTGTAGCTCATTTTTTGGATATTTTAACCTCAATTTTTACACATGGCACCTTTAAGCTTGACTCATTCTAATTTAGTCATTTTATTTTATAAATGTTGGTGTTTTTCACAATTAAACAACCTATTATGAACAGAAAATAAAGTAGCTTCTGAAGTTGACAATCAACATTTTTTTGAAGGAAAAAAACTATTTTGTACCCTACTCATGAAAAGTGCCATTCAGTTTCCTTATTTGGAGGTAGGTGGCACCATTATACTGAAAATGAAGCGTTTGTGATTAATACACAGGGCAGAAGTCAAGTGGATGAAAACCTTGCCAACGTATGAGCATGAAAGGAGGAACTGAATCATGAATCATGGACTGAACTTGCCACAGTCATTTTGAAAGATATTGTTTTGTGCGAGTGAACACCACTGGCTTGTCTGCGAGAGTTACTTCCACATAGATGTATTCATCTAAAGGCCCAGTGAACCAAATAATATGAAAAAGAATTAGAAAAACAGTGATGTAGAAGAGGAGAGAGAGAGAGAGAGGTTTAGTCGATGAGAACAACAGTCCCAGTATGCACTGGGGAAGTCTCCTCTCATATGTGAGTCTTAAATATAGGTGACTGAAGAATCATAGATATAAAACACACCGGGATGCACTTCAATCCCATTCGAGCAGAAAAAAAAAATAATATCCTCTCAATCCCTAGCCATTATAACATAGAAGCCAGCTTTACCACTTTATATATCCTGGGCTGGCTTCTTCAACACCTATTTTTTTTTTTTTTTTTTTTTTTTTTTTTTAGAAAATATCCTATCCCTTTTGGAATAATGCCTTTATGCCCTGCTCTTACGGGTTTGGGTAGGAGGATGTGGCATTGCTTCTGCATATGCATCTGCAGGAGCCAAGAGATTTTCATATTCTAACATGAAAGCTGTATATGTGATATAGTTGCGGCGGTCACACTGTGATGCTCCGAGACTTAAAACAACCCTAACGTGGTTCTTCAGCGTGGGATTATGATTTGGAAGTAAAATTCGATAACAAAAGTTTCTCGAAGTTTGAAATTGCACAAGCACATTAGGCAAGGCTCCGAGGAACAATATTTCATGCAACATGGTGGTTGTTCTTGATTTGGAAAGTACTTTTGACAGTTTTATGGCTACCGGGAGGAAAGTATACATGTTTCTATTAAGTTTTGGAAAGTAGTTGAATTAAAAGTTACGGAGCAAGAGACACCTTTACACACTGTGAGGTTTCTACATGAACATACTTTGTATAAAAATAGAGTGGAAAAATGAAAATAGGTTGATATTGATTTGTGAGCTATACTATCCTGTTGGTCAGGTCAAATAAATATTTGCTCTTTCGGCTTTTTAAAACTTTGGTAACACTTTACAATACGTGTGCACTAATAAGCATTAATTCATGCTTTAAATTAATGTGTAACTAATGATTATTTAAGCTATTCATTAATGATTACCACATTAGGAACTAATTAAGAGTCTGTAAGGTTAATATATTAGTTCATACATGAATTGTTATTAATTAAATATGTAATTGTGGATTAATTCCATAATAACTCATTTTTTTTTAACTATTAGCGTTAATTAATATGTTAATTACCAGAATGAGCCAAAGCCTTGTATTTCAACTTCCAGGTAATATGACAGGTATACTAATATGCATTAATACATGATTAATTACTTCATTGTTAGTGCAAATTCATGTGCAAATTACTACAATTACTAAATGACTAGTTAATAATGATGTGCCTCATCAAGTAAAGTCATAGCATAATGATGCCTTTGCAAATCATTAGCTAATGATTAATTAAAGCAGACAACTGGAAGTTGAAGTGCATAGCTTTGACTAATTGTGGTAATTAACACATTCATTTACACTATTAGTTAAGAAAATATGTTATTAAGGAATTAATACACAATGACACATTGAATTAATAGCAATTCATGTATTACTTGATCTATTAATCATATTGACTCTTTATTAGTTGCTGATAATCATCAATTAATGGTTTAGTTCTTCATTAGTTATACATTAACTCATGATTATCTGTGCATTAGTTAAGGATGAATTAATGCACATTAGTGCACCCGTATTGTAAAGTGTTACCAAAACTTTTGATGTAATACAATTCACACAATTAAAAAAAAAAAAAAAAAACGTTAAAAAACATGGAAATTCAAAGTTATCTTTTTCATTGTGTAAACAGCTAATGTAATACCTCAGCCACTTTTTGTGAAAATGGCATCTCATTTAAGGGACTGGTCTCTCATTCATTTTTATCAGCAACCAACCGAGGCAACACAATCTCTCTGTATTCTGTTAAAACACAAAAAGTGGAGCGTTTTTTATCACATTTTTAACCGGCTTCATTACGGGTGACAGATTTCACACACAATCAGTGTAATTTGTGGCATAATGTGAGGTGACTGTCCCTGACCACTCAGAGGGCACAACTCTTTCTTCCGCTTGTTTATACGCAGGCCTGTGGAAACTAGCTTTGTGCAATGCCAAGCAGATGACTTCACTCAAGACTAAGAAACTCTGGATATATTAAAGGTGAAGTTGATTATTTAGTTATGTAATATGAGCTCAAAAGCCAACAATTCATAACTGGCAGCTCATGATGTTGCTGACAGCTCTACTATTCATACTGAATGAATTTCATTTTAAGTATTTATAGCTTATTTCCTTTTTTGCTTCTATGGTATAACAGTTTGCTGGATGGCCTTGAGAAAAAAAAGGTCTGAGAAAATGCACATATTTTATCATTGCATTAGTTGATCTTTTTACAATTTAAATGAGTCAGACTCAAAAGAGATGCCAAGGCTATTTCTGTCAATAAGACTGACTGGTGCAGTGCCACACACACAAAAAAAAAATGTTTTTACGCCACCACATCATAGAATAGAGAGAGTAAAGGTGTGTATTAATAGACCTAAAATTTAAAAAATAAATGCGAGTTAAGTTTACCAAACACGGTTGCTCAATGCTCCTTCTTTCAAAAGTCTTTCGACTAGGTCTATGAGTTTTATTCTTTCCGGTTTATTCTGAATATGTGAATGCTGAAGTTCCATTTAACTTTGGGTACGTTTACACAACAACAATGTACTAAAAACAGAAAAGTTTTTTCTTCAAGTTTTTCACGTACAGACAACAATGCTGTTATCACAATGCCCGTTCATAGTTCACAAGGATGAAAAAAAAAATGTCTAAAACCGTATTATGAATGCCAGGCCAGTAGTTGGCGATGTTACTTTGTAAAAACACTATGTACCTAAAGACTGAAAACATAATACATGTATGACATAACAGTAGTGTGAAATTTACTTGTATTGTAGAGGGTTGCAGAGGTGAAATCAGCATTTACGTGTACGTGTTTATTTATAATGAGATGGGCCGCAGAAATCAGCAAACTTGCACCCAAGTTCAAGGACAAAGACACAGACGAGGATGGACAGAGAGCAAAGTTTTTCCATGTTTTGCTTGTGAGGATAAAGGCCCATTCACACAAAGAACGATAACTATAACAATAAAGATATTTTAAAAATCATTCTCAATATAAAAGAATAGCAGAGTCGATTACAACACGGTAATGACACAGCGGAACGATATCTTTTGAAAAACGATATTAACATTGACAGCCAATCAGAATCCATCCTGCTCTAAATATCTAGAGTATTTAAAGCGACAGAAGACAAAAAGGCTGCCTGGAGAAAAGTTTACATTTGTGTGGACCCTAATATAGATATCATTCTTGGTGTGAACAGGCCTTAACAGCTCATTGTCCCTTCACTGACTAACTTCACTGCCATCTTCCATATTCACAGAGTGATTAAAAAGCACAGAACTGTGGCGAATTTTGATCTAGAGTGATATAAAAGTCACAAAAATTCGAACATGACTTGTCTGACTAAGGTCGCATTGCAAAACATCAAACCTGTATCTGATATAAGACCACATATTAAAGTGGCCCATATCAGAATCGAAAAGATCAGATTCCATGTGGTTTGTGCTGTTCACACTGTTAGGAAAAAAACAGATCAGAGTCAAATGTGAAAAGTCACACAAAACAAATATTTAGGCCACTTTTACTTGTACTGTAGTCTGAACATATCTTTAATATGCACTATACTCTAGCACCGAATTTTAGAAGGTTGTATTTCGTCCAGCATTGGGGCCTGATGAGCAAGCAATTCTAAAACTCTTTCAACATTCCACACTTTTTTTTGGTTAAAAAAAAGTAAATTTTTCTTGTTGGAATTTTCAATGTATTATCGTGAATAAAGTACTTTTTTCAACCCCCTACCCCCACTTTTTTCAACATGAAAAAAGTAACACAGAATTAAATGTACACTTTTTAATTCCAGTAGAAAGCCTGAAATAGCACTTTCCTGTACTAAAATAATCTTGAATAAATAAATAAATAAATACAGTATTTACAGCCCATTCTCACCCATGCTTCAATATCTGACGCTTTAGGCGCCCTTTAGCGTCAGTTAGATGACGCCCTAGGATCGCGTGTACCCTACCCCCACCCCAGACCTAAACCTAACCGCGTCCTCTTACTGACGCCTTCCTTTAGCGTCAGTTAGATGACGCCGTAGGATCGCGTCATGTAAATGACGCTAAAGGGCGCCTAAAACGTCAAATATTGAAGCATGGTCAAAGGTGACGCCTTGGGGTGAGAATGCGTTTGTATTTACCACACTATTTACAGTGGAATTGTGCAATAAAACACCACTTCAGACTTTTAAATCCACAAAAGAAATACAAGTTTATGAGGTCACACGAACATTACAACTAATTACAGGTGTTTAAAATAATAATAATTTTTAATTCATTCTCCAGTAAAGCTAACCATTTTGTTTAATTTCATCTCTTGTGCAGATGTAATGAAAGAAGGTTGAAAGTTGGGGATATCTGACTGGAATGCCACATACCAGAGCCCTACTTCCTAAAATCCAAATAAGCAACACGGAAATCCACTGGTCTTATCCACAAATCCAGCTTGGTGCTAAAGTCATTCCCCAGACCCTGGGTTTGCTTATGGTGAAAGCACTTGATTATTTTTCTTTTAGTGTTGCAAAACAGTAGCCTGGTTCAACCAGACTCTAGTTCATTTCATTTCCACATAGAGTCTGGAAACGCTCCATTGAGAAACGTTTCCTTCCTTGTAGGCGGGTTCACTATTAAACTTCAAATCTATTGGATCTGCCCAAAGTCACTCACGATCTGCCATAGCCAATCGCTAACGGGGTGTCGTGAGTGACGTATGTCACGCGCCGAAATGGCTGGAAACAACAAGTCCGAATGATCAGAGGATTATGTTTACAATAGGATTTTAGTCAACGAGCGCCACAGGTTTTGTTAATCTAGGAACAATTATTAATTCGAAATGTATATTTGACACGAAGGACAGTGATATATTCATTCAACGGTGGAAGCTCTGTCTAATCATTACAAAAACGCCGCTGTGGTTGTTTTCTGATCTGCCGCAAATGCTGTAGCAGCTACAGTGAATGATCAGTCTGTCTCTATCTGCAGATGTGTAATAAACAACAATTTTTCATACTACGTCTTATTGTTTTTTAATTACCTTAATTATGGTCTTCAAAGTATGTGTTTGTACATTTTTATGTGGCATTTATTTTTTTTAGTAAAACAAATCAACCATTGCCATCTAAAACTGAAAATCAAATATCTTCAAAGTATGGTTTTTCACATTTTTATTTATGACAATTATTATTTTTTTTAAATCACAACCAATTTGTATGATTTACAACATGTAAAACTGACACACCAACCTCCTGCACGAGTGCACAAAGGGGCTCAAAATGTTCTATTCATCACAAGAATCAGTAACTTTACAGTTGGGAATATGAGCGACTGACGTGACTCCTGAGCGGATCTTCAACAATAGTTTAGCAGCCAGGACTCGGGGCTTCTGAACACCGCGAACACCAGGCTAAACCGTCCGTCCAAAATGTCACGAACATCATGCACGAACTGCCCAGCACAAACTTCCAAACTTTCTGCCTCCTTCACTTGGTCCTCAGTTGTGCAACAAGAGGTTAGACGATAACAATCCGGCTTTAAATTCTGTATATTCGGCAGTTTCTTTTCCAACAACGGACCGAATAGCTTTTCTCACGTCTTTCTCCGCTGCCATTACTTAATTGAAACTGACGCGCTTACATCAACGTCATCTTTCTCAGCCACTCCCTCTATTCGCTGATTGGTCCTACAAAAAATTGATTTCTGGAAACCTAAGGATATGGAGCGATCCCAGATGTAGTACAGAAGTAAAATGAAATTGAGCGGAAGTGCGTAGGGCGCAGCCAGGCTAGCAAAACAGGGCCAGTGGAAGACAATCCTGTGCTCTGGGCAAAATATGATTCTGCCGCCCCATACAGTACATAAAATTATCATCACATATTGACCCCTACTGTTGACTTACGACAGGTGTAATGAATTTATAAAGTCATTTAAAAGAGGAAAGCATTTTCTTGCTTTGGCTGCTGCAAACTTAACACAGTCTCATCCCAAAAAGTCATATAACTGACGTCTTGGGGCGTATTTTGACCATACGTCAATATCCGCCTTTTTAGGGCCCCCTTAAACGTTGGTAGATGGCGATCCCGGGCCGTCATACAACTGACGCTTTACCTTTAACGTCAGTTAGGTGACGGGTTAGGTTTAGGGTTAGGTTTAGGTATGGGGTAGAGTTAGGATCCCATAACCTCATCTACCGACGTTTAAGGGGGCCCTAAAAAGGCGAATATTGACGTATGGTCAAAAGACGTCCCAAAACGTCAGTTATATGACGTCTTGGGATGAGACCGGGTTGGCAAACTCTTCAGTTATCTTGGATTAATCCAATTTGCGACAGACATGCTACATTATATATTACAAATTCTATCATTATTTGTCATTATATTTCTTTATAATTCATGTCAGATGCTTGGAAGATGCGCTACATGGTCAAAGGTCTGTGGGAATATCCCAAATTGAATCACCTAGGTGAACAAACAGGAAATGATGATCGAATGTGGCAGAATTCCAGGAGTAAAGAGTGGTGCGCTGAGCGGTAGCTGATGGAGTTGTAAAGATCATATTAGCCGGGAAAGATATTACAGTACGGCTCTGATGTGTTGACATACCTTAATCTAATGACCTGGAAACAGAAAGTAGCGTGTAATCAAATGACCCGGTGGCAAAATAGGGAGTCTGAAAGTCAACAACCCCCAGGTCAACATAAATTAGCAAACGTTATAACACGAGAGCAGCGAGCTGGCATGAAATCTAATGAGGAGAGAGGGCCGAGTGTGACCACACCACAGCTGACAGGCGGAGAGTGGTAGGTGTTCGTGGAGTGAGCCTAACAGCAGGAAAATGGCCACTGAAAGATTCCAGCATTGCGGACATCTGGCTCATTCCCACTGGCCTTTGAAACACCCATCAAAGCAGTCAGTGCTGGGCAAGAACAAACTGCCTCCAGGGCATGGAGAGGCAAGATGTTTGGGTAATTTTGCTGTGGTGGATTCCAAGCGCTGCAGGATAGAAAGGAATGGACACAATCAAAGGCAAGAGAAGGTGAAATGACAGATACTCCAAACACAATTGTTTAGATAATACACTTAGAGGAGAAGAGCAGTTATTTGCAGCTGATATACTAATCAAGTAACAATTTTTCCATAACTTTATCAACTTTTAATTACCAAAACAACTTACAATACACTTCCCTGCTAAACAGAACAGCATATCTCTGCCACTAACATATGTTCTGGATCTTGTTCCCCAGTCTATAACACACTGCCTGTTTTTTTTAGTAACAAGAATATTCTGATTTTAACCACATCATAATCATGTTTTAAGCTACCTGTAAAAAACACCCTGATTACATAATAAACTTGCTAATAAATAAATCAGATTGTATTAGACAGCTATTCAATTCAGCAATTCGACAGTGAGCAATTCAACTTTTTGTGCATTAGGTGATATTAAATAAATAAAATAGTCAAAATTTGGCAGAAACATTTTTGGAGCATTAAAAGAAACAATACAGCCGAGATTTTGCAATTAGTCAAACTGTTGTGCTTGACAGATAACTCCTGAGTTTATGCAACACTATCTCACGACCAATTCGTACGAATTCGACGCATGATTAAAAAGTGGCTAATTCGTACTAATTCGTACGTCCTCACTCGTACTAATTTGTACGATTTGTCTAAACCCACGTGATGGTTGGGTTTAGGGGCGGGGTAAGGGGTAGGTCATTCGTACGAATTCATACGAATTGGCCAATTCGTAAAATATGTACGATTTAGCAAAATCGTATTAATTCGTACGAGTGAGGTCGTATGCATTGTTACGAATTAGCCACTTTTTAATCATTCGTCGAATTCGTACGACTTGGTCGTGGTTGGTCAACCCGGTCTCATCCCAAGACGTCATATAACTGACGTTTTGGGACGTCTTTTGACCATATGTCAATATTCGCCTTTTTAGGACCCCCTTAAACGTCGGTAGATGAGGTTATGGGATCCTAACTCTACCCCATACCTAAACCTAACCCTAAACCTAACCCGTCACCTAACTGACGTTAAAGGTAAAGCGTCAGTTGTATGACGGCCCGGGATCGCCATCTACTGACGTTTAAGGGGGCCCTAAAAAGGCGGATATTGACGAATGGTCAAAAGACGTCCCAAGACGTCAGTTATATGACTTTTTGGGATGAGACTGTGTTTGCATCAGTCTATGTAGCATCAGTCTACATCTTAAAAGTGAATAGAAATAACATAGAAAAGCTAAACAACATAGAAATAAATAACTATAAAAGCTAAACAAAAACCCACTGTCAATATTTGAAAATGCAGAAAAAGTGGGCAGACCCCATGCAGCGGAGATAGAGGGGATGAAATAGATGCTAAAACACTCTATCCTGATTGTTTCTGACTCGCTATAGTGGTTTTGTCGAAACAAGCTGGTTTTTATACTGCCAACTTAGGGAGTAGCTCGTACAAAGAGTGTGGTGAGCTGAAAAGTGCGTACGTTACTAAGGACTGTTAACATCCAATAGGAAAATTCAACTGCAGGAGCCACCGTTCAACCTGAGGAGGGCAGCACTAAGGCGTTTTTACACCATATATTGTAGAAATAAAACACTTTATACACAAACGTCAAAAAAGTTACTTGAATCAATGACTGGTATTAATAAAGATCCATTTTTACAGATCATTAACTAAAAAAGTTGGTTTAGGGTTTAGTTACTCTTTAACAAATGTTTAAAAACCACAATAAATGCAATAAATGCTGTTCCTCTGAACTTTCTATTCATCAAATAGTCTTAAGCATTAAAACACATCAACACTGATAATAAGAAATGTTTCTTAAGCACCAAATCAGCATATTGGAAAGATTTCATGTAACACTGCTGGAGTAATGATGCTGAAAATTCAGCTTTTCCATCACATTAATAAATGAAAAAATAATTTCTATTTCAACATATTTTAAAATACTTTTTTTAAATTGTAATAATTCCACGTAAAATTACAGTTTTTACTGTATTTGACTAAAGGCATGCATCCTTGTAGAGCATAAGGGACAGTAAAATCTTACTGACCCCAAACTTTTGAACGGTATAATTTAGAATAAAAGCTTGACCAGAATTTAAGACTTGTGCTGTGAATGGAAAATGATGTGCCTGTAGTCGTGGTCAGTACAGACAGACTGTATACGCAACCATATAGAATCTATATCAATCAGTATCCACACTAACAGGCGTCTCTGTGAAGGTATGTGATGAGTTGTAATAGTCTTAATAGTACCCTTAAAGCCAGAGATTAAAATCATCATTCAAAGGCAATAAAGTCATTTTCAAAAGACCATTATCTCTGTATCTCGCTCTGGATCCTTCTGTCTCTCTTAAGACCACTCTCTTGCCCAAGATCATTGATCAGAATAAGTGCAGGATGAGTGCAAGTGCAGTTGCATGTACGTACACATGCGTTTGTGTGTGTGTGTTAATGGTAGAGGTCAAGGTTTGAGAGCTTTACTCACATACTCATTTACTGAGTAATGGCCGAGGGGGAAAGAATGTCAGGCCTGAGGGCACATGCACATGCACGCACATATATATTAACTCTTCAGAGAAAAAAAAAAAAAACACTATCAGCTTACTGTTATTTATGTGTCAGATTTCTTCAGCCAAAGCAAATCCATACTATCGACCTCTAACTATAAACACACACAAACAAACATGTTCATTCAGACCCGAAGAGATTAACAGTTTAGATGTTGAAAGCGTTGGTGTATATTAAATGAATTCTTCATTATCAAGACTTAAAGGGGACGTATAATGCAAAATTCACTTTTGCATAATGTTTGAACATAAATGTGTCAGCAGTCCCAGTTTACAAGCGATTTCTTTACTTGTTGTTTACGTTCATAGACATAACTGAAAGTTATGAGTACTGAGATGAAAGTTCAGACACATTCTGGGGTCATCTGAGACCTAAAAAGAGACATGATAGATCCCCTTAATTGGATGCCGGTATAATTTTATAAAGTAATGACACAAATTAATCGGTATCAGCACACTGATAAATTATTGAAATGCAAATTGTTTCAGTCTAACTCGACAAAGAAAGTCATTCTGTGTATTTCTTTTCCCTCCTTATCCTCATTGAATTTCTGCTGAAGAATCTTGCAGAATCTTTGCTCCGTTACTAATGAACTCATTCAATCTCTCTCTTCATGCCATTTTCGCTTACATCCTTCCTGTCTTCCAAAAACAACCTGTATCGCCTCCCAACTCTATGTCACCTCATTTGCAATCTGCTACCCACCCCAACTTTCTTTAAAACCAAATACACTTAAGAAACAAATACGTAGACAGATGGAAACATGTCTGTATCATTAGGATGTATTAAGGGATAGTAAAGGAAGCGATAGTGCACATCTTTTTCTTTTATTTTATTCATGTGCCCTTGTAACCTCACACACATGAGACTGAAGATTTAGCTAACAACAAAGATCCAATAAATTCCTGATGGATAAAACCTCCTTTTTCTCGTTTGTTTAGCTATTTCACTCTGATATAATAGAGAAGAAAAGATAAATCACAATTTCTGTATCATGCTGACTTTAAATTAAATTTTTATTTGATCTAATCAAAGGCTGGAGGAAACTCGCTGCTCTCTAAATTGTGACAAAATAAACATTTTAAGCACCACAATTCTCTAACTATGCTCTACTTTTCTGCCTCTTTTTAATCTATTCTGTTCATGAAAAATTCTGCGAATATGATTATTTTTTTTATTTACCAAACACGCACACCTAATTGTATTTCACATGCTTTCTCATTTACTCATGCTCATCACCAGGCCCACATGGAATTTGCACCTAGAAAATCCACAGATTTCTGCATAATCGAAATTACAGTCATTCAAAAAACTACTGCATGTTCATTTAATAAATATTTTGGCGAATCTGATTATTCTTTCAGCTACCTTTTCAGCTCCATTTAACACATATTACCACAAATTTCCCTTTAATATCTGCACATAAAATGCAATCAAAATCCACATATTTCAACTGGGCCTGCTCCTCACTCATAACAGGTATTTCATCAGGGCTCCACTTAAAGCCAAATGAGAGAGCCAGAAGACTGAAGCATCCCTGACTGCGAGAAACCAGTCATCTCTATTGATTACAGTTTGCTGGGAAAATGGACGCCACCTCAGAGTGAACATAATCACTCTACAACAAATGCATCACCTGAGAATGAGAATGAGAGGTGTGAAATTGCTTCCATCGCTCTCAAGCTGGGTGGGAGGTTTGCCTCAACCGCTAGGATACACTCAGTCAACTTGCCTGTTACCCTCAACACAAACAGATGCGTGTTTGTTTCTGTGCACCTTGTCTTGTAGGCTATGGACAGCTGTTGCATCTAGTTTGTAGAAGTAATTCACAGTCCTCTTAATTTGAAATTAGGCACTCTCTTCGGAAACCGTTAGTTTTCGAACTACACATTAGATTAGATTGAAACTTTTTAAATGTAGGCCTACAATGACATAACTTTATGATTATCACACTTCCAAGAGCGCTGTTGCACCAAATATCACAAATGTGAAGTAGGCCTATATAGCCCAGATATTAACAACAACATATTTCGAGTGTAAACAACACATATAGGCTATACAATCAACAACACAAGAGTGAGTGACTTACCTTTTTCCAATAGGTTACATGGTCTTTTTTTTGCTCCGTCAAAGACAATATTTCCACGCAGGCTGCAGCCAAAACAGTTACTAGCAACACACACAAGAGTTTCCCCATATGCACGCATAAGTTCTGCATTTGACACAAAGGTGCTCTTCAGTTTCCAGTTGGAGCTTAAAGGGGAGGAAAACCGGATTATGGCAGAGTCTTCAAAATTTACTGTCCTCCCATCTTTGAAATGAAACTTTCATACATTTAGATGTAATTTTATAAATAGTTATGTTTTTTTAATATAATTTTTTAAAAGAAAAGCTGTGACAAAGTCCTAATTTACCCCTGATGGCAGAGGCCCCTGTGTTTGTTTGGTTTATATTATTTTTATAAATGTTTGTTTATCATTATTTGGTAGCTTTTTTCTAGTCTGAGGTGCACATTAGACTGTTAAAAAAAACACCAAGAGATTTAGTTCTTTATTTTGGTACGTACATAAATCATTAGTTTTATCCTCATTTGCAAAACTAACCTTCTGGGTTCATGTCTGCAGCATGGTTTCCGGGGGTGAGTGTTTAAGAGGACGTGAGGCCTTCCTGTTCCTCATTTTATGCCATCCCAAAGAATTCTGGGTAGTGTAGGCATAGTCCATTTTTCAATGGGAGCAGGGGGTTATTGTTTCATGTGTTATTGTGTTTATGTTTATTGTATGTAGAAATGTATTTGTTTATTATTTGTATTATTTTCCTCGTATAATTATAGGTTGTTTTATTTTGAATATTGTTTTAATTTTCAGTGTAGTTATGTATTATGTATGTGAACATAATTTTAATTCCCTACTACTGTAAAATGGTTGACCCTTTCAGTATAAAGGAATGTATGTTTGTCTGTGAAAGCAGTTCTGTTGATAACCTGCAGTTGATCGTAAAATCAATAAAGCAATGAATGAATCACTGAATCAGATTGCCTTAGATCATAGGGTTGGCTGTAATTAGAAGCATGCACAATGCAATGCATCAAAAAGCATTATAAAAACGTTCAACATTACTGGAAAAATACATTATAATCGAAACACCTGAGCTACCATCACTCTACTGGATGTTGAATAATGAAACAGAAGTTGTGACAGTCTTTTCTTCCTTGTGATGTATATTCGAGTGAAACTGCTTCCGAAAAAAAAAAAAAAAAATGTTGGGTGCCATTTAATTTTGTCCCTCAGGAATTTATCTGTAGTTTTATATTAGATGTCTTCAACTTGAAGCTAATCGGTGAATGACATCAAAGTACCGCAGCTCCATAATATGCTTTCGAAATGTTCTAGCGGTATTGATGTCATACAAGATCGGTCTTCACAGTGCAGCTTCAAGTTAAACACACCTATTGCTGTGATCTCATGTGGTGACAGGTTGCACCAGTAAACAGATCATCAGAGAAAAGATGTCATAGGGAGAGAGGGGGGAAGTTATTTTGATAAAGGATTAGGGAATGTGAATTATAATATATATATATATATATATATATATATATATATATATAGAATATACTGCAATATTCCATTAAAAAATCCCATAGTCACTTTAAGTTAGTAGCATAAATTCTTTTAGCTTTTAGTGTAGACAGATTACATTCAGTTTATCTAAGATTACTCTTCTCTCCTGCCTATTCTTCTCCAACATGATGAGCAGACAGACACTGAGTTACCGTGAAGTGTTTTGCTGAGGTGGCAAAGTTTCTGTGGAATTTAATGTGCTTCTGTCCACTCTGAAGAGAGCGAGTTCAAGAGTTCAGCCTATTCCTTATACATTTTTATCACCGTGATTATACAAAGTGAATTAACTTTACAGTATTTCTGAGGTTTCAAAGTGGGAGGGGTGACATTTGAGGACATGGAGGAAAATATGGCATGCGAACTGGGAATCAAATGGTGATTTCCTTAATTTGCTCAAATAAATCTCACGCTGAAAAGAACTATGAAAGAGTTTCAGGTGCTGTCAATTGCCAGGATCGTCTGTGAGGATGACGTTCTTATGAGATGAAGACACATCTGAATGATGAAAGTCTTGAGTGACAGTAAATGACTGTAAAAAACTGATCCTGATTATGTCTAAAGCTTCCAGCATCAATTAGGAATATCTATTTGAAATGCATTAGATTTTGTACATCGGATATGCGTTTGAATAATGAGGAACAGAAGACTAATGACTTCCTTCATACCAGAATCACTCATAGATTAAATATATTTTGATCTGAAAATTAGATTAGTTTTCTCGAGAGAGTGGCAAGCTCTTTTGTAAGAGACCGATCTAATGGAGTGCAGACTCACAGGAAAGATTTATTATCGGCTAAACACTGTACAACAGCACTGTTCTTGCACTACAACCTTATAAAGAGGCCGATTACACAGGACACATTCTTTTGGTCATGAACAAAACACAAGTGTCTTGAAGATTGGTTTAAAAAAGTTAAACCTCTTTTATGCATGCAGGATGTTTTTTTTTTTTTGTTTTTTTTTGTCCATCTACATTATTATCTAATTCATTGTTGAATGTCAATGTTCTACCCAGCTAACAGGGAACGTTCTCAGAACTTTGGCTAATGTTCTGTTAATGATGTTCTCTAAAAGTTATGAACAGATGTTGTTCCAGTTGTTCCAACATTAATATAACTTTTGTTCAAAGTTATCTGGTCTTGAATAATGTTCTCAAAACGTTAGCACAAAAACATTATTTACACATTGTTCATGGAACTGTACTTTTGAAATGTTTTAGTTGGACGTTTATGTAATGTTTTTTTAAAATGTTTCTACTTGTTTCAGAATATTCAGAGAACATTAAAAATATTCTGGCGGGCTAGGACGCATTGGTAGGCTGTACCAGCCCCGCGAAGCAGCCAACGAGCGCGCTAGGATGCCCGCTCTAGGTCGGCTAGCTGCTGCACTGCGTTGACAATGAATAAAAAATTAAGGATAATTTTTTGGCTACAATATCTCGAGAAGATGAATCTTCTGCATAGCATAAACTAAACTTACGCAATACGAGAGAGCCTCTCGTAAGAGAACCGATTGCCTAAATTCATTTAAGTTTATAAAAAAAACAATAGTTATAAGTATACTGAAATTATTTGAGTTGAGTTCACTAAAAGTAGATATTGCAGTCAAGAAATTTAATTAAGTGATTAATTAAGTGATTGTTAATCAATAATGAACACCTGGTGTTAACATCAATCGAGGAAAGAGAAACACAAGAACTACAACTGACTTCCAACCACAAAATTAGATTAAATCAACTGAAGATAAAATATGTTTAAATCTCTCAAGATCTCAGCATAGGAGGATTGAACAACTCCACAAACTGTATTACCAGCTTCACTTACTAACCAGTTTGACTATTATCGTGCATTTACAGAAGTAGTTATTTTGAATGAACATATGTTTAGATGATGATTTATTGAGTTACATTTAAATACACCATGATAGTGGCATACTGATCTTAATTCGTATTTCCATTTTTGGCGTGCTATCAACAACCATAATTGCTTTTCAGCGTGTTTAACAACGCCGTTGACTTAACTTTACATTACTGTATATATAAATATATGACCTACCCCAACTCCATCCCTAAACCTACCCATCAATGGGGTTAATACCATTTATGAGTCTTCCCCTACCATTCTAGGAAAAAAAAAATATCGCTCCCCAGATGTAGATCTACATTTTGCTTCGGACATTTAACGGCGTGTACATACACGAGGAATCACTCGGACATTTAACGGCATAGACACATGCATACACGCGGATAGCTCAAAATGCGCATAGAAAACACGCCACTTGACTTGTAAGTGGCATGTATGTTTACGCAAAAGTCATGATGTAATGTTGATAGTGGCCAGTGTTTGCTTTAGTTGTGTTCTTGACCCTTGACTTTATAACACCATTTTTTTTCCTCTGGCTGCTGTAATTGAGTGTTTATATAAGACATTTGTTATGGCACAAAATCTCAAAGAAAGTGTCTTGATTCTCTGATCTTTTCTAGAGAATAATCTCTGATTAAACAGGTGAAATATAATTTGTATTTTTCATTATAAAAGAACTGTAATTCTGCTGCAAGATCCATAATTGTTTCAATCAGATAAAAAAAAAAACTCTATGGTATCATGCTGACTTACACAGACATCAAAAATCAGTATATGAATCTAACAATGGTGACCATTAAAACGATTCATGCTGCAATCCATGCTGGAAGTCATGGATAAGGTTTATACAATGTTAGTATCCAGCATGCATTGAAGTATGAATCATTTTTTAATGGTCACCATTGTTGAGATTCATATATGCTTGGAATTGAATTACATTTTCTGTAAAAAATAATTAATTTATGAATAATTAACTTAACTATCATTATCATTCTGGGATCTAGAAATGTTCTATAACTCCTCCAGTTTGACTTCTGTTTCAGTCACTCAAACCACTTCAAGTTTAACTATTATTTGAGTGCAGTGAACTCAATTTAATTGAGTAAATATTATTGTTAGATTTTACAGTGAATCTGGGCTGGTCCCCGAAGTTAAAGGATGCAAATTTAAACACTGCAAGGTGTGATTCCTGAATTATCACCATTGTGACCTTGAAAAAAACTAAACCTCAGGCAACATAAGGAACATCCTGTAACTTAGCATGGCAGCACCACATGAAATCTGTCTATACCACCTTCCCATGGTCACAGATAAATACATAAAGTACAGTTACAATTTTAAACAGCAACACAGTTACTGGATGTTAAAGTACTAATGAGTTGTGTATAATAAGTGCGGTCTAAAGTTTGTAATGACCTGTTCTGTAATTGAGATGGTATACAGTTGTCCTCTCCCTGGTCGTCTCCTATTATTCGGTGTTCCAACTGGTTTCAGAGGCAGGCTCAGGGAGGAGGGTTTTGATACCCTTGTCCACCAATCACCATCGCCAATAGCCACTACCATCTGCTTCCCCTGTCTCCTGCAGAGATTCATACACACGCTAACTTAATAAGAGTAAATATCATCGCCTGCTAACTCATTATCACAGAGAGACCGCGACGTAATGTAGAAACTGATAACAAACTCCCTATATGGCAGGGGTTTAGCTGCTTTATCGAGGTGCCATGACTATTTTGTTCAGGCTTGTATTCATTATGCACAACAACTTCTTTGATATATGTGTGTGTGTGTGTGCACTCTAAAAAATGCTGGGTTGTTTTAACCCAATTTTGGGTCAAATATGGACAAACCCGAAATGTTGGGTTAAAAATGTAATGTAAAAATTTAACCCAACGGCTGGGTTAGTCCATATTTGACCCAAAGTTGGGTTAAAACAACCCAGCATTTTTTAGAGTGTGTGTGTGTGTATTTATTAATAAATGTACAAGTAAAGTTCCTTTCTAATTGAATGAAAAATGTGAAAACTTGTCACAGTTCCCTAAGAGGGAATGACACTATGTGGTGGCACTATGCGAATGCCAGAGTCTCAAGCATGTGTGGGAAACATACCGAAGACCATAAATAGATGCCAGAAACATACTTCACCAGATTGTAATTGTCTGAAGGATTATGTTTTCAGCCATTGCATGAAGTATGGAAGAAACATTTACAGAAACATACATAACCTGAGACATTCCCTTTCAAGTAAAACTCCATGCTGCGTCATGACGTTGTGATGCTATGGGAATCTATAGCCACGTTGACATACTGAAGACATGCCTTACCTTATCAGGTTGAGAAGTATGGACAAACACAAACCCCCTGATCTTAGAATAGTTACCCATTAGAGACAAACCTGAGGTAAACCATCAAATGGAAATAACAATAATAATAGGATGTGTTTGGTAAATAGGATCAAACATGAACCTTCTCCAAGAAAAGTCCTGTAATATATGGTAGAAAAGTGTTTGCTGTCTAGAGCAATTAGAATTATTTTGATAGTGCAACTGGTTGAAGAGTTATGGTAACATGAATACAGCTTGGTTGGATGTGTCGGCGATGATACACCCAGTTTAAAAGGGTTAAGGGAAATGTAACATATTCTATGGCCCCTTTCATCAACAGAGAATGCTGCTCCTTTACTAGGAATAGAGCTTGAACCCACTTCACAAGTTTGTGATTCACTCCATTGAATCAAGGAGGTCAAAGCCAAACTGAATTCTGTAACCCTTTTTGATCGTAGAACCCATTGAGATAAATTTGGAAGAAGTTTCCATGCTGCCGTGGAAACATCAACAGCAGGTCAGCCTATTACACTTGGATAATGGCTATAGTGTGCAATGACGCACCAGCATGAACCATGCTTCATATGCTTTGCCCACAAGGACGGATGTCACTCAGCAAGGCCTCAAAGGCATAGTGGGTTCCTTTAAAGATGTACCTGCCATGGGGGATAACTCACAAGCGTCTATTTGGCCCAAGGCATACCCATATCCCCAGGGACGTGCACAGGGGGGTTGCTCAGGTTGCCCGGGCAACTGCCCATATGCCCTTCTTGACTCAGGTTGCCCTTCTGAGGAAAAAAAAATCGTACAATGGATGTAGAATTTCACGTAGGCCTAGACAAAAAAAAAATATATAAAAATCGCAAAGCCTCATTCACTTCCAAAAAAAAATAAAAAAATAGAAAGTCAAACTGTTTCCACGAGACCATAGACTGCACGCGACCGTATGGTAAGGCACCGCAAATTACTCAGGCCGCGCCTCCATCTCGTGTCGCGCGCTAATTAATGTGTACGAAGTCCATGACAAAATGAAGCGAAACTATCGTTCTCGTCACGAAAAGAGGAAGAAGAAAAACATGAGAGTGAATTGCGGGAACAGCAGTCAGGTAAACTTGTGTTCTGTCCTCTCTAGTGTCAGCAAAGTTTGATGGTTTGTCTGGGCAGGCAGTGCATCTCTTGCATCACTTTTTGCCTGACAAAAGTGAGAGTAAAATACCATTATTTATTACGTTTTGTTTTTGATAAACGACAAAGTGCAACAACAGTGTTTGTTTACTGCAGCTCGGAAAACATAACCGCGTCGCGTGTGTTGCGTTCATATGCGCGTGCACGAAATGAAACTCGCATTTTTCAAGCAGAAATGTGGAGACCAGAGAAATACTGTACAATACGTGAATGATGGCACTCCCAATCAAAGTACACATTATAAAGACACTGATTATCTAGTCTCAGTGTAGTTAAAAACTCTAAACAACTGCACTAATTATGCAAGATATAAACCAATGTATTGGCAATTTGACATTGATTGACTATTGATTTATAGGCTATATTGAATTTAAAATGATGATTAGATGGACATTATGGTCAATATGAATGCAAATCCCTCAGTAAATAACCATAAATCAAGATTTGCTTTAACATGCATAAAAAAAAAATTAAATAAAAATCATAGGCTACTGATTCCGAAAATACCCTGGCTGTAGAGAGAACCAAAGTTAATCCCAAAAGCCAAAGTTCAGGGTTGTACTTTTATTATTTTCTTCTTGTTTATGTTTACGTTAATATTCACTTGTTATCTTAACATTCTATAAAAACGCTTTATTCAGTAAATATTGTTTGTTTGAACCTCATTCTGTTCTATATTGTTGTACTTATTCTTTGACTGTTTTGTTTAAAGGAGGGAGGATTGTATTCGGCGGTATTGAGTAGCAATGGCAAATGGTTTACATGGCTCACGGCATCACAGATCAGGTAGAGGTCCCCTTAGCAGAATTTTTCTTAGGGCCCCAGGGGGAGGTCAGGATTGGCAAAAAAAAAGAATTGTATTTTTTCCCGAAATCTAAGCGTTTTTTATTTTTTTTCAGTTTTTTCCATTCAATCCAGATTATTTATTTTCAAATAAATAAATAATAATTTAAAAAACAATAAACAACAATATGAAGAACTCTTTTGCTCATTTGTCTCATCTCTGACATTTTGTAATCTTTATAAATAATTATAAGACCATAAGATGAGGCATTGCGTTTGGACATAAACACGGCCAGATAAGGCAATTTGGAAGGGGACAAATTCAACTGAATATATTCCTTCATATAGCCCGTGAGGGGGGAGGGGGGTGCCCTTTTTTCAGGTCAGAGCAACTGCCCCTCAAAATTCCTGTGCACGTCCCTGCATATCCCCCAAGTCCCATGATTTAGGTGTAATTTCACATTAATTGAACAAGGACTTGAGCCAAATATTTTCTACTCAGGGCCTCAATGCCTCAGCATGGAAGTCCAAAAAGAATGGCAGAACTCTGTGAGGCTGATGACTTGACCCTCTAAAGAAGGAAAGGGATCATCTAAATTGGTTTTCTTTACTTATTTTTTCTCTTCTGCCCAATGTTTGTCTACAGCACAAGTCACCAATTCCAACAACTCATCAGATGAACAGTCTAATTTCAATGTTGTGTGAGTGTCACTCATGGCAATTTGATCACCATCGATCTCTTTAGAACCTGTGGCAATATAAAGTAAATCCTAGTCTGAATCGGAAGAAAACGCTAAGTGAGCTTTCGAATCCAGAATGTGGTCCTTGAAGACCCCATGATGCCGTGCCGGCGCCGCAGAGGCAGAGGCGGGACCTGAGCCACAGGGTGTAGACACCTGACTTCCATTGCTAGTGAAGAGAGCCAGACAGGAGCTTCCTCAAAGTGAGCTTTTGAGGGCAATCAGCCCCCTTAAAGGCACTCTATGCAAGATCTGTACCTTAATATAACAGCTTCAAAGTCGTTTTGGTGGTTAACAAAGTCATAGTAGGGCGAATCATCCTGGTAGGAAAGCTTGGGGGGGACGCCGCCGGAAAAACCAGCCATGCAAGTTTGAGAGTGGCGCCCCTGACACAGCGCGTGAGAATCACGAAATGGTTTACGGCAACGACGTCACACGCATCAACAACATCATACTGTATGAAGCTACTTTCGAAAAAGGGAAAGAGAATCGGACCGTGCTAGAATAGAAACCGGACAAGAGTCCACTCGGTCGGGCTTTCACTCGTTGGCGCGAGCTTAAAAGCTGCACTGGATTGTAACTGCGATGCTGACCTGGCGATCTTGTTGATGGACTTGTAAGTAAATCTCTTATTTATAAACTTGTTTGTATTTGTATACTTGTCTCTATATTGTATGTTGCTGCACTGGCTTGTGGTATGTAATTTTTTACGGTGCTGTTCATTCATCCGTTGTTGATAATTAGACCAGTTCAATAATTCTCACATATGTCTATAATAGCTTTCGATTACCAGAGCTTTAAGCAGACTTCCTAAAAACAGTCGTTTCTCTTAGTCTTGTTGTTTTTTTCGTTATGTTTTATTGCCGAGCTTGCCACAAGAGCTAGTTTGCCAGCTGAACTCAGGTGTTGTGATGTGTATTTATCACGTATCTTTAGTCCTGTGTCTGGTTCGGATTTCTTATGACGTGTGTAAGTTACTGTTATATCAAGTTTATCTGACTAACAGTACACTTCCCGACTGTAACTTCAAATTGTGTTGATTATGAATCAATCAAATCTTGACGCTGTTGATGTTGATTCTTGCGATTACCATGAGGACATAGTCAATATCTCACATAATTATTAGGACATATATAAGCCTAGAGGTTGTAAATAATTGAACACAATTTGCTATTATGATAAATTGTAATCATGTCTAAATCATAACGTCCAATGTTATGAAATAATGCGACGTACATTTAACTTGATTGATGTCATCTGACATTTTGTAATGTTTACATTACAATCAAAAAACATGAATTAAATTATACAGTAGCCTATACACTATAGGCTATTTACTTCTGATTTTGCAGAAATCATGTAAAAACGCTATAAGCCAGCAAACGCGATAGGCAACTTTATTATTAAAAAGCAGTCTAGCACTTGACAGTAGTTCAGTAGATATGCAGTAACAGGGGAATAACGGTTATTTACGACAGTGCAAGTACACCACAGCGGCTCTAGAGGTCACTGTTTTACAAAAAAACCAGAGAGTGCATAGTGTGCCTTTAAGAGCAGATCGAGCATGTTCCCATCCCAAATAGATGACACAAACATCATGTTCGTTATCCCTGGTGATGTAAAGAGAGCATGGCTGAACACACTGCTTGTAATTCTTTTCTATTTCAAACACAGACAGTAGAACACCACTTCTTTGTTTTTCGTTTAAATAAACTTCTAACACAGAGAGACACAGTCTTCCCACACACAAACCAATGGTTTCCTGAAGACAAAGAAGCTGGTGACGCATGCTTCTGTTGTCTATCTATGGTCTTGGTGACATGTTGATGTTACATCACTTAGCCACGCTGTTGTCAATTTTCCACACGTGCGTCAAATACTGGATTACGCAGGGATGTTCCCACAGTGTCACAACGTCACGACACAGCGTGGAGTTCCACTCAAAAGGAATCCAAAAAAATCTATTTTAAATCAATGAAATAAGGCAAAAATATTGTCAAAATGTTATTCATTTGTTGAAATGATAAGCATAATCAACTTTACATTCCCATTTTTTGTATTCAACAAATTAGAAAATTTCTATTTAGTCACAACAACTTTAAGTTATGTGATTTTTTTCAGTGTTTAGTAATGTTTAGCAAAAGATACAAAAAATGCATTCATGTTTTAATGAATGTGCAAATATGGATAGAACAATTCAGAAACAGATGTAGCATGTCATGCTACATGAATTTGACTCATAATCTCTTACATGCTTTATACAAGACATAATGCAAGAGATAATGGATAGACCACAAACTCACTGACACATGGGAGGTGTAAATGAAAGGGTATTATGCTGCGGGGGGTCTCTGGTGATGATTTCAAGGGCTTAGAGGCTAGATTTAGAGTCTAAAAACCGGATAGGTAGAAGATGAGAATCTGGTCTCTGAGGATGTTTAACTGCAGAATGATTCTTTAATGGCACCAGCGAGACAAGATTGAGGTTGGCTGGAAAAAAAAAAAAGGCAATTAAAAAGTAAACACACATTTGTTGTTGCACACACTGTCTGATCAGATCTGGCAAAACAAATTGTCTTAAACACACCCATCTTCAAAATAAAGTACAAAACACTGCAAGAAAATCAGAGGAATTAATTTCCTAGGATATTCAAAGGAAAAAAATGCAGACTCAAATACATGTTATCCACTGCAATGACATATTACAATGCTACAAAATAAATTATGTAGAAGACTCTCAATACAAACGACATAGAAAATCAATTGGCACCAGCAGCTATGTGCTTTAGCTTCAGGCTGATGACAGAAGAGAGCAGGATGCAAACAAGCCAAAGAGCCCAGAGGCTGTCTGAAACAGAACACAATGGAAATCCAAGTAAAATTCACTCCATCTTGTTCCACATGAAAGATGCCTCCTAAAGCGAGAGAGTGAGAAAGAGAGAGAAGGGCCCTCATTAACTGAAAAGGCCAGATACGCACTGGCCCAATCTTCCCTCAAGTAAAAGCTGTGGACTCTTAGTAGACTTTCCAGCACTCAGGGATTAATGAAGATTGCAATCTAACACTTAAAAGGTTTTGCACTTAAACCATGACCTCTTCACTCTGCATCCGTCTGAGCTTTCTACAAATGTGTGTGTTACCTGAATAGGTTAGTTGTGTCAGGTAAAGAAGCTGTTGAGGCTGTAGAGTGTAATTTATGCGCCACTAAGGGAACCAAACGAAATTGGAAAAATAATGACCTGTTTCCCAAATACTACTGTCCCTTTCTGCTCAGTCTTCCATTGTTTAGATGAAAGCAGGTAATTCTGCCTCAAACTCATGCAAGATTGGAACAGAAATCAGCTTACCCGTGTGAGTGACTTTTAAGAGGGAGAAGGGAGATTTTAAGGTCAAACAATAGTCTGGGGGAGGGAACACCTTTAAGGGACACATCATTTTTTCTAGTTCATAACTTCTTTTTAGCTTTTCAATGTAGTTGGGACTGGGAGAATGAGACCATTTTACCAGATGCACTGGGACACTAAAAAGGAGACCAAACATGTATAGTTTCTTCTTGAACATTTTCAACATCGCATTGGTTTTCAGTGTTTTTTTTTGGTGAGGAGGAGAAGGGTGGATGAAAGGGAGGTAGTGTGTGTGAGGTGTGAGCTGCACTCAGTGGTTAAAGTGGGATTTGGCACACGGGGGAACATTCAAATTTTGTGAAGGTGCAACAGGGAAAAATCCCTCGACGTAGGACAACACATTGAGTATCGTGGTATAGCAATACCTTTTGGTTCAAGGGTGTCGCTGTGTCACCAAGTGTCACTTATTTACTTGATATTTTAATGGTTTTATTTTGGCCCATCAATGATATAATGACGATATTATGTTAAAATTGCACTGGTACTGTTGCCATGTCAGCCCACATTATCATCTCCCCTGAGAATTTTTTTTTTTTTTGATTTCTCTGACCAACATATGTGCAATTTTAAGGCTTTTGAAAGCCAAAACAACCCCACCCTTACGAAAAAGAAGTATATTTCAAGTTCATTTTATGTAGTATACTCAAGTAATGTTCAAGTATATTTTTAAGTATACATTATGTAGTAAGTATACTAATGTCACTATGTACTAGTAGTAAACTTGTAAGTGTACTATTTTAATACCGCTTGGGACAAAATTGGCCCACTTTTAGTACAAAAAAGTATATGTTTAAGTGTACTATAAGTGGAACAGTAAGTGCACAACTAGTTCATAATTATGTATGTCATGTGCACTGCAAGTGAATTTATGGGTATACTAGTAGTTTACTTTTTTACTGTAATACTTATACAAGTATACTTTGAATACTTAATTATACTTTTAAGTATTTCTGGATCAAAAGATTGAGTACAAGAACAGGACAAATATACTTGGTTTTCTCTCAGTAAGTCAAGTACACACTTAAGTGTAATTTGAATTTAATTGTAATTTGAGAAGTACATATAGTATACTTCTGAGAAGTACAGGAAAAATAAACTGAAAGTATACTTTCTTATTTTTAGTTTAAAAGAAGTATAATAATGGCACACTTGAATAAACTTCTTTTTCGTAAGGGCAATGTCAGTGGGCATTAGATTATTTTTGTCAATACATGCTCTCTCCTTATTTACATCATTCTTTTTCTCTCAGTCCCCTTATCCTGCCCTCTTTCTTCCCCTCCTAAAGCTGAACTTTGACTGATAGTCTTTTCATTTTCGGCTGTGTCAAAACGTAAACATATTGATATTTATGTTTTATGAATCATTTTCTTAAACAAGTTAATTTACTCAAGGCTACCAGGTCAGTATTGCCACCTTCTACAAGCTTTGAAATTTGAAAAGTGATTTTAAATAAAACAAATTATACGCTACGTTTAATGGAGTTGGTGGAATTGGCAGACGTTCCCTCATTACGCGCTGTGCAAACGCGTCAAACCATTCAGCATTAATGCACGTAGGTGATTTTGAACTAATATTTAATGTCGATATATAATGGTTACATATAATGTTAAAACTAACCCTGCTATTGATCTCTTTGTAAGACCCTATAGAACAGTGACTAGGGAAAACAAATGTCAGGCTAAATATCGAACCTAAAACTAACTTTACTGTGCTCAACCACCGTGAGTGCATTTCACGCATTTGTAATTGCTTGCGTTCAGCGGGGAAGAAGGGAGGTTGGTCGGTCGGTCGGTCGATAGCGATATTCGTTGAGATGAATGAATCTGTTTATTTATTAATTTATCCGAGGTGACGGCCTACTTTAACCCCTGTCTGCACTGTGTGCTGAATCTTAGAATGGTAAATGGTAAATGGACTGCATTTATATAGCGCCTTCATAGACCTAATGGCCACCAAAGCGCTTTTGCCTCACGTTCACCCATTCACACACTCATTCATACACCGACGGCGGTGTCAGCCATGTAAGGCGCCAGCCAGCTCGTCGGGAGCAGTTGGGGTTAGGTGTCTTGCTCATGAACACCTCGACACTTGGTCAGGAGGATTGAACCACCAACCTTTCGGTTCGTAGACAACCCACATGAACCACTGAGCCACTGCCGCCCCTTCTGTTCTGGCTGCATATACAAGAGATAGTTCAAGTGTTCATTTTTAGGAGGGCCTTTTGTTTCCTCAACGGGTCGATCAGACTTACACATAGACAAAATCTAGTCGTACAATTGGAATGCAAGAAAAAGAGAGAGGCCAAGGAAAGAATGGGAGATTAGAAGCAAATTGAAAAGAGCTATGCTATGTGTCTAGTGCGGGCAAAAAAACTCCTCCAGATGTTGTATGTGTTGTTGTGTGACTTTGAATGAATGTGTATATACTTGTGATTTATGTAGTCTAGCTCTAATATATCTCAGTACTTCCACCCTGCCAACATTCACACATGCTGCTGATTAGATATTATAATTAGACAAACTGAAATACAACCTATGTCAGGAGTTCATCAGTGTCAGTGTCTATATGGAATGTGATAATTTAACACTGAAGACAAACAGAAGCAACATCACTGCCTTCTGTTCCACCAATTCACACTAAATTAGCCATGCATTAACATAGGGACTCCATTAGCCATAGACAGGAAGTTGATGAACCTCTTGAGTTGATGAGCGACACTATAGGCTGTTGTCTTTTAGCATCCCATGCTGGATATGCTGGGTTGAATCCGGCTCGAAGTGGTGTGAGTAGAACTGTTTTACAGTTCGAATCCCGGTTGGAGCGGTGCAAGTAGAACCAAAGGGGTTACAATGGTGCCCTGACCAGGATGGGAGTGTGGTTTAGGGGGTGAGTGTAACAGAGGCCAGCTAAGAGTAAGCGAGTAAGCTTCACTCCCCTGGCCTCAAGAGGTGTACTAGAGGCTGCGTCCTTGTTAGCATGTGCTCCTCCATTCCCAGAGACGCCTGTTCAAAAGCGCTGCTTAGAGCGCTGCAAGTAGAACCGGAAGGGTTACATTAGTACAAAATATCTTGAGCCCCTAACAGCCAATAAATAAATACAAATGTAAAAAAATACTTGATAGGTTAAGGTTAAGGTTAGGCTGCACATCACCAAATTTTTAAGTGATTATTAAACGACTCGAAAAAAGTCACTCGCACTATAAAATAATTATACACAGAAAAGAAAACAAAGTAGAAAGCAAAAAACTACCAAAAAAAAAAACTACAACAAAACTAAGGAAAATATATTACATAGATAATCCATCTACCATTCATCCTTGTTGAGTTCACTCTTAGCCTTCTCAGGACTTGACCATAAAAATGTATTCCACTGCTGGGAATTCATTTTAAAACTGAAATTTCAAGTAATTGGTGCATGTAGAAATGAAATCAGACAGATAATGGTACAGTGTGGAGGAAGTCTAGTGGTTGTTGACCCTCACATAGGGCACTGAGTGACTTAATATTCTGACTTCCATTATTCCCGAGTTTCCATGACAGCCCCCTTACCAGAAAATGATTAACAGTAATGAGCTCAGACCCTTTGGATGTAATTGTGAATGAAATATTGCCATTATCCTCCACGTTTTTTTATGGAGCGTTTCGAGATATGTTTGAGGAATCATGGACTAATAAATCATGCATGAACAGGGTTATTCCTGTTATGCAGTACCTTTTGAACTTTCTAATATATATATATATATATTATTTAAAAAAAGGGATATATAAGACTTTCAGAAATATGATGATTTCTGTATTTTTTAATCTAAAATGGTTTTTATAATTTAATTTTATGGTTTTAAGTGTTTTAGAGTGGAACAAATCAACTAAAACTACAAAACATCACAAACTTCATCGAATTCATTGCTAATACTTGGCAGTGGAAATGCAGCTACTGATGTTTGTGATATAGATTTCCCATCAAAATGATGTCACATCTTGGAGGATGATGTCATTAACGAACCTGCTTTAAAGGGGACTTTCCGAAAAATAAAAAATAAACTAACATAATAATGTAAATGAAATGAAATAATTATCAATTAAACCAATATTCTCAAGAATATATTTTGAAAAATTAGCCACGTCCAAGTGATTTAATTGTGTGGGCGCTTCGGATGTGAACGAAATCGACGATATACTGTAGAGTGAACTATCCCTTTAACTGTTCACGATCAAAAATGATTTCACCTAATAAACGTTTGATACTGCACCCAAACAAGTTCTTTCTGAAAACGAATTTTTTACTCACATTTCAGATATATATTTCAAAAATAGTATTTTGTGCATTTTTTATGATTATAAACTTAAACTTCTATAATCTTAAACAGTAATAATCTGTCAAGAGTCTTCTTTAAATAAAAGAGCAAACTTAGGTTCAAGATTTATGACAGTTTAAGTTGGAAATATACTTTTCCGGTCTATGCTCAAAAAGTTTCTAACAGGTAATACATGGATTCTAATTATTCCATAAATATAATTCAGTACCATAAAATCCCCTAAAGATAAGATTTTTGACATGGTCATAGAAAAATCGTATAAAAACGTTCGAAGGTCCACCCCTAAACATACTGTCACTGGGGTGTAGGCACTAGGCAGATTGTATGAAAACGTACAAATACGATTTAGCCACCAATTCTCCAAAATGTAAAATAGTTATGAATAGCCATGAGATTGTGTTGGATTATACAAACAATACACATACAAATGCAATGCTGGACTTTGTCCTCAAGTGTGTGGTGGGAAGACTTTCACTTTCTCCAGAGGGTCACTGGGAACATAATCCAAACGAGTATATGGCATTAACAGTGATGACTATGGATCTAATCAAAAAGAAAAAGAGCGTAACTGTTTAGGCTAGTAATGATCAAGCATGGTCAAAATTGGAATTCACAGTTTACAGAGACTGAGAGTGCTTTGAAACCTAATGTGGGTGGCAAATCTATTGCCAGAAAACCTTGGAAGCATTTCAAGGCACCGTAGGGTATTTTGAAAACTATTTTTAAAAAGTAATCTGGTAAGTAGTGATATGTTAGAGACTGTCTTTCATATATTCAAGCTTTGTGGGCTACTTATCTCCCTCACACATGTTCCATCCAAACTGGAGCCTCTAAGCAAAGCTGTCTTGCAATCCTAAAGGAAGGGGTTGCTGGCTTTTCAAAGTGTCACAAATGTTTGCTCTTCTCAAAAGGATCCTTTGGGTAGAGAGAGTATGTTCCTGAAGCTCTGTGCTGAGTGGCAGCTTAATGGATGTTATAGGAGATTCCAGTAGTGCCTCCATTCACATATATATAGCTGGAGAAAACTAAAGCACGTTGGGACTAGCATGATGACATGTGTTCACAAAAACCCCATTATGACCTTAGTGAATAATACGACACATTGCCCAGATGCACACCAGTCAGTTCACATCCAGGAAAACCAAGCTTAAACTCCTCAGTTCATTGGCTAATAACAAAACTCTGTTTTGTTTCTGGCAGTCTGAATTAGAATCAGTTAGTTATTTGGTTTAAAAATAGATGGTTTCACAGGGGAGAGCCCAGACATGTTCGCTCTGAATTACAGAGCTGTTTTCAAGCTCCCATATGGCTCAGCATATGGACATCTCTCTTACAACAGATCCCCTGAGTAGAAATTGCCTGTTGGCACCGATCACCGACCGGGTCCCACAAGTCATAACCTTCACCGTTACGACAGACAAAGCAAAGCTGTTTTCAGGTCAGCCAGAAGGTCGGTCATGTAAAGAGCATGCATAAAAAAAAGACTTGCCTAACACATTTTTGACGTGTTTCTTTTGACGCCATGCAAAACACACACACAAAATTTTAATATGCAATCAGTGCCTGAGGCATAAAGATTATTTCCAAATGATGTAGCATGCACAGTAGAAAAACACAGCAGAACAAAACAAAACTAAAGTATCGATATGCCCGAATGCAAGTGCATGCATTTTATATTTAGCATATCAACTATGGTTACGTATGTAACCCTCATTCCCTGAAGGAGGTAAAGGAAACACAGTCGACGTGTCAACTAATTGGTTCACACTTAGATAGCCTTTCATCTTCAAGTACTATTAAAAAAAAAAACAATGCAATTGGCGTGCGTGAAATGGATAACACACTCCGCCCCCGCGATGTGGGTATAAATATGGAAGTGGATGTACACACTATCAGTTTTTCGCTGAGGAGCCGAGCGTAACTCGGAGTCAGCGGTGGTCCAGCAATAGTGGCGACGGGACTACGCCGTTACATACGTAACCGAGACGTTCCCTTTCAGTCGCTCAAGTTCGACATAGTCGATGTGTCGACTGATTAGGATCCTAATTAAAACGCTGTCTAGTGCTGCCACCTTCCCTTGCCTAGACAAAAGCCTCCAGATCACCCCGCAATTGACCTATGGCTAAGCCACGCCCTCAAACGTGATGAGCCAATCACAGTGCGCAGCTAACCTCAACACACTTGGACATTCTCTGCTTCCACTTCCATTAAAATGCATTGGAGTTAGTCAGTTTTCATTCGTTTTTTCCTGTTATTTTAAATTTAAAATGGTCAAACGGTCAAACTCTGACAATAGGTTCCTGAGAGGCTGGGCGACGGTGTGTATTTTTTTACCCTTTCCCAAGCCACATCTCAACCGAGATAAGTGTCTGCTCTGGATAAAGTTATGGGGTAGCTAGACCACAACACCAACTAAACGCGGATAAATTAAACAAGGATGTCTACATCTGATCTAAGTTAAGTCAAGAAAGTATTTGAACGTTATCTTTAAAATCTCTAACGTAACGTTAGTCTAACGTTAGACGTACATTAGAAAACATTAACGTTAGCTTTTAGCTCTGTGTTGTACATCATGTCAATTAGCTTCATTAACGTATATCTATAAATAAACGCGATAACAAATGTTAACAATGTTGTGCCGAATGATTCATGTAAATACTGTAGCACCAAACGGTGATGGAAACGATATGCGGGTTATCATTTTTACACTGTGACATGTACATCTCTGCCTGGAGCTGAAGCTTTTCATCGACCTTCTCAAAAATAAAATTATTAATATAACCCTCCAATGCATAGTTAATGCCCTTTAGGTGACTTCAAGATGATATATAATTTTTCTGTCTCCAAAAATCACCAATTGCCTCCTGTGAAATGTCTCCTACTGTGACAGCTGCCATAGCGCCCGTGCCGTGTTTGTCCGAGTGAGTGGAGGGGGCGTGGCTCAGCCATAGGTCAATTGAGGCGGGGAAGGGACAGGGCTTAGGCCAGGGAAGTCACTGCTTTTCCTGTAGGACCACTGGGAAAGAGTTCCCTGAACATGGAAGGAAGGGACTCTGAGGAAGCCACATCCTGCCCGAAGGGAGGTAAGATGTGGAGAATACACATATGAACTGGGCGGATAACTGGGCAGTACAACATGTGGAATGTCACTAAATAGGGGGGAGACTCAATCGAACAGTAATGGCAGAGCAGGCTCTGCCAAGGGAAGACACAGGCTCGCCGAAGGGAGCCGTACCTTGGAAGAATACACATATGGGATTGCCGTAGGGATCACAGCATATGGACCCAGCCTAACACACGTTCTGCCAGTGCATATGAGTGATAGGCCTTGCTTCGGACATTCCAGCATGTCCATTGATGAAGGGTATGGAGGAACTCAACAGGGTTCGGCTAAAAAGGAGAACAAGAATTGCCCACGTATCCAGTCCATAGGAGAGGGAATGGCGTAGCAAGCCGACACAACGAACCGGGCTTACAGTGTAACTGGCTTCATGTGAAGGGAGCCCACGGGAAGCAGCGGTTCGACTAAGGTGTCGCCCAGCCCTCAATTCTAGAATATCTGTCAGCAAAGCACTCTGTGTCAATGCCTAAGTGGGAGCACACACTCATTTAAGAGGAGCTCACCACCTAAGTGGACATGTGCATCTCAGGAATTTCTCCGAGATGAAAGCAGCCACTTTCAGTGGGCCAACCTCACTTGGAAACGGCCTTCCCTCTCTGCTGATTTCCTTAACAGATAAGAGCTGGTCTGAGGTCCTAAGGCTTGCGTTCTGGATTTTTACTAAGCCAAGAATTGAAATCTCCAAGGTTTCATTCAAAGTTTTGCTAAGTTTATACTTTTAAACAAAGATCAGCTTTGAATGATTCGTATTGGATTTTTCAACACTTCTGTAACTGGAACGGTGGCCTTCGTTGTTTTATTAAAGCTCTTCATTTTCAAGCTGAATTCTACATCATATTAGGAAATAGGCTGCAGAGAAAGAAAATATTGTGTAATCACTTATTTCATACACTTCAACCCACAGCATGCAGAGGCCAATATATAAACAGATAGTTTGACTGTTGCAAATTCTTTGATAATTTCAAGTCAAGTCAAGTCAAGATAATTCTCAAGTCATTCAATAACAGGAAAAAGATAGTTTTAAAGAAATACAATATTGAACACCCCTGACTTGCATGTTTTTAATGACATGAGGGTGAGTAATTGATGAAAGAATTTTCATTTTTGAGTGAACTATCATTTAAGAAAAATATTTTCAGAACTAATGGTAACAGTAAAAAATTCCAAACAGCCCATATTTCAAGAATCAGTGACTGGTTTGTCAGTGCACAATGACCATGCAGTGGCAAAGCGCATTGGTTTTAGCACTGCCAGTGTATTGTAAGATGTTCTCATTGAGATATAAATAAAATGCTAGCACTAGGCAGAGATTAAATCTGTTGTTTGGTGTCATGCTTGGTAGATCAGCCTTCAGGACCCGGAACAAGCCTTTCTCAAGCGTATATCATTTCCTCAAGAATCCGTGTGCATGGGACCCTGAAAATGAAGGTATTACTTCCTTTCCAGTAAGTGTGTTGTGTGCCATGGTGCAAGAAAAGTAACTGAGAATCATTCTGATAGCTCGAGCTCTCTTTAATCAAGACATCTTAATTTCTCTCCAGCACAAGCTTTGAGAATCTGAAAGGATCTCAAACAGAAACTGGACTTATATTGCTTAAAGGTATATTGCCATTTTCTGGAAAATGTACCCTCCTCTGGTGATCTCAATCAATAAAATATTATTAGTGTAATCTGTTAGCTATTTCAGTGCTAAAATGGAATATTACTTCTTTATTTTAGTATTGATTGAACACACAGTCATATTCTTCACAGTAGGTACAAATTGTTTAGAAAAAATGTTGAAGATGAAAGAAAAATTATGGTTGTCTTTCCCTAAATTTTCATTTATTTTTTCTTTTACTGCATAATAGATAATAGATGCCAACCCTCAAATACACCACAAATGAATATACAGTAGGCACATTTTGGATTCCCTGCACAACATAGTCAAATAAAATTTTGTTCAAATGAAACACATTTTCAAAAACATTTTATCAAGTCTGCAGGTGCAGCACAACACTAGCATTGCTCCAGGCCTTTACAATCTTATAATATTTGTCACAGACTACAAACAGCACAAACAGCATAGTATGTACTACTAAGACACTGTAGGCTGTACAATGTATGTCAATAATATATATATATATATATATATATATATATATATATAAATGTTTGGTCAGCCAAGTAAATCACATTAAAATTCAAAGTGTAAAAAATTAAAATTTAAAGTTTAAAGTGTATTAGAAAAAGCCACAAAGCCTTTCCTCCTGACTTTCCATTAGAACTCACAAATTCACATCTTAGAATAGAGAGAGAGAGAGAGAGAGAGAGAGAGAGAGAGAGAGAGAGAGAGAGAGAGAGAGAGAGAGAGTCACGTGCCGATTTGGGCGGGGTCTGAGCCGGTCGGCCATGATGGTAGGAGACGCTATCGGTTGCAAGGGGCAACGCCTTCAGAACTTTACAGAGGCTAAACATATATCGAAAGAGAGACAGCGCCGCTTAGTATTTGTTTACATTTTACATTTTACCGATACGCTGCAGTTTCTTTGGAAGATATGGAGAAGGAAGAGAAATGAAAAGGGTTCTATATCAGGAGATTGTAAGGCTGTGTTTACACGGAAATGATTCTGAAGAGAAAACGCAAAAGTGGCGTTGCGTTGTCTCTTTTTATTCTGCGTTTAGACGAGAGTTTTGGGTGGGAAATCCGCATGCATATGATGACGCAAAAGTGTGTGAAATTCAATGTAGTATGCACTTCAGGTGGCTAGGTGTGCATACTACAACAACTCCAAGTCTGCGCGCCTGCGTACAACCTTCACTGTCAAGCAGACTTTTGTGTTTTTACCCTTTACACAGGAACGCGGCGGTGGAGCGTTTTTAAGATTTCCACTCTGGAGGGTGCTTTCATTTTTTTAGTTTTTTAAGCCCCCAAAACGGCGTCGCCGTGTAAACGAAAGGCACATCCGATAAAATATTTTTACGTTTTCACTCGCGAGCGTTCTAAATAGCAATGCTAGCTAGCTTTATTTAAAGAAACTGATTGTCAATAAACTGATAGCTGCAACAGGAGCAAAGCATGATTTCAAAAGGAACACATTTCAGCACAATTCGCCTTTTATTTAACACAAACAATCAAAATTAATACTCTGTTATTCAACTAGAGTTGTTTAATTTGTTATCTGTAAGGCGAAATGTTTTAAACAGACACTTTTTTTAATGATGTACGAAGGACTCGCATGGACAAGGGAATGACTGTCTGTCTCCACCTCTTCACTACACTTCCTAGCAAACCTCGTGTTTTTGCACCTGCCTGTTATCATCGTTGTCACCTGTGTCTTGTTAAATATCATCATTTGTGTCACCTGTTTCAGTTCATCAGTGTTTTTATCTAGTTCATTCAGTTCACTCAGTCCTTTGTCCGTAGTTAGTCGTGTTTAGCGTGTGTTATCCTGCCTGTTTGCAACTGTCTGAAGTTTCTTTGTAAGTAAAAGTAACTGCATTGGAGCTCTTACCTTTTCACTTCTTCTGCACGTTCCACACTGTAACAGAACTACAAACCGCCCCTAAGATGGACGATGGGATAAAATTAACGTCCTGGCTGAGAAAAGCCAACACTTCATCTCGTTCTTCAAGGGGTTTGTCCGTGTTGCCATCCACAGCACCCTTGACGACGAAAGGTTGTGTGCCTTGTTCCAGCTCGGGGCCACCTTTTAGCACTGGATCGACCTTCCAGACACCACCGGACTCAGCTGGAGAGAGACCGTTTTCCAGTGTCCGGAGAGCGTCGATCCCTGATCTGGAAAACAATCTGCCAGTCCTGCAAAGACCACTCCTTTAGGGGATCTACATATTCTGGAGCACCCCATTCTCCACATCCTGCCTAAACCGTTGTCTCCAGCCAAGATGGCAGGGCCTTCACCTCAGATCCCATCCAGCACAGGGCCTTCGGCTCAGGCCACCAACACCTTCAGGCTCGATGGATCCCTGGTCTCTGCCTCCAACCTCCACAACCAGGACTCTACATTGGCCCTTCATTCCATCTGTTCAACCTTGGCTCTTACCTCCCTCTGCTCCACAATTGCCCCTAAGTCCCCCAGTTCCGCCAGGCTCCCTCGTTCCCATTGATTCACTTTTGTCGCTCGTCAGCTTTTCCTCACCTGTGGACTCCTCTCCTCTGGCTACGCCCTGTCCTTTCGTCTCCTCGGCTCTGTTGGATTCCTCAGTTCCCTTTTGGTCCTCACTCCCTCTGTCTTCACCATGTCCCTCAGCATCTGCCTCTCTCTCTGCTCTACAGCTTCACCCTGGTCTTATCTTCCACATGCTCCGCCCTGTCAGTCAGCCCCCTTGAGTCTTTTGCCCTGTCCCCTCCATGGCTCCTCCTTACGTCTTCTCCGCCCTGGCTGCTCGCATTTCCTGATCGCCCTGACTGCCCGCACTGCCTGATCTGCCCTGGTCGCTCTTTCCCTTTGCTGTCGGTCCTTCTACAGCGTGAGGAAGCACCTACTGGAAGGGTAAGTGGGGGTGTAATGTCACAGTCTGTCCTGGCACCTTCTTAACTACACTTCCCTGCAATGCCTCATGTTTTTGCACCTGTCTGTCATCATAAGGTGCGTTCCATTCGACAGGGTCCCTACGCAGTGTTCGCTGCTCCCTACTCCCTGAACATGGTATATCAGTTGAAGTGGACTTCACTGACTTCCTGTGAAGTGATGTATCGATGTTCCCTTATTCCCTATGCCGTTTGCAGTGCCCTTCGAACTGAACATGTTCGTTCCCTTCGAATTGGAATCTCACTTAAGATGGTGAAATACCCTGTGAAGTCCACTTCGCAGTCCACTAACGGTTGAATGGAACGGTTGTTCATTTTCATCATCTGTGTCACCTGCTCCAGTTAATCAGTGTTTGTATTTAGTTCCTTCAGTTCAGTCTGTGTTTAGCATGTGTTATCCAGCCTATCTGTACCTGCATGAAGTTTCTTTGTAAGTAAAAGTAATTGCATTGGAGCTCTTGCTTCTTCTTCTGCTTCTTCTGCACAGCACCATACTGTGACTACATTACATATTACAAAAGCCAGATAAATCCATAAAACGTCTGTAGAGCTAACTTGTCAAAACGTTGACAGATGACGTCCTGAAAGATAGTACTCTGACCAATGAGAGGATAGTTTACTTACAAGTGACTTGAATCAAAACATTTTGGCAAGCTTTGAAGCGATGTCTTGTGAAAACGAATCGAACCAAGAAGAAAATGCAACATTGTGACCTTCGAGGGTCATTACAATGGCCACCATAGCTCTCCTGTGGGCACTCTGTTGAAGTGATATCAGTGGGAATGAAATTGAGCAATGAGCTAAAACTCTCTAACAGCGTTTAGCCATACCATAACTTTGGAATGGCTCTCTCCTGGGGCGAAGGTCTCCCGTACCGGTGAGAAAAATGGATAGTGTGCCGCTCCAGAAGCATCATTAATCACTTTTACTTCTGTGTTTACCTTTCCTGGTTTGTTTCAATTACTCTTAGTGGTTTCCAACTTCATGAGCCATGCTATCATTTTCCCAGAGTTAAGAAAACTATTTTCAGCTTGAATCATTTGGCAGAAAAGGTAGTAATAGTTGGTGACTGATAACCATTGATTAAAAAAAATAAAAAAAATAAAAAAAAATAATAATTTGTGCACTTTAAGCTTGAATGCCTCGTGACCGGGAAAGATGAGTCAGAGAATGGTGCAGCTTCAGGGGAAAACTAGAAAAAGAAACCTGAAAAGACAAATCGCAGTCTGCAGACACATGAAAAAGAACTGCTGTTTCAGACTGGGAGGGTTCCTGGGAATCTACACTGGGAAGATGTTAGATAAGATCTTTCTGAAGCAGCTTCAAAGCTTAAAGAAAAAAAAAAATTGTGTGACAAAGAAAGGTCTGAGAAAAAAAAGGAACATTAATGGGGATGTAATGGAGCATGCAGCAGGCAGACTTAAGATGCTGTGTTGATTCAGAACCAAGTCTAATAAAAGCTTAAAATCATGATCAGCTGTTGACAAATTCCTTAGCACAAATATGAAGGTCACTGAAAAATCAACAACATAATACAAATCCAAAAAACAATATTAAATAATGAAATAAAGCAATTATTCTAGACGTTTAGTTATTCCTTTGATGTGGAATAATCTAAATAATGATTATGTACATATTAGATAAAAATGTTGTCAAATTGGACTGACATTTAAACAAAAGAGTCTCTCCCCATCTGAGTGTGTGGATAAATGACTTGTCAGATTACAGGAACTGTTTCTCTTCCGCTCTTCATATATTTTCAAGGCAGCTGTGTGAAGGTAATTTCTGGTAAATTGAGCTGCAGAGTTTTAACATTTTTGGTGCTGATAATATCGATAAAAATAAATAAAAATAAATAATAAAAATAAAATAATATTATATGATACAAAAATAATAAATAATAAAAATAATACAAATAATATTATTAAAAATAATTATTATTATGTTAAAACAAATAAAGCCATTTATCAATTGTCCAACATGACATCATGACTTTTGCGTAAACATACACGGCACTTTCGAGTCAGGTGGCGTGTTATCTCTACGCATTTTGAGCTATCCGCGTGTATCCGCGTGTATGCGTGTATGTCTACGCCATTAACGTCCGCGTTATTCCGCGTGTCTGTACACGCAGTCAAATCTCCAATCATAAATGCCATTAACCCCAGTGACGGTTAAGTTTAGGGATGGGGTTGAGGTAAGTCATATCTTTTTTTTACCTAGGATGGTAAGGGAACAGTCATAAATGCCATTAACCCCAGTGACGGTTAGGTTTAGGGACGGGGTTGAGGTAAGTCATATATTTATATAACGTTAAGTCAACGGCGTTCATAAACACGCTGAAAGGCGATTATGCGTCTTGATAGCACGCCAAAAATGCAAATACGAATTGGCGTGGCATACACACGCTACTTCATGAGATCATTCAACGGCTACAATTGTAATGATACTGCGGTCTAGCAAAATACTTCAAACTTATTGATTTTTGATTTATTCTTTTGATTTATTGTCTCGGTTACGGATGTAACCCTTGTTCCCTGAGTAGGGAACGGAGACGTTACCTCTGCCTGCCACTTCCGACGTGACGTCTCCATTCCCTACTCAGGGAACGAGGGTTATATATGTAACTGAGATGTTCTCTTGCTATTCAATACCAATTCTTTCCATTTTTCTGTCCATATGTGATGCCATATAGTGGCTCCCAAAGTGACAAATCTCTCCTCTTGCAGCCATCACTGGCATGTCATCTGACATTAATGCCTTCAGATCTGAGGAAATGGCGCTAGATCTGAGAAAAGTTCCTCACCTCAGAGGTTTGGAAATTTCATAGGAGCAGAGCTAAACTGATTCCAGCCGAGGCAAGAGAATTAATGGAAATGGAAAAGGCGGATAATGCGGGGAGGAGGCCACGGCAAATGTTTTCAGTGGGACACTTTTTGTTGTGACAGCATATTTGCAAACAGAATTTTGGAGAAATGCAACCTTAAGGTGTATTAAATTTGAGCATGTGACACCTCCTTAGAGATTTCGCTGGATGGCAGACCCTTTTATGTCAGCAGAAAATTCTGTCTTTGACATTAAATTCAGACACATTGTGTGTTTCTGAGTGGTTTTAGTGAAGCTAGTCTTTTGCCATTAGAGAGATCCACAGCGTCACAAGACATGACTGGCAACTCCCTTGCATCTTCAACGGCCATACAATAACTAGCGCCGTATGAAAAGAGCTATAATCTATAATTTATCCCTCCTTCCTCAGAGTAGTTCCTCCTTCCTTCGGCTGAAGAGCAATGAAAACCAAACAACTTCCTTACACAATATGCCATTAGAAGGAAATCAATTCCCCCTGCCACATATTCACTGATGTATTGTATGATTATGCTAATTGGAGAATTATGGAAAGATCAGGACGGCTATAACATCTCAGAGCAGTTAATGAGGAGCATGATTCCGAAATAGATCACACTTTCATCAGTGCACCTTGTCTTTTATGATCTCTCTGATATTAGGTGGCATACTAAAGACCTGTGGTAAACACTTTATAAATCAGTCTTTAATAGGTTTAAAAGATTTGACTGAGAGTTCCTTATGATCTTCTCTTACTGACATTTTGTGTATGTGTGTGATGACTGGGACTTTGGAAAGAGCTTTTTACAGTCTTTCTATCCCATTTCAACAACATGTAACATCTTAAATCCGACATTTCAAATGTGTATATATGTATTGTGTCTCTTTAACAGGTCATTTTGACTAAAATATTAATTTTATTTACTCTCACCAGAAGTCCATTTTTTCTAGTGTGAAGAGTGAATTGGAACTAGTCAACTGAGGTGTGTGTGTGTTTGAATTATTATTGTATTACTAAGATAATATTTGAATGGCACTTGCTGAATTACAGGGAGGTAATAATGGCATAAATGTTGTTTTTGGACAATATGAACAATTTTGACTTATCACATCTTTTAAAAACTCTCAATATAGTATTATTAGCATATTTAGTTTTACATATGCATCATCATTAGCATTGCCAACAAATTGTTTAAATGTGTATTTGAAAATAGCAATATTTTTATTTGATAAAACATGCCTTTACCTCCCCTTAAAGGGGAAGTTGGCAACTCTAGCCATTTCTTCGCTGATTTTCACTTTTGTTGTCGCATGTTTTCTCATTGAGCTCCCCCTACAGCTTTGCGGCGTATATTTCACAACAATGTCGCAAAAACCTCACTTGCGACACCCTTTTCCCCCTTTCTGCTCATGTGCATTTGTCATTATCAGAGCCGGCCAACTTTATCGTGTTGAGTTATGTCTACCGAGGTGGGTAATACTTCATATACAGTAGGGCTGGGTATTGAGACAAATTTCACAATTCGATTCACAAGCTTGCAATTCGATTCGATTTCGATTACAATTCGATTCGATTCGATTCAATATCGATTATTTTGGGTATCAGTTACAATAAATGGCATTTTTTCTCAAGGGAATCAAATCTCTTAAATGCTGTAAACTATGGGAGTCTAGTTGTAGCCTACTAGGCTTCATTCTCCTAATATGAAGGTAATAATGAACTGTTTTGTAGCTATACAAACACTTAAATTACACTTTTATTTATTTTTATAAATAGGTTATATGAAATATAAACATTTAAATGGTGGCTGTCATAAAAACTTGCCAGATTTATTCAAATATGCATTAAATATTGAAGAACATTAAGATAATAATGCATACAGTATGTAATATGGTGTATATATTTAGCAAAATGCTCCTCTCTGGAGTTATTTTTTTCTAACTGACCAACGAGTTTATGTAGGTTTTCTGAGGTAAATATGACGATACATGATATACAAGCTGTTTAACTGACGTCTTTCCACGGTTCAAACGCTGATTGAGCGAATCAATGTGACATGATACGGATTTCGATAAGTTGTACTCTATCTTTTAACACACTTTCAGATGCTCATTCATGTTTATTTCGCACTGTGACTGGTATTATTAAGCCGGAAGAGAGATCAGCGCTGCTGCTTCTCTTGAGCTGCGCCAGAGCGATCTCACGCCACAGCGCCAAAACGCTATTTATGTTTTTGAATTTCTAAAGAAAATGGACGCAATTTGAAAATTGAGACTTTGTTTCATATCAATAGTAACAAAGGACAAAGATTATTGCAATTTTTTTGGATGCGCGCAGCCACGATACAATATCCCATTCATTCAAATGAAATAGGATGACTAATCGATTCTTGAGATTTAAGAATCGATATTGGTTCGTAAAAATGAGAATCGATTAATATCGAGAAATCGATATTTATTACCCTGCCCTAATATACAGTATCATAGAATTATGTCGAATTGCCATAAAGCAGTTCATGTTTCTTGCTCGTTCTCGCTTCTCACAAAACTTCCTATTTCCAACTTACCGGGACGTTAGTCCCCATGCTGCAAGGTTGTTTTTCCACCTGGGAACGATATGGGGGGAACGGGAAAAGTTTTCACCTGAACAGGTTATTTAACCATCTAAATGATTTCTAAACGGTTTTATTAAGTTGAAATAGTTCCTCTTTAAACACTGAGATCTTATAATTTTACATTTTTAGCATTGCATAATTCATACTGTTTTACTAAATACTTTAAAATTAGCTTACAGTATGCACTTTAATGAGATACTACATTGTACTGCTGCCTAAAATTATTAGCATAATCCTCTTTCAAAAAACAAAACAAAACAAACAATTCAGTATTAAGTGCATACTGTGCAGTTTACAGCGTTTTCCATATTCCTATCTAAACACAGCTGGAGAAAAAAAAATGGATATTGAGAACACACACACAAATACAGTACTCTTTAATGACAATTTGGTTGCAGAATTATAATGCTCATGTGGGTGGGAAGGTCATTAAAAATGTCTAGCAGTGGTTCACTCTAAAAATAAGCAAAGCTTCAGGCAATGCAATCTTACACGGTTGTAAAGCTGGTGAAAGAATTTTGTCAAACAATGTTCAGTGTGTTGGAGGAGTAAAGGCCATATCCAGTCCCAGGGTGTTCACCTCTACTTCCCTCTAGTGTGAAATCACTGACAGAGATGCATCATCATCCGATACTCTCACCTTAAACACACACACCAGCCCATTCTCACCCCCAAGGCGTCACCTAACTGACGCCCTGGGAAGCATTTTGACCATGCTTCAATATCTGACGCTTTAGGCGCCCTTTAGCGTCAGTTATATGACGCCCTAGGATCGCGTGTAACCCTACCCCAGACCGAAACCTACCCGCATCATCCAGCCTAACTGACGCTTTTCCTTTAGTGTCAGTTAGATGACGCTGTAGGATCGTGTTATGTAACTGACGCTAAAGGGCGCCTAAAGCGTCAAATATTGACAACGCATTCTCACCCCAAGGCATCACCTTTGACCATGCTTCAATATTTGACGTTTTAGGCGCCCTTTAGCGTCACTTACATGACGCGATCCTACGGCGTCATCTAACTGATGCTAAAGGAAAGCGTCAGTTAGAGGACGCGGTTAGGTTTAGGTATGGGGTGGGGGTAGGGTACACGCGATCCTAGGGCGTCATCTAACTGACGCTAAAGGGCGCCTAAAGCGTCAGATATTGAAGCATGTCCAAATGCTTCCCAAGGCGTCAGTTAAGTGATGCCTTGGGGGTGAGAATTGGCTGAAAGGTGACGCCTTGGGGTGAGAATGCGTTGAAGCCCACACACACAACGTGTTTAAAGCAACGCAAGTGTGTATGTATGTTTTATTCTGCTTTAGATTTTAGTAATTGTTATTTTGTACATAAAAGCTCTTTGAAGTTGTGCTAATGAGCTAACTTCATCCGAATGGAGAGCAGTGTCACTCTACTGTAATAGACTTCACAAGACTAGTTCTCTTCCTCATTAGCATACATGAGGCTGATGTTCTGTACTGTAATCAGATAATGGGCTTTGTGTTTTTCTTTAATTTAAAGCCACGGCAACTGAGGCAGGAGAGTGGGATGATTAGAAGTTAAGAAGAGGATGGCATTTTGAATTGGTTTATCAACAACCTGACAGTTGACAAATGAAGTGCAAGGACGTATATAGATGGGCTGAATTTCACCTGGAATGCCTTTAGTCTTTTAGACTAGATTTTGTTTCTTATCATCTGATAAAAGTTTTGGGACTGTTCACTTGCATTAGGGTTGATTCCATCATGCAAAATATGCCACATGGGCGCATTTATGTAAATTGCACACTTATGTGCACAGAAAAGGTTCTTATTCAAAATTCCAAACAGCTGCGTGGGCTTTGTTGATGAATCCGGACTAAGGGGCGGTCACGCTACACTCCTCATTCCACTGACTTCTATTCATGCAAATAAGTTTTAGAATTCTCTGTGTTCCAAAGTTCAAGTTTGGCTTGATAAACGCTTGCCTGCAAATTCACATGAAGACATGCGACCAATAGGACATTGGTACACTCTTAGAAAAAAGGGTTCTATATAGCATAGGGTTCTTTACTCAAAAGGTTTAATAATGACAAGAAAGAACACTTTTGGCACAAAGGCTATATTATTAATTCATATATTACATTATTCTGCAACATTTTCTAGTTGTAATTAAATGATTGTTTATTAAACCGTTGTAGTAACTTAATATCACATTTTAATCATGCATATTTTTGGAGGATGAAAACTGAAATGGCACTCTTTGTGTGATATTGATTAATTACACTTTTTAACCCCCATATCTTGAATTTTGTAATCATCATGCATTGCATTTTAGGGGTTCCAAATACGTAGCGCTTTAGAACCTTGGTTCTATATAGAACCTTTTCTTCTAAGAGCATGACCACTCAAAAAAAAAGTTGTATCTTTTTACATTTTACATTTATAATGATTTGCAACACATTCTCATCCTAGGGTGTCATCTAACTGACGCTTTTGACCATGTGCCTAAATTCGACGCACATGGCAACCTTTAACGTCAGTTAGATGATGCGGGTAGGTTTACTGTAGGTCTGGGGTAGGGTTAGGGTTAGACCACTAGGAGGTGCGTGTCATATTGATGCTAAAGGGTGCAATGTACTGTATGTCTGATGTTGACACATGGTCAAACGCGTCAGTTAGGTGACGCCTTGGAATGAGAACGGGCTGTGTTATATGTGAAATTTACATGACTTCACTTGTTAGTTGCAGTGTTATTTATTTATTTATTTATTTAAAATATTTGTCACTTGACAAGTCTTCTTGTCTCAAGTCTCAAATCTTGTTCAGAAACATGGTATTATGGAATCTAGCAAATACCAACAAATAAAAAATCTAAACCTGACCGCCTCTGCTTGAAATCTTACAATGGGCTGTGGTTGGATCTTTCATCAGGACAATGATCCAAAACAAACATCAAAATCAACACAAAAATGTGTCACTGAAGGTGGGTGAACTGAAGAGAAGCTCCAACATGGAGCTGGGAATCTGAAGGATCTGGAAAGATTGTGTATGAGTGATCTCTTGTTAAATGTTCTCCAAACTCATCAGGCATTATGAGTAAACTTTATCTCTGTTATCTTGGCAAAAGGACGTTGCAAATGTACCCCAAAAAAGGATGCAAATAATTATGGCCAATGTGTTTTTGGTAAAACATTTATTTCATAATGTGTTTGTCCCTCCACTTTCAATTCTTGCACTTCATTGAAAGGTTACATTTTTGCTAATTGTTATAATGAAAGATCAAAAGGATAAACAATGCAGATTTATTTTTACAGCTATCTTTATTTAGATGTCATTTTTTATTTAGATGTCATCTATTTAGCCATCGCAATTTACATGGGGTCCCAATAATTCTGACCACTACTGATTATTCTAATTTGCACCGGAAAGTTTTCCTTAAATTCTGGTGATTTTGCAGAGCACAAATGGTATACCAATAGTGTGGATTCAGTGTGCTTTAAAGGGATACTCCACTTTTTTTTGGAAATAGGCTCATTTTACAACTCCCCTAGAGTTAAACAGTTGAGTTTTACCGTTCTTGAATCCATTCAGCCGATTTTCTGATATTTTGAAGAATATCAGTAACCAGACAGTTTCTGGTCTCATTGACTTCCATAGTATATATTTTTTCCTACTTTGGAAGTCAATGAGACCAGAAACTGTCTATTCTTCTAAATATCAGAAAATCGGCTGAATGCATTTGAAAACGGTGAAACTGGGAGTTGTAAAATGAGCCTATTTCCAAAGAAAGTGGACTATCCCTTTAAGGGCCCTACGCTTTGGCATTTTTCCGACCTTGGACAATCTTGTGCACACACTTCCAGCTGCGCGCACATGCTCTCATGCAGGTGGCAAGACCACAAATGTGGGTTAATGTGATGTACATGTAAAATGTTTGTGCACAGAGATTATGAACAAGATGCATTGTCATGCACACTGGCTCAACTCTGCCCTGTGCTTTTAACCACTGGTCCTTGACCTCTGCAGTCTATTTTTTGGACTAACTAGCAGCAGGTACGGTCAACCGCAATATGTCGTTTCCTTGGGGGCAGTCATTGTGTCAGTCACTATTGACCGAGCAACCATCACCCAATCCACATCTGAACCATCCTCCTTACACACTCAAGCACAAAAATAGCAAGGCTGTCATTCCATCAAGTCAAGGCTGAAATGCTACATATCGATGTGCCATGGCCCTTTCACAAGAGACATGTCAAAACAAACTGTCACTCACTTTACTGACAAGACACACTGATAGAAAGGAAGCAATCAGAGACCCTGAATGCCCAACTCCCCAAAGAGCTTTCTTGTCATATCACAACAGCGAATGATCACAGGCCTCACATGACATCAAAGAAAACAGGCAACATGCATATAATATGCTCATCTTCATTAAAGTCGCCATTAAATAAAAATTACACATTTTCTCTGATGACGTGTTTTTTGGTGCAAGGGTAGGACAACATGTCACACACATGAGATCAGCAATAGCAAACTACAAAATAATTCACTTTATTCAAGACATTTCATATCACGAAATGGGATAGTTCACATATAATGTAATAATCACTCAAGTTGTTCCAAACCATGACTTACACAATCTTCGACAAAACCCAAGTTAAATTCAAAGAAAAGTGAAGACATTTCCCATTTTCCATGCTCAATTCTGCTAAATTACTAGTTTTCTTAAACCGTAGCTTTTCTATGATAAACAGACCACCAAAGCTCTCCTTGAGGAGTTAATAAAAGTAGTAGAGATAAACATCTCAGAGTCGTGACATGACCGACCTTGTTTTTGAAAAAACCGATGGTGTAACTGATTCATTGAATCATTCAAATAGACATTCACTGGTCGCACACCGACTGGTGTTATTATGCAACCTAGAGAAAGGGTTACTGTGGGAATCAGTAAATAGGGAACGGAATCAAATGATTTGCCACCATTAATCATTTTCAGTGATTTGTTTGTTGCGATTTACACCCAGGATGCATTTTTATCACTTTTAGACACTTACGAACTTCCCTAAGTATTTCCCTCAGGGGAGTCTCCGCTGCCAGTATATTTAACTTTTTCAAGTGGGAGAGGGAAGTTATTTGGATGGACCCTCAACCCCACAATTTAGACCAAGGGACTGAGTCTACTCATTATGTACACTTTAGTCAGATCCATAGATTACAATGCAATGTGATTGTGACTTCACAACAGCTCTGGTGTATGAAGTTATTTTGACATTTAACCACATAATACTTTTAGCTACCTTCGGCTGACTGTTTTTTACACAGTTATAGTTTAATGTATTGTTAAAAAAAAAATGTTTTCTAACATCCCAAGCAAAATTTGTAGGAATGCTTCAAAATTCGTAAAGAAGTTAATCACCAGTGAGAAGACTGGTATTTTAAAAGCATCTAAGGTTGAGTTTTACGGAATATTGCGAAATCAGGAGGAGAGGATGAGGTGTATAAAGGCCATTTCCCAGGCCAAGCAAGGATAGTGGATGAAATGGGGGGAGTGTGGAACAGCACAAGATGGGCTGGCAAGACTTTTGGTCAATGGAAGAGAGTAGGATCAGTTTCCTTATCAGGTCAACATATTATGTTCTCCAATCAGCACAGAACCTAAACCTCTAGATAGGAGAAGATCCTTCTTGTCCTTTGTGTTCATCACCTGCCACATTAAGGCACATTTTGACAGGATGTAAGGTGGCTTTTAGCCAAGGTCAGTTTACTTGGCGCCATGACCAAGTACTGCGACTCGAAGGGTCTGTTGGTTTATTTGTATAGTTTGCATAGTAATTACAGTTCCTGTGTATATTGCATGAATGAGGGTTGGTGTTTGAGCAGATATTGTGTTTTGCAGTAGATCAAACAGGTTGGCGCGTATGGTTGGGTTGCGGAGAGTCACATTGTAGTTAGATTATTTTTATGCTACTTTTGCACCCCCTTTTATGTTGAAGCTTTAAATCTGCGGGGTACATATTGTAAATAAATTGACAAGAGCATGGAAAATGGTCTTGATACTGTATTTTCTTTGTGTTCCATTCGGTTTTGGAGTGCTGAGTAAATAAAGTGAACTATTTTAGTGAACTATTCCATAAAACATGCAAGGGGATCCAGAATGTCCTACATGGTAAAGATGCAATGGACATCGCCAGATCTAAAAAAAAAAAAAAAAAAAAAAAAAAAGTTTTTTGAAGATTAACTGAAAATTAAAGCATGAGTCTGTTAACTAATAATATAGGCTGAAAACAAGTATGATTATGTAATGGTCAAGGATGACCCTTTTATTTCCAGCATGTTAGAAGAAGAATAAGGAGAGAGGAGACGACGAAAGCAAACACATTTAGCACTTGAGTCACCTCAACATGCAATTATGAGGCTGAGGAGTGTAAGTGGTAAACACATTGATAAAACCATTTCTTTAATAACACTTGTTTGTCAAAATGCCACCCAGAGGCAGTTTCCATTATCACAGTTTCAACACTTTATGAGCCATCTTTAAATACAAGCCACGTATAGCATGCTGCCCGTGAGCGCAAGCGAGAGTGTGTGATCTCAAAAGCACCCTCCCCTCAATTCTCCTGCAATGATTTTAAAACACCCTATCAAGTATCATGGGCAAAAGAGCAATAGACTTTAGCTATTGAAAGAACCCTTTTTGGCACAAAAAAAAAAAAAAGAGTTTAGTGCCGTTTCATCAATTTTCCTGAAATATGACACTGCACAGCAAGCGCTTCAAATGTGTGGAAATGATCTTCATTTTGCTTTGGTCACTTGATGTCAAGCCCACAAGAAACTTCATAAAAAAGGACCTCATATCTTCCTTGGAGGAAGATGTTTATGAAGCCATTGTTCACACTCAAGTAACCATTTATGCATGAAAAGTCACAGAGTATCACACTTTCATATTATATTCCTGTTTTATAGTTATTATGGATACATCAGTCACATTACTATATATATATATATATATATATATATATATATATATATATATATACTTTTTTTTTTTTTTTACAAATTCCCCATCATTTGGATTCCTTCAGCTATGGCAGGATTTCTCTTTCCACAGAATGAGCCTGATGACAGAAGATAAATAGTAAAAGGAGCTCAACATGCTTTTAGCAGTAACTTGCATTATATTATCTGCATCTTCACGTGTCATGGGTGAACAGTCCTCATTTGTCATAGAGTGACAGGCCCGGAGGCTCCCTAAAGCTAAATGCATTATTAATTCTTCTTCCTACTTGATAGATTCAATAAGACTCAAAACCCGAGATAAAAGAGACATGGTTATCTCTCCAAAACATGAGTCTTTCTGTCACAAAATGACAGAATGACAGAGGTCAAATTGGAAATCCATGGATTAAGTAAAATTTCTGGAATTTAAATTTAATTTCTCAGCATTTAAACATTTTACTACGTGATTTCATGGTACAAGTCTAAAGAGCCTTTCAAGACTCATGTACTTTTTTGTTTTAGCCTAATTGACTCCATTTTCAGTCTAAGCATGAAAACATCTTTTTTCTGTGTATTTCAGTGACAACCACTGCAGAGTTGAACAACGCAGTATGAACAGAACGTGAACACAACACATCATATATAACTTGTATAAACAACGTGCAGTTCGAACAACAGGTCTACAAATTTGGATTTTTTTCTGCAGTGTTACCAAAACCTGTGATGTTCTGTTTCTATGGCTTAGATTCCTCCTTTAATGCAAGTCAGGATTGTTTCACCCTTTAACAAAAGGTACACATTTCTTTACCAACACTGAAAAAAAAGTGTAAGGTTAAGTTTGAAACAATTTTACGATCAGACACTGCTTGTAAATTTCACAAATAATTACATTAAATAGTACTTAAATAGTATTTTCTTGTAAAATGTTGTCTAAAAACATTTAATTTATAACTTTTGAAAAACATATTTTTACAATGAAGCACAAAATGAAAAAATACTCCCAGAGTTATGTGCTGAACTTTAAGTATGTATGAGTAAACAATACATACACACAAACTTTAGCTAGTTATACTCCATCTGAAGATTTTTGATTTATTTATTCCTGATTCAAATCAAAGAGGCTTCCCTTCTGAGACACTGAAACACAATAAGACGGGCTGTTAGGCACAGGAATGTTCAAGCAAAGATCGGTTTGAGAGAGGAATGGAAAATAACATTTATGCTAATGTTTCACAGACGATGAGCCAAGACAATAAACAAGGTGTGTTTTGGGTGTGCATTTCCTCCGTGTTCGCTGGCAACTCAAAACTAATTAACTCACTCTGCAGTGAAACCTCTTGCAGACTGCCTATTCAAAATTCAATTAGAGCTAGAATTACTCAAAATAATCATAACTGGCAAAAACCTCTCTGGTATTTGATTTATTTAGCTTGATTCTAAGTGGATTTCCATTTTCTACCGTAACTGTCCTTTACTCTTTCCCTTACCTCAAAAATAAAAAGGCTGCATTCCAGAGGAGCGATCATTGGCACACTTTTCATTCTGCTGGTATGTGAAAGCAGCTAATGAAAATATGCAAACCGTTTTCGTCGCATAGCAGACACGACTCTAATTAGTGCAAATCATATTTGGTTTATTCGGTTTAGCAAAATCACACATAATAAATAGAAGAGTCCTCTCAATCTCCACAAAAGGGAGAGAAAAACTTAGCAACTTAGCTTAAAAATGAATGAATGTGTCTGATTGTTGAATTTGTAAATGTCAAAGTTTAAGAGTTTTTAACCCTCATGTGGCGGTCAAAATATATATTTTATTTCATTGAAATAAATGCACTGTATATTTCATAATGTATTTTTATTTAATATTTTGCATTTTTATGGGATTTTATGGTACTAAATTATATTTAATCAGTAGTTATAATGCATGTATTGCCTGTCAACCACTTGTTGAGCATAGACCTGAAAATAAAATGTTCAACTTATACTATCATAAATCTTGAATGCTTTAGAGTACAGACTTAAGTTTGGTCTGTTTTTAAGGAGGACACTTGATAGACTACTAGTGAATAAAAATCTTTATAGAGATTTAAGTTGATTGTTATGAATGTACAAAAAATACCATTTTCAGTTTTTATTACATTTTGTTTGGACGCAGTACCAAAAATTTCCACCAGTTTAAATTTGTTTCCCATTAATTTCCAGAGCGGTTTTATATTCATGTCCATTATATATTTTGTATGTTTACATACCAAGTGCCAAAACCTTTACCATGTTTTTTTTTTTTTTACTATTCTAATGAAGTAAAACAATTCTTAAAACGCAATACTTTTGTCAAAAATTACCAAAGAGCACCCGAGGGTTAAGAGTAATATTTCACTTTAAAAAAAGTTGGAAAACGTAAAGGAACATTTGCATTTGAAAACATTTGACACTCGTTGAAAGCGATTCACTTGCTGAAAATCTCGAAAAACCCACTTCGACAACAATATAAATAAATAAATATTAATAAATATAAATATTATAAAAATAAACATTGGTATGCAAGATTTGCATTCCGCGAGCCGCCTACTAGCGCGGCTATAAAAAGCGGAAGTAAACATTGCATTGACGCTTTTTGCTGAGGAGCCGAACAGAGTCCAGACCTCCGCGAAGGTACAGCAACATGGCGAAGGGACGACACGTCACCGTTCCCTGTACTCAGGGAACGAGGGTTACATACGTAACCGAGACATTCCCTTTCGTCCTGGGAACTCCAACGTGTCGTCGGGGAGTTCCCTGACGAATTGGGATCCCTAACAAAACGCCACGGTGCTGTCCCCTTCCAGCACCTAGCTACGCTACCCAAAGCAGTTTCAAGAATAGCAGGAGCTAGCTAGGGAGTCACACTCGAATGGGTCTTGTGCTGTTCCACAAGACTCATTCAGCGGACATTCGATAACACTGGGAAAACATGTTATCCCAACCCGACAAGGCCAGTGGGATAGTGAAACATATGGCATTCCCTGAGGTGGTCCCAATCCAAAGGGATTGGGAGTGTACTCAACAGGGAAGACAGAACGAGTCTGTCAAGGGGAAGACACGGCTGGACTGAACGTGGCATAATGGGTCACTGAAGAGACCACTGGACATAACACCTAGTCCACACAACAACTCCCTTAGAGGTAGTAGACCTGGCGCCCGCGGTCAACCACACACGGCAGCGGAGGGGTTATGGAGGAACTCACGAGGCTAACCAACGTAAGCCAATCGGCAAGCAGACACAGCCTATTCCCTCGCACCACTGGCCGTAGTGAGTACTCAGGAGGAAACAGGTTCCACACATAAGCTATAGAATCTAGCGAACGCTGTTCGGTGTCGCCCAGCCCGCAGCTCTACAGATGTCTGTCAGCGAGGCGCCTTGAGCCAAAGCCCAGGAGGCGGCAACACCTCTAGTAGAGTGAGCGCAACCTGGGAAGACAAGGCTCACCCATAGCTTCATATGCTCAGGTAATAGCATCCACCAACCAGTGAGCTAACCTCCGCTTGGAGACAGCCTTCCCCTTCTGCTCGTCTCCGTAACAGACAAAGAGCTGATCTAAGGTCCTAAAGCTTTGCGTTCTGTCCTCTTGCAGCGCTTGCAGGTTCACCTGATCCACGAAGGGAGTGGTAGGGACCTTGCTATGTACCTGTGTCACAAGTGCTTGAACCGTGCAACCTGCATTCACGATCTCTTCTCCTTGTTGATCCATTCTTGTGATGCTGTGTACGATGAATTCACTCACACTGGCAGCACTTGGTGCATCCATGCTTGGTCAGATCGTTCTGTAACAATACAGAGCGGATACAGTTGCAAGTAAATGAGAAAAGTCAGAGTAGAACACAGGTCAGGAACAAACACTCATGGTGAAAGACACAGGGATGTTGATGGGCAACCCGGAGAATAGCGTGCGGTGATCAGTGTGCTCAGAACAGGATGACGATCCACGAAGAAAATCCACAGAGACCGGTAATCCACACCAGGAAACGAGATGGAGCCACACAAGAACAGGACATGACAACGGGGAAGCCACAACGATCTGACAACATGAGATGGGATTACTGAACATATAAAGGGAACGGGAATTGATTACAGATGGCGCAGATAATCACACAGGATTGGTAACCACGCCCACATAGACACACTAACACACCAGAATGAGACAACGGATTCATGAACCATGACAATGTTCTACTTGTCTGTATAAGTCCAACACGACTGCAGTATCGGACAGTGCAACATTTCTTATATATAAAAAAAAAATACTGTACATTTTACACTTTTAACATTTTTGTTGTCTTAATAAATGCAAATTTTAAACAGTAACATTTAATTCATATATATATATATATATTCAAAATATAATAATCTTCTGAAAAGCCAACTGTCCTCTGCATGCACATTTGTTACTGTGATTGAATGTTACAGAGGTTTCAGGCAGTTCATATACCAGCGCATCCATCAGTGTGCGTGGGAAAGCAACCCAAGACATGAGCCTTTTCCTTCGTTTCTTTGAGATGGGGTCATTCTCGCAGCACTTTTTGTACCTTCCTATTGAATCAGACAGCGGATGAAGGCATTGACAGTAAAGATCGATCAGTCTGAGTCAGTAGGTAACAAACTTTCCCATCTGCTGAGAAAAGACTCTGAAATGAACCCGCGAATGATAGTAGGCGTCAATTAGCATGTTAAATTCTCAATTATGCACATCTGCAAATTTAGCAAAGGTTTGAACCCGTGTGAAATTCATTTCATGCATGAATGACAAACAACTCTGCTTTTCACAAGCTGTTAGATGCTACTGTCTGCCTTGTGGATTTACAGCGGATTTAATGCAGTAGTGAATAGCATATAAGGCCGTGTTTCTATTCAGCTTTTAAGCCCTCCGGCAAAGCTCGTAAAAATATCTTTTTTTTTACGTTATTTATGAGTTTTTTGCCTTTATCGGATAGTGTAGAGAGCTAGAAAAATTGATTTGCAAGAGGAGAATGGGACTCAGATATGATGCAGACCAGATCTAAACCCGCATCCATGTAAGCATTCCTGACAGCAAAGGGTAAAGACTTATTTACTGGCTGTTTGAAATGATAGCATTCCAGATGCCTTCAGTGATATCTGGCCTTTATAACATAACTTGGTATATCTAAATGTCACTGTCTGGCTGAATGAATACTATACACTCAAAACCATCAGGTTTGGAGCTTTTCACGATACACATCATTTCAGAGTAGCTTTACAGTTTTGGATTACAACAGTATAATGTGATATGGATCATGATCGAAAATCACCCATTTCGTGGTACAATATGTTGGTCATATTGCCCACCTCCAATTGTTTTTATCAGGGAACTGCTAGAAAATATACTCCATAATTCTTGAATTGTTGATCAAAAAGAATCATTCAGATTCATTTACTGATTCATTCAGAAACTGTTTCTGAAGGTCGCCCAATTTTCAGTGTTATAGTATCATTTATACAATTATAGTATTTCCGCATATTTTAAATTAGCTTCCACTTTTGAATTTTTAGTCTTAATTTAAAGGGGACATATCATGCAAAATCCACTTTTTTAGCCCTTAAATGCATTTTGTTGTATATTTGGAGTGTTTATAAGTACAGAAAAGATGAAATTATTCTCTTCAGGTGCTTCGTTTATATCTTTATATTCTGTTTTGGTCATATTTTTCAACCTGTTCAGATTTTTCTGTTTTCTATGACGTTTTTTGAACTACAGCGTCAGCGTATTTGCAGCGGAACTGCCAAATAAAGACATTGACTACAGGTCCAAAACTTCGAGCAATCCGCCATTATTATTTCTCGCTTCGATTTTGTAGTCCGAGTTCAATGATGCAGAAGTTACGAGAGGGCAAGTAAAAAGCGGTTTTTGGATGTAGTGACCTGAAGCACTTCAAGGATTCCCACTTCAACAACCTCCGCCAGTAACGTTATACAGAAGGGTTTGCCGATTGACTTCGTCTGAATGAGAGGTAACGTTAAATTCCTTCTATCTTTGGAGACGACGAACAGAGCATTTCGATAAGCTGTAAATATTGTTAATAAAAATAAAGTACTTTACTTTAATTTATTAATAACATAAGTTAATGTGATGTTCACAAATTTATATCTAGTGGTCACAACATATCATCACTGTCACGGATGGAACAGGAGCCGGACAGGTGGTAAGTGAAATAGCTTTTATTTACAGGTTGCAGATCCAGACGGAGATATGGTGAGTATACAAGCAGAAGGTATTCAGGATGGAACTTAGCTGAAGGATAACCAGAGTCTTTGTGTACAGAAGCGGATGGGGAGTCCCTGGGAACAGGCCGATGACTGAACTTCCGTGTGAAGGTCAGACAGAGTACACAGCTTTATTATTTGAGTAAAAGTACGGATACCCCTTGCTAAATTTTACTCAAGTACAAGTAAAAGTAATACAGTCAGATGTCTACTTAAGCAAAAGTACTGAAGTACTTGTTTTTAAAAGTACTTGAGTGTCAAGAGTACATTTTCTAAATATTGCATTACTCCAGTACTTACATTTATGGACAGAAACGTCCTACACCTATAAAAAATGTTAATGTTAATACCTTGGAGAATGTAAAAGGATTTGAAAGTAAAATCAAGTCATTTTCATCTTTTTTCCATGTTGCTTTATTTAACATTTCAGAAAATTTCAGAAAATTTAAACAGTCTGGCGAGGCGGGGCCACGGGTTGGCATGGACCTGCTGCGTCTTCATCCACTGTTTCGTCTCTTATCTAAATCTGACCATGAAGTTGATTTTGGCGGAAAGCTGAAAGTGATTGCTGATAGTCTATCACAATAAGTGGCGCCTGCACAATCCAATCACGTTTGAGAGGGAAACAACAAATTTAGGGTTTCCGATATTTTTCTTTTTTTACAATTGAAGAGTTCAGATGCAAAAGCCTCTAAGTGCCATTTGAAATTTTCTTCTAGAATGATAATTTTTATCAAGCTTGTATATTTAAGTTCAGTAATTTCTCTTAAATTACAATTAATAGGTAATCTTCATTGCAATTTAAGTGAAATTACTGAACTTAAATATACAAGCTTGATAAAAAATTATCATTCTAGAAGAAAATTTCAAATGGCACTTAGAGGCTTTTGCATCTGAACTTCTTCAATTTATTATTATTATTTTTTTAAGAAGTAGTAACGGGTACTCATGGTAATGGATAGAAATGTAGTGGAGTAAATAGTACAATATTTGCCTCTCAAATGTACTTGAGTAAAGTCAAGAGTACTCCTCAAAAATGATACTCGAGTAAAGTACAGATCCCTCAAAATTGTACTTAAGTACTGTACTCAAGTAAATGTACTTCGTTATATTGTCCGGCTCTGGAAGGTTAGCAGGTGATCGATGGATGGTAGCGGGTAAGTTCCAGGTAGAAAGCGGGTGAGTTTCAGATATATAATTAAAGAGTAATCCAATCTACTGTTAGATTTCCATTTATTTTAGTATTCATCACACTCTGTATGTGCAAAGTATACTCACACATTCCTTTAGAGTCTAGTCTAATACCAAGTGTAAAAGGGGTCAAGATTAAAATGCCACTACTTACTCTTTTTCTTTTCCACTTCCTTGCACCAATCCAACTCTATTTTCCTTCATACCGCCATTTATTGTAATGACTGGCTTGGAGGAGGTCTGTGTTTGTTTCTTGGCATGCAGGTGGGCAGCTATACATTCTCACAGGTGCAATTTATCCTTGCACACAAGGCTTGGGTTCCACCCATGAAGTCATGTTGTTTTCAATGATCTGAGAAAGTAATCTCCCATTATTTGTCTTCTCTGTGCAATTCCATTTGATCATGTGGAAAAATGTGACAGCTATGGGGAAAAGATGTAAATAACAGTCCTGAATCATTCAAGATTTTCAGGCATTCTGTCACTGTGGTGACTTCTAGCTTTCCCAACTGGTCCCTTGATGTGTGTGTGTGTGTCATTAGGACTGCCTATTAAACATGTCATCACAATGGCAGCACCAGAGCAGCCTGTCTCTTTGGTTATCACTGAAGCATAACCACACTAAAACTGTGTGATGGGGTCCCTCCGCTCAGCGAACGCTACTGACTGCATCATATTCGGTTGCTGTAAGCATTACTCTTCAATCGCACGGCTGCTGATGCCTTTTGAAAAGAATTATTTTTCATTTTTAAACAATTAGCAATCTATCTAATGTTGTGTGCTAAAATAATTTGGGTGGATTTAATCAATCAAACGCGACTAACTCAAAGCGACTTGTGCCATTTTTGGTATCAAACCAAACACTATTTAAAAAGTCATTTGCAAACATCTGGATTTTTGGGCTGCAAAAACTTTGAGTATACCAATGATTGCTTAAATGTGACACATTTTGGGTCCTATTTTAACAACCTAAGAGCACTTAGGTGACCAGAATCCACTTTTGCTTGTTTAACTACGGGGAAAATGGTCGGCGCAATCGACTCATGGTCTAAAAGTGTTGTCCCTATTCTCTTAATGAGAATGGGTGTGTTTTGGGGCGTAACGTGACCAATCAGAATAAACCAATCAGTCTCATCTCCCATTCCCTTTAAAATACAGTTGCGTTCACGCCATGGCAGATTGCTAAACGCTGATTTCACGCAGCCTCCATATATTTTGAAATCGAAAGCAAGGCTCCGTTGGGAAGAACCCCGGAAGTACAGATAGACAACAATGCCCTGGACTACCAACTTGAAGCTGCTGCCGTGATTTACACTATTGGATGTCAATATCCAATATAGGATATGTATATAGTTTGTTCCTGCTTCTTTTTTTACATTCTGAATTATATATATATATATATATATGAATTTCACTGTATACAGTCTAAAGTATGAAAGATGTACATACATTTTTAGAACAACTAATTTCTACATTAAACACAACACTACGCCATCGCATTCGCAACTCTCCTATGATTAAAAGCGACACTTCCGGTTTTCTTCCCACCAGAGCGATTTCAAAATGGCGGCTGCGTAAAACCAGCGTATTTACATGGTGGAATTTGCAAGCAGAAAAAGCCTAACCTCATGCACGAAGCGCAAAAGCAGACCATCTACGGGACAAGCCGGATTCCTACATATATTTATGTACACAATATTCATCTTTTACATTGTAATCATTTTTTTTTTTTAAATATTTGGCATGTTTGTCTGCTGCTGCGAATCCCTGTGTGTGTAATAAGCAGAGACACATGTTGGCGCATATTACTAACGCACTCTTTAAATAACAAAAAATAATAATACTGCGCAGTCAGTTGCCTCAAAATAGTAATGCGCCAACAATGTGCACCAACACGGCTTGTTTTCAGACCAGCACGCCCATGTGCGAACAGATGGACACTAATGCATTTGCTATTTAAACAACGTGGCACAGGAAGTGAAAATGATAACTGCGTCGGGCTGAAACTAGCAAAAAACACTTGAGTTGCGCCTGGCGCTGCATTGTATGATGGGGCACTTTAAGGTAAGGGGAGGAGAAATAATCTCCCCAGAGACTTCATGGATCATGAAAGTAGTTTGTTCCGGCTAAGCACTTTAATTAATTAATGATTAATTAGCGTTGATTTAACACTAAATTAAATCCAGATTTGGAAGTGAGGCCTTCTCATTGATTTTTATAACTCTTGGCCTTCAGTGTGTAGAGGAAAACAGAGGAAGCATTTTATTTGTTGCAAGCAAACTCTCAACAGTTTAACACGATTAGTTGGTAAATGCAATGCTACCAATCAGTTTATGAGACTGTCTGATGATGTTACACTACAGCAATTGTAGTAATGCTGTCCATATATCTTCGACATATGTTTTAAAGCAAAAGTGTATTTATTATGTTAACATATACATATATACATGTATAAATACATCTCTCTCTCTCTGTGTGTGTGTGTGTGTGTGAGAGAGAACTACAAGCTGCAGGACTACAAGTTGCAGGAGTCCTCATTTAGCAAATCATTAGCAGCCCAACTTTCATGTTTGAAGTATGAATGCATGAAACAAAAATGTCAAAGTCAAGTAAAGTTAACTATCAGTTGGTTGGGCAAGTGTGCGCGTGCTTGTGTACCTATGTAATTACACTCTTTGAAACTTCAAAACATCCTGTTATTTGCAGTAAAAAAGGGAAATATATAAATAAATATCAAGCCTTGCAATTAAATGTTACTCCCACAAGTTATTTTTGGAGGACATGAGAGGGAAATGCAAATTGTGTTTATGAGTCCTGCAATTGTATTTTTTTTTAATCCAGTTATCCCCTTGAGGATAAGTACTGAAAGTAAGATGACAGTGTGCTGGCAGCTATTTGAGCTTCATCCTAAGAATTCCTCTCTACTATGTGACACCACCTTCTGTGACAGAATTCAACTGTAATGAGTTAATATCTTCTTGGCTTTTATTGAGGTTATGAGTCACCTACATCATAATACTCATGTAATGCAACGTCCATGTCTGAAACAGGTACAACTTAAATTAAGAGACATGCGATAAGTCCTCTTGAAACCTTTTTCACGTTAGGGTCATCATTCACACTGACAGTGGTACTGGGTTCAGCTACTCGACTGCTATATCACATGAGCTCAACTTTTCATTGGAAGTGGCCACATAGAATTGCTACTCACTTGCATAAACGTTATAGCCCATTGCAAATGATTTTGGTTGTCTTACCAAAGCAAATCACTGTCAATGTTTATGTTCTTTTAGGTGCTTTATCGGAATAGCTTTATCAAGCTAAGATGGCGGTTCTGCATTTCCATTGGTTGATGTATCGGTATAGCTTACTTATTTGCATAAGGTCGAGCAATTCCAACGCATTCTCATCCTTTAACGTCATATAGAACGCTATATGACAAAACGGCGCTATACTACGCACATAGCACCCGTTATCGTTAATATAACACGCTCTGTGAGGGCTAAGTTTAGGTGTGGGGTAGGGTGTGCGTGTCATATTCACGCTAAAGGATTTATAACGTCTTGGGTTCGCGTGTTATATTAACGATAAAGGGTGCCATGTGCGTAGTATAGCGCCGTTTTGTCATATAGCGTTCTATATGACGTTAAAGGATGAGAACGGGCTGGCAATTCTCACTGTTACTTTGTTAGAAACTTTCTAAAATTAAATGACAGGGCACCATGTCACAGCAAACTTCTACGAATAGTGTAACATTTTATGTTTGAGTTGAGTTCTTTTGAGTTTTTTTTTTTTCTCAAAAAAAAAAAATATCTGGAAATGCCTGAAATTAGATACATTTACTTGAGGAGTACAGCAACCACATAAGATAATCCGACTTAGTTACTTATTTAATATAATAAAGATTTTCAGACCAGCACGACCATGGGCACAAATCCATTTGCTATTTAAACAACGTGGCACAGGACGTGAAAATGATAACTGTGTCGGGCTGAAACTAGCAAAAAAAATAAAAAAATAAAAAAATGCGTAAACATTATAGAAAGAGCACTAGCCAGACGGGATTTAAAATTTGTTGGCTAAAGACCCAAGCTTGGTTTGAAGACGAAAAACGTACCTCTTGCGGCTGTCAGAACAGAAGAGAAAAGAAAGCTGCTGCTCTCCACGTTTTTTGCCGTCGTTCATATGTAAACTGCATGAGCTTATTTTAGTCAATTAGATCAAAAGGTCTGAATAAGCCCAAACATTTCAATAGACGGAAATGTGTCTCCCTCGTCTACTTGTGATCCAATATCTTATGCAGTATTACTTGTACATATGAAGAGTTCAGATGCAAAAGCCTCTAAGTGCCATTTGAAATTTTCTTCTAAAATGATCATTTTTATCAAGCTAGTATATTTAAGTTCAGTAATTTCACTTAAATGGGGATGAAGATTACCTATGAATTGTCATTTAAGTGAAGTGAAATTGCTGAACTTAAATATACAAGCGTGATAAAAAATTATCATTCTAGAAGAAAATTTCAAATGGCACTTAGAGGCTTTTGCATCTGAACTCTTCATATTTTTACTGAAAAATATAATAAAAATGCTTTAAGGAATAGTTCACTAAAAAAATGGAAATGTTGTCATCATTTACTCGCCCTCAAGTTGTTTCAAACCTGTATGAATTTCTTCCTTCTGCTGAATAAAAGAAGATATTTTGAAAAGTGTCAGTAACCAAACAGTTGACCCCATTGACTTCCATGATATTTCTTTTCCTACAATAGAAATCAATAAAAAATAAATAAAAAAAAAAGAAACAACTTGGAGGGTGAGTAAATGATGACATGATTTTCATTAAGTAAACTACTTCTTTAAGTTTTTTTTTTTTTGTTGCAGTGAATACTTTTTGGTCTGTTAATTATGTATATTCTTTTTTAGTAGAAAAATATTACTTGATAATGTTGTAGAATTCAGGGGTGCCCAATCCTGCTCCTGGCGATCGACTGTCCTGCACAGTTCATCTCCAACCCTAATCAAACACACCTGAATGTATCCAATTAAAGACCTTAATTGGCTACTTCAGGTGTGTTTGATTAGGGTTTGAGATGAACTGTGCAGGACAGTCGATCGCCAGGAGCAGGATTGGGCACCCCTGTATGTAGATATTTCCCCTATGCACCTGACTTAAGTCTACCAGGGTCATCTCCTAATTGGCGCCCCTAAATGTCTCCTGATCAACTATCAATAATATTTATCCTCCAGCATGTCTCCTTATCAACGTCGGCTTAACGTCTTTTCCCCTATGAACACTATCACTTGGAAAATAATCTCTAGTGCTCCACTAACTTGCTGTCCACCAATAACTAAACAGACTCACGGCAATGCATTTGAATAGCCTATGTACCTCGAATATGTACCGAATACATACGACACATTTCAGATGTTTAATCCAGCAAATCCTTCTTTAACCAGGTAGAAGCAATTTCTTGATTTTCTTTGTTTGTCACTGAGTCAAGAGTTTATATATTTAGATATGTTTGCTATGTTCAGACATGATTCAGACACACTGACTGAACGAGTGTTTGGGGACATTTCAGGTTTCAAAAGCATGTAATTGTTGATAAGAAAATAAATATTAGTTATGATCGATTTAAAAATAAATCCATCAAAATAACATTAGTTTAATTTGCAAGTATCCACATGCTCTGTCTTTGTTACCTGTGTCTTCTATCCATTAATTAACCTTTACAATTTATCCTTTGAAGATCCTGATCCAACAAACAGAGATAGGCACTGTGGGCACGGGGAGAGGGAGTTGCTTGAAGGCATTAGAGAATGGGAAGAAGAAGAAAAAGAAAAGTGTGGGGGTTGGGGGGGACAAACTGAAATTGCCATCTCTTCTCTGCGCAAATGAAGGATGGAGTGGTGGCCACTAATGTCCTTCGACAGCTAAAGAGGAATTACTGCCAGCTTAAATTTTCTCAATTGTAATGCCGCTGTTGGTTCTGATTTGATGCCAAATACCCTCTTTTCATATTTGCTTGACGCTACTAATTCGACTGAGCATCAACAACAGCACTGCTATCAACACTATGACGTCGACTGTGCAGCACCATGTGCTTGTGTGCCACACAGAAAATGGATTTACTGTGGATTATAAATCATTATAAAAACATACAAGTAATAATTTAAATATAAACCGCATACCATATGCTTTAGAAAACATGTCTAATATTGTGATTCATTTTGTTTTATTAATTGAGGTTTAAGTATAGTATTAGCACATCTGAAGTAAACATGTTTGTGCTCTTGAAATAAAAAGCTGGCTTCTTAGGTGGCAGAATTATAGACGTCAAATCACTATCACAGTCACTAATTAAATACTTTTTGATGAGTAATAAAACAAAAGTGGATGTACCAATAAATGTGTATAGGAAGCTTCAAGGCAGGGTTGACATTATTGTCTATTATGACAGCTAATTTAGATTAAATCCTTAAAGGAAATCATTGCCTCTAAGAAAAATGTCATGGGCTTTAGTTATCAGCCAGTTCTCTTGTTTGAAGTTGAATAAATATGTTAGTTCGGATATTGGATTGAATTTAATTGGATCGGTGGTAGCAGAGTTGGTTTTAATAAAGAAGATTAAAAAACCCTTTCATGACCTACCCAAAATAATGGGGGAAAAAAATACTTAAATATTCCTTCACAGATTTCAGAAGAGAGAGAGAGAGGGGGAGAACATGAGTGAAAAGGAGAAAAAAAAACTGACTGAAGGGGACAAAAAGAGGACACAATCTGCTGAGGCGCGCACAATGGCCTCAAGAGAGGTATCATAAACGGCAATAACAAATAACAGCCTCACACACACACACACAGATCCACGCACAAACACGCTTCTCTCCCCGAAAAACCTTCAGGACAAAATCCTCAATTTGCAATTAAAAATGAAAACTGGTCATACAAGCAAGCGAACAATTCATGTGGACACTTCGCACACACTTACACACAGACCACGCAGTGCACGGCAGTGGGTAATAGTTCAGTTTATTTATCTTATGTCACACATGCAGTGCGTTACAGTCAAACAGAAGTTGGATCTGAAGTTTTCAGCAGCTTTTACTTTCACTGCATTATCTTATTTAATCAGGAAGCTGAAAGAGAAGGAAAGAGAAGGGAAGAGAAAAAAAAAAATAGTGAGAAGTAAGAAGAGAAGAGTGTGAATGATTAAATGTTCACTGACTGGAAGTGACGTCATCGTCCAATCATTATGAGAAGATCTCTAGAGACTGTAAAGTCTTAAAAAGACTTAAATGAGTTTTATTTGATCCATTAAGAAGCATTCAGTCTAGACTGATGTACATGATCAGTTCAGCAAGCAAAGGGAATGTTTCAGAATTTCTTCAGCGCTATTGAAGGAATCTTTTATGAAAATGAACATTCCCATTCACTTTCATTCACTTTCCTCCTAGGGAAACTTGTAAAGACTCTGCTGCCTTTTCCTTTCTCCAAACAAGGACTATACAGTATATCCTTGGACTTACTCAAGCTAAGTTAACTCCAAATCTTGACAGATTCATTTTTTTTTTTTTACATTTACAACTTTCCAGTGTGTAATATTGCTGTCTGAGCATGTAAAAGGTCTGCAGAGTTACAAAGTTCACTCAAAATGGAGTTATTCTCTAAATCCGTGCACACTGTTTCTGAATTTCCTGTTATGCTTAAATTGTAGTCTTCACTTTAATTTCAGGAACATACAGACCACAATATCCCTATCATTTAAATAATTCCTCCCAAAAACATACACAAAATAGGGGTGAGGCCTGTCTGAGTTGCATTAGTAGTGTGTTAAAACTAGCCGTTATGGTAAGGGGTGTGATGTTTCCGAAACACGCTCAAAGTGGTTGACTAATCACAACACACTCCAGCCGACCAATCAGAGCACATTGTACCTTTCAGAAGGAGGGACCAGAACTAAAAAGAGCGTTACTGACAGACTGCGAAAAGAGTTGCTGCAATTATTTCAAATAATAATAATGTGTTTTTTGAACATTCAAACACGAAAACCTATTCTAGTAGACCCCCCAAAAAATCTACTTTGAAAAAAGGGCATAATACCTCCTATTTAAAGAAATCGGTTGTGATTGTGATAGAAATTATTTGGAATGTGTTTATAGTAATGCACTTACAATGGATGACAAGTTTAAATGTGCAGCTTGTATTCTAACAATACAAATACTGTAAATAACTGTTCATTGTTTGAACCTTAAAGTTGTGTAAATTGTCATTTAGTTCCAGGGAGATTAATTTATTTATTATTTATTACTGATGTAATTCATCTTAGTGGAGTAAGCTCCATGTAACAGTACTTTGCAAATAATGTATGCAGTGTGTTTTAACAGTGATCTACTGCATTACATCTTACCTGTAAGGATAACCATGATATTTTGATCTGAAGATGGACAGCAGGAAGCTAAAGAAGAACACCACTAAACCAAGCCCAACAAGACAGATAACTGTAAAACAGAAAAAAAGCACAGTGAGTGTCACTCTCTTAATGAGCTAAATAATGCTTACATTGATTAAACGTGATTAGTATGCTACAATGGTATTGTATAATGGGATTAAGCCGTTGGTGAAAATCACTTTTCATGATCTTTGATCTAAGAGCTAATCCCAAACAGCCATCTTAAATTACGCCATTACTAATGAATGAAACAATAATCGCTACTTAAATGCTTATAAAACATGCTGCATCAGCTTCTTGAGATAGTGCCCAAAATTGTATAACCTGTTAAATCACATTATAAGTGACTTTAAAGATTAGTCAATGATGCCTTAAACAGTGTGCTATTGGAATAAAAAAAGCTGATGTTATCAAGGAAAATAAAACAAATAAAACACTAAAACTGGTCAGTGCATATTCTTTGCCTACTGCTCCGAAAGAAATTAGTATGCATGCATATTTAAAATCACATACGTTTATGCACTATATGACAAATGCCATATTTATAGCATCCAGAAAGACTGCAGATTTTTTTATTTTTTTTTTTACTAATGTCTGACTTTGATGGACTGAACAGAAAAAATGAACCAGAGAAGTTTCCATGTCAAAGAATTCGGAGCCCCTGAGCAAATCTACATAATCACCTTTAAAAGGGACCTATTATACCATTTTTACAAAATGTAGTCTCAGTTGTCCCCAGGATGTGTCTGAATTTTAAGCACAAAATACACAGGTATTTTACTAACCACCCAATTTTGAGTGGGAGGAAAGAGGGCGGAGCCTTTACAGCTCATGCCTCGGATACTCAAAAACTAAAACATCTGTTCGATTTTGATTATCATCTCTATCACAGTCAAGCTCACATGACATTTCAGGTCTTTGTCATCATGGAAGTTCATTATCTGCATGGGTTTAAAAGCCGTATCAGTCTTAACTTCTGATATATGGTTTTCTGAGTGCACACATCCAAAGAAAACGCACAGATGGATGGATGTCAGATGGCACACCCTGTGTGTACTGTCAAAAACACACAAAGATGTCTGTCTGTGAACATAAACAGCAAGTAAAGAAATCACATGTGTATATTCTCTGTGTATTTGATCTGTGTAAGTGAAAGCAGCGTAATATACAGTTACCTACTGCTATACTGTATGCTGTTAATATGAATCAAACAACAAAAGGAAAACAGGAAATCACTCAATGCTGCTATTAAATGCTCTGGCGAGGAGATAAACATGGCGGACTGTGTACAGCTCACTGAGGGCCAGGGCCGCATTAAGAGCTCACCATGGGTCCGGGGCTATGAGTTACTGCAGGGCCCCCACCACTCACCAACTACATGAGCTAAATGTTCTATCATTATACAAGTCATTTTATCCATCTATTATATACTTAACAGTTAAGTTATATTACTTTTAACACAATTTTTTATCATATAAAAATTTAATTCCCACTAAAATTTCATAATTCTCCACAGCCAATCACGGGCCCCCTCTTTGCTAGCCCTATTATTAATGCGGCCGTGCTGAGGGCGGGATCTATGCTAATAGGGCAGAGTCCGTCATCAGCCGTGGGCGGGGTCAGCGCATTTGTGACATCACAAAAGCTAGAAATAGCAAATGGCTTGTTCTCAGAAACTTATGATTTATGGGGATTAAAAAAAGAGGACTGGGTGCATTTTTACTATGGCAGAGTGGTTTTGTACACACACATGTATGTTCAGTGAATTTTGCATAATAGGTCCCCTTAAACATTTCCAGAAAGTTAGCTTTGGGAAGCTGTTTCAAACTCCATTTGAGTTTCAAACCATCATTTTGGCTCAATTTTAAATATCCTTGTCTTAAAAATAAACATTATTCGTTGTTGTTTTTTTGTTGTTGTTTTTTTTTTTGCAGCCCATTAGGTTCAACAAAGAGCTTTTCAAAAAAATATGTTTTCCTGTATTGAGTTAGCTAAATATTTATTGATATCCTTTTTGTTCTAGGTACCTTTTTACAGAGGAAAGTCCTGGTTTCTTTAAAGGCACAAGATGGTTTCGGTATGTGTGTGTGTGTGTGAGAGAGTCAGCAAGTAAGTAGTAAACATATTAAAGAGCGAGGCAGTGGCAGCTGCTGTTTAGCTGAATGAGAAGCTAATCAGAGCTTAATCAAAGTGTGTTAACCTCCTCAAAAGAGAGGGGCACCTCCAATTACACCACACCACCAGCACTGTTCCCCTCCAGATTAGTCATCCAGAAACACCCTCTTATCCTGGGATCACACATACACAGAGAGCTCTTAATTTAAAGTTTCAGTATCTACTGAACTTCCCTAAAGACTTGTTTTCAAGGCTACATTCGACAGCCTTTACTCTGAGACCTTGATGTTCTCGAGCCTATTATCATTTCCCTCCACGTTACACAAGCCTTCCCATAAGACACGCGGTTGTAGCCGCAAAAGGACTCTGCATTTCACAAAAATGACGAACATGACTAACTGAGATGTGACATTTAAAAGCTGCTAAACATTTACTTTCAGGGTCGTCTGTGTCACGGGGTAACTAATGCGATGTTGCTAAATAACAGCACTCTGGTGCAATCACATTTGGCTGACTTTCCTACAACTGGATGGAGTCGCTTGCCGTAAATGTTTCTGCGGGGGGGAGTGGTGTTTTAAAGTACAGTGTCACTACTCCGGCAATCTTCATTTAACATTTTCCTATTTGAAATGCTTCGAGATCAGTGTGTTTCCTTGACGACCACTGGGTTTGATCAACCACTCACTGTGCAAGTTCTTATTCTGCATAGCAGCAATTAACATTTTTAAATCACCAGAGGTCGAGGGTTTTTGCATGTACGGCACTGTCTGTTTTAGATTGAAGTAAAAGTACAAAAATTATGTAAAATTAAATGAATGGTTCACCCAAAAAATGTGTTTTTTTTTTCCAATACAATGAAAGTCAATAGGATCGAATGTTGCTTTGGACCCCATATTATTTTACATATTATCCATAGAAGAGAGTCAGAACTTTATTATTAGGTGAACAGTTCCTAAATATTATTTTTTTCAATTTTCTATGGAAACAATGCAGACTGCCGACATCAGTTAAATGGTATTTGGAACACAGATTGGATAGTTTGAGATTGTAAATTAAGGCTCCAGGAATGCACGTAAACACGAGTTTATTTAGTTGTGGAGGTATATGACATTGTTTATGATCATAAATGCAGGTTTATTACATTGCTGCTTTTTGGTTTATGGACCAAACATCTGGACCATCTGGACCAGCTATCTGGTGCAAATCTGCTAGCTTCCTGTTGCGAGCAGTTTTAAAGCACAACTTTGAACTTATTATTATTATTTTTTAATATTTTTAATACGCATCAACTTTCTGGACTGATCATTCGAAACCTTTTTGTTAGAAAACATTGAAACTGTCACTCTTCACTAGTTATTGCACTAGTTTTTTACTTGTGAATGTTTTATTTTCTCCCTAATGGCCCAGCACTCAATAGTTTGCCTTTGGCTATGCATTAAATATAATTTTTTTTTATGATGATGAGCCTAATAAGATACTCCATCTGCTTTCTTTACAAATGTGTTTAATGCTGTATAATGGGCTATTCCCTCTAAACCGTCTGTCCCAAATGTATTAATAGGCTTTATAAAATTACTCTTGGTATGCTAAGGAATATACGGAGATTAATTCTATCTGCAACATGAAAGAAAATACATTTTGCTCATCACAAAGTGTTAACCAGTAAGTTGTTGAATGAAACGCACTTAAAAGTCTATGAAGCGATCATTGTCAGACTTCTTTATGTTTACATGACCAATGTTAGATGGGGAGTTGTTTTGAAACAATCATTATTTCTGTAATTACACACTTAATTTGTATTTAACCTGCAAACTAAATTCAATTATGTGAGCCCTTTCATTTTTATTGAGTATTTTGTGTACTGAGCAAAACTCAACAGGCACTCAATTTCCTAGTTGTTGGAGGGCAGTGAAGAGGATTTTTCTGCATATAGGTCGACCCCTCTAACCTTGTTGGGGAAAAAAAAGTCAATATTCATTATAGTCTCTAAAGGTGTTGCATTACTCAAGTATTTTACAGTGTGTTGTTATGACTGGTGGAAACAAACTGAGTATTTTTTTTTTCTGTTAGGCAAGGACCTGCATTTAAGCTGACTGCCTTTTTGTGCTGGAATGTTTTCTGCTTACAAGTACAAATATTTAGTTCTTTAAATATATCCAGTAACAACACCTCAGCATTTACCATCAGCATATGCTTTTGTAGAGGCATTAACAGTGAGGTTATTTTGTTCCTAGAAAAAAAAACCCATATGAAATATTTCTACTGTGCGTCAAGTTATAGCTTTGGGATGACACCTGAAAAAGAGTCTGTTCTGGAAGTGACCTATGATGCTAAGATGAGTTTTAATACATTGCTAACGTTGAGGCTACATCTCACAGAATGTTAACTTCAGCAATGGTAAAATCGGAGATTCTGTATCCTACTTTATTTTCAATGGAAATGCATTGGTATAAATAATGACTTATATACTGTTTTAGAATTGCAAAAAATGTACTCAATGGGCCCTATTTTACCGATCTGAAACGCAAGTATCAAGCGTGAAGCGCAAGTAACTTTGTGGGCGGGTCTTGGGCGCTGTTGCTATTTTACCGGCGGAATAAATGACTCTAGTACCCGAAGCAAGTTTAAAAGGGGTTGGTCTGAAGTAGCTTCATTATTCATAGGTGTGGTTTGGGCATAACGGGAAATAAACCAATAAGAGCGTCGGATCACATTCCCTTTAAGAGTATGATGAACGAGGTGCGCTTGTTCAATGGCGCAATTATATTATAACGGCGCATTTACCAGGCGCGCTGCACAATCGGTTCACAGCCGAGGAGATCGATGTTCTCGTCAGGGCCGTAAAAGAAAGAGAAGTGGCATTGGGGATAGGACAAACACACCCAAATTAGCTTCGGTTAAACATGCATATAATAGTTTGGGTAAATGTGTAAGCTTCATGCCTATTTTTCCTATCGTCGTGGACACAACAATGATTTCCCTCATGTTTTATTATTTTTCCATATAATAATGTATCATTTGCAAAAAGTAAATCTGTGTAGATGAGAGAATCATCTACAGTGTATGCGCTTTTGTTCACACTCTGTATTATGGCCAAGCATGCACGCTTAAGGGGATAGTTCACCCAAAAATTCTGTCAGTATTTACTCACCGTCATGTTGTTCCAACCACGTAAGAGCTTCGTTCATCTTCAGAACACAAATTAAGATATTGTTGATGAAATCTTAGAGCAGTCTCATTAGTCCATAGGCTTCTTGAGGGATTGAAACTTGACGGCCTCGAAAAGTTATTAAAGAGAAGGAAAATAATAGTTGAAATAAAGTCGTTATTTTTGTTTGTTTTTTTTTTTTTCGCACAAAAAGTGTTCTCGTCGTTTGATAAACTTAAGATTGACCTACTGTAGTCACTTGGACTATTTTAACAATGTCTTTAATAACTTTTCGAGGCCGTCAAGTTTCAATCCCTCAAGAAGCCTATGGACTAGTATGGAGGAGTGAGACAGCTCTCAGATTTCATCAAAAATATCTTAATTCGTGTTCCGAAGATGAACGAAGGTCTTACGGGGTTGGAACAACATGAGGGTGAGTAAATACTGACAGAATTTTCATTTTTGGGTGAACTATCCCTTTAAAATAGCATCTGAATGTATGCGCAACGCGCCACTGACTTTAGACTAGGTTTCTTCTGGTCAGTGGCGCAATTGTTTTTTGGAACTGCAAAATAGCACTAGGGAATGTTTGCGCCGAAACACAAAAAGCGCAAGTGTACAAAGTCATTTGCGCTGGGTGCAAGATAGAGCCCTATTAATGTTTAGGCAAACCCCTGTGGAAAAAAAAAAATTAACAAACATTTTCATAACGTAAAAATATGAACACAGATCTGTTCAACGCGAAAGCGCAGAGGATAGAGCAAAACAAAACACCAGTCACGAATTAGAAGTCTAGACCAGAGGAGCTTGAGTTTGTTGCCCAGCCCTGTTTGTTTGAACCGCGAGAGGCGTCAACGGGTATGCTACTCCTACGTACTACGTCATACATCTCGACTTGTGCAGGCCTTCTGCCAGAAGCTAGCTATTTTAGTCGATAAAGTTTGAAATATGGATAATTTTTCTTACACGAATGCATAAGGCCTTTATTAAAAGCACGTGGAGCACTTTTATCATGGATGTGTGCACTTTAATCTTTGTGACATGCACTTAAAAGCACACGCACATATGCATGCATATGCAAATGCATGATGACACAAATGCACGTATCTCAACAGTCAGAACTTATTACTCTAACCCCATCACATAAATTAGTCACTGCTCTCTTCTCATGTACCTCCAGTGGCTGACAGAGGGTCACCCTGGAGTGCATACAGAGCAAACATCTGCCTCATCTGCAGGGTCTTCCTCCTCCTTTCACACCCCAGGGGAAGAACTTTAAGATGGGCACACAACCCTTCTCTCTTCTCCCTCTCTCTATGAATAACTTAAGTCTCTGTAAAATGACCTCTCTCCTCACCAAAGATCCCTGAGACTGACTGATGAGATTATAATAATGCAGATTCATTTATGACTAATGGTCAATTAACAGTGACAGGTGTAGGAAAAGCCCAGTGCTGAGGTGCCACCGCCGGTTTAATGATCTGCTGCACTAATATGACCTCTGAACCCCGTGCCACGGCCCTGGTGTGGCAGATGATGGCTGCAGCAAATTTGGGTGGCGTAGGGGAAAATGTGAGACACAACCTCTGGAGAGAGGAAGTCAAGAAGTTACGTGTCACTAAAACACTCGCTAATGTGAGCTTTATGAAGGATATGAATCATTTCAACACATTCACCTGTCTAGATCAAGTCTAATCTTATATAAAACATCTTACTGTGAAATACTAGATTTGCATTTCCTGGAGGAAATACCAGAGCTTAGATTTTGGTTTTGTGTAAATGAAATGCCACATCAGATCTGCTTTAAACATCGCAAATGCATGGGGATCACATTATGCGACACCATCTTTGCATTGTAAAGATGGCTATAGATAATGGCTGTGTTTTTTTGCATAATATTCAAAATGATTCGAGTAACAGCTACTCGGTTCAGTATAAGTAACCTAATCCAATCCACTTCAGTGGTTTTAAAAAGGTTAAATGACAATTACACATTTAATGTGTTTTAAATATAGCACACTAATGTAACCCACTACAAATAGAGTTTTAATTTAATTTTGCCAACATAATTAGCAATTTAAAAGCCATATTTGAAAATTACCAGATATACAGTAAATTAGCAGGATTTATAATTGAAAGAAAAAAAACGAATCAATCATTATGCAGATAAATACAAGAAAACTAAATAGATTAATGGTAATTTAGTGTGCACTTATTACCATGACTAATGCTGTTGGTTAGATTTTGAATTGTAATGGTTGAAGGATTGTCAAGTTTAAAGGGATAGTTCACCAAAAAATAAAAAAATTCTGTTATCATTTACACACAAGTTTTTCCAAACCTGCATGATTTTCTTTCTTCTGCTGTACACAAAAGAAGATATTTGGAAAAAATGCCACTAACCAAACAGTTGATGGACCCCATTGACTATTTTTTTTCATACTATGGAGGCCAGTGGGGCCCTTTAACTGTTTGGTTACTCATATTTTTCAAAATATCTTATTTATTGTTCAGCAATTCACACAGGTTTGGAACAACTTGAGGGTGAGTAAATGATGCCAGAATTTCCATTTTTGGGTGAACTATCCCTTTAAGCCCTTTCAAAAAGGCATACAATAAAAATAAAAAGCAGGTTCTGAAGAAGATGATAAAATACATTTTGATGGAATAACACTTGGAGCTGTGGTCAGGTGTTTCTAAAAATTACTGTTTCATAACAGGAATGCACACTAAGTTGCCGTTCACATAGAACAAATTTGGTAACTCTTTACTTGAAGGGGTGTGCATGAGACTAACATGACACCTTCATAATCATGAAATGACATATGTTAAAGGGTTAGTTCACCCAAAAATGAAAATTAAGTCATTAATTACTCACCCCCATGCTGTACCAACCCCGTAAGACCTTCGTTCATATTCGGAACACAAATGAAGATATTTTTGATTAAATTTGAGAGCTGGATCACTCCTCCATTGACTTCCTAAGGGACTAGCACTTGACGGCCCATAAAGTCATTAAAGAAAATGTTTAAATATTCCATGTGCCTACAGCGGCTCAATTATAAGTTTATCAAGTGACGAGAAAACTTTTTGTGCGAAAAAAACCCATAAATAACGACTTTATTCGACTATTCCATTACTTCCTTATGGGTCTTGAGGCGAGAATTGAAGAGATTTCCAGAACGCATGCGCGAGAACCGAGCTGAGGACGTTCTTCTTCGACTACTTCTTGTTACCGGCTGCTCACCGCTAGTATTACCGCCCCCTACCGTATAAGATGACGTGCTGATATAGCTGGAAGTGCAAAACTTTCTGTTTACAAGCAGAAGAAGACGCGCGCTGTACATACGCGTTTCAATTAGCGTATTTTCCGCACTATAAGGTGCACTTAAAAGCCTTTAATCTTCTCAAATACGACAGTGCTGTGCGCTTTACAATCTTATACGGTAGGTGGCGGTATTACTCCTAAGCGGTGAGCAGCCGGTAACAAGAAGTAGTCGAAGAAGAACGTCCTCAGCTCAGTTCTCGCGCATGCGTTCTGGAAATCTCTACAATTCTCGTCTCAAGGCCCATAAGGAAGTAATGGAATAGTCGAATAAAGTCGTTATTTATGTTTTTTTTTTTTCACACAAAAAGTTTTCTCGTCGCTTGATAAACTTATAATTGAGCCGCTGTAGGCACATGGAATATTTAAACATTTTCTTTAATGACTTTATGGGCTGTCAAGTGCTAGTCCCTTAGGAAGTCTATGGAGGAGTGATCCAGCTCTCAAATTTAATCAAAAATATCTTCATTTGTGTTCCGAAGATGAACGAAGGTCTTACGGGGTTGGTACAGCATGGGGGTGAGTAATTAATGACTTAATTTTCATTTTTGGGTGAACTAACCTTTAAGAATATGAAGGAAGTTTTATGTATGTTTGTGACAACTTTCATTAAGTGTCATTCGCTCTGTTATTTTTAATGCAAATATGACATTGTTTGAGATGTCTTTTTATGAGAGCTTGACATTGCTAAGACAACACAACCTGTCATAAACATGACATAACAGATTAATTATCAAACCACCTAGCTTTATTAGTTAGCATTACATTAAACTGTCAGGTGGTTGGTTTTGACATTGGCTGTCATGAAGCCATTTTAACTTTTTAATGACAAATTTAATTAGTACCACTGTAGTTGAGGTCACGAAAAAATATTAATGACACAGTTATAATGGCCTCATGACAGCCAATGTCAAAGCCAACCACATGACAGTTTAACTTAATTTTATGTCAAGTTGTCATGACAAAGACACTGCCAGGTTATGATGTATTGGTTTATGTCAAGATGTCATAACAAAGACATCTCAAACAATGTCATATTTGCATTCAAAATGTCATTACTGAGCGAAAGTCACTTAATGACAATTGTCATAAACATGCATAAACATTACTTCATATTCAAGACATATGTCATGCCATGGTTATGAAGGTGCCATGTCAGTCTTATGCACACCCCTTCAAGTAAAGTGTTACCACAAATTTTTCCATTCCACAGCGCTACTTTTCCATTATTTTTCAATGTAAGCACGAGCTAGACGGACGTCTTTAACTATTGTGTTCAAGTCTCGCGTTTTTTTGCGGCATCTCAGCATGGATCAACATTCTCAAAACATGGCACTCAAGTTAAACTTAAAAAACGTGTCTCTAGACGTTGCGCATTTTTTTTCCACTGACCTGCGTCTCGCATTTTTAACAGTAAAAAAACATGTTTTGTGTGAACCAGCCCTAAGTTATAATTCTATTCATTCACTGTTTTCAAATTAAGTAATTATGATTCAAGAAACTAATTCTAAAACAGAATTGCTTCTATTTTCATCTCAAATAAAGCTTTTTATGTGCTTGAGTGGTATTTAGCACGTCAATAAATGACGTGTGCATGACATAATATTCATGACTGCTAACACTCCTGCCTTACACACAACCACCCACACAAACACAAATTGCAATTTCCACAATTATACACTCCTGCTGACACACAAATGCAGTAATTACAAGAATTTGTTTGCCTGCATATTGCATAAAGAGCTCACTTCTCTGTCTTAGTAGTCTATAATCAGAAACAAAAAGCACTCCCCTTGTTTGTCATGGAGGTGAGTTGGAAACCAAGCCAAAAATAACTCGTCATTTACATAACTCAGCATTTACATATTACCCATAATTCATACCATTAGCATATCAAAGCTGGGGATGACTCTTTGGAGGTGGGATGGAGGCCATCACATTAAGTGCTCTCCACAGCTAATGCAGTGATAATACATGGAAAGCTATTCGTCTATCACAGTCTGTCTTTATGGGAACCCCAGAGAAGCACTTCAAGATGGGGAGTGAGAATGAGTTTGATGTGAGAAGCTCAGAGGAAAAAAGAAAGTCATGTAACGCAAACTTGTAAGTGGGACAGTGACTCAAGCTGGAGGTGATATCCAGGGCCACACACCTATGCAAGATGCATACTCATGCTCAGTCAACACAACCAAATAAAATATACATGCACACACACTATTAATATGCAAAGTGCAAAAAATGCTGCTTTTATTCTTGTTATAGGACATGGCTATGAAAAGTGTTCAACAAATAGATTTTTTTCAACATTCAAAATGCTCTTTTTGACATAATCATTGAAAGAAACTATTTTTTTTTTTCAGCGTGAGTGGTGCTTGCCCTTGAAAAACTCTGAGGTTGTGGGTGGTTTGCAGGCCATTTACTGGGCGTTTATTGAACTGTGCACTTTTAGCCCAATGGACTTTTAGAAAATAAACTCTCTAACGGAACTGAGCTAAACTATTCACACTCACACTCCAACAGTGGATAAACAAATCCCACCACACTGTCATTTTTACCACATCGCAAATGATCTACCAATTCTGTTGTGGAAATGACAGTAGATTCATCCATTCATCCATCCTGCTTTGATTAATTTGGGAATAAAATGGCATTCTCCTTTGTCTTTCTAAAGCAAATGTCACACTTTTAACATAATATAAATAAAGTATTGCATGATTGGAAATAACAAATATATTCTGGTTAGTGATAGATGTACTTTCATTTCTTTTTGTTTTCTTCACACATCAAACATCTAATTTAATTTCAAGTATGCTTTTTAACTACTCTCTTTCCATTGTAACCAATTACACTCATTTCAGAAACAACTTTAATAGAAGCAAAATATCAGTGTGGTGGAAATGACACCACAACTGGTGGACAGAAGCAATAATATATCATCACAAATTAAATATCTAAATGCTTTCTGACTGATTAATTTCTTAGATTATAATGGTTTAAAAAAAAGTGTGATACAGTATATTATTATAATGTATAATCATATCATACGTAAATCAAATAAACTACTGAAACACACACTTCCAGACAAAGGTTTGCAATAATTCATATATTTTAAAATGGTTTTGAAAGAAGCTTCTCATGCTCATTTGATTTAAACAAACAAAGTATTATGAAATAGTATTTAGACTTAAAGGAGTAGTTCACTTTAAAAAAAAAAAAAAAAAAAAACTTTTGCTGATAATTTACTCAACCCCATGTCATCCAAGATGTCCACATCTTTCTTTCTTCAGTCGAAAAGAAATGAAGGTTTTTGATGAAAACATTCCAGGATTTTTCTCCATATAATGGACTTCAATAGGAACCAAACAGTTCAAGGTCCAAAAGATAAATTCAGTGCAAACTGCAGGGCTTTAAACGATTCCAGACGATGAATAAGGGTCTTATCAAGCGAAACAATCACTCATTTAAAAAATAAATAACAAAGTTTAAGTTTTATAAGCTAAAATGGTTGCCTTGCTCCGTTCTGTGATGTGCATTTGTGACTCTCCTGTTCGAACTCAAAATGAACGAATCGTTTTCGAGTCAATTCGTTTGTTTTGTTTGTTGAATGAATCAAATGACGCTCATCACAGAACAGAGCAAGGCAAGTGTTTGAGCTTATAAAACTTAAACTTTGTTATTTATTTTTTAAATGAGTGATCATTTCGCTTGATAAGACTCTTATTAATCGTCTGGAATCGTTTAAAGCCCTTTCAACAGTTTGCAGTTTGTACTGAAAGTGTCTTTTGGACCTTGAACCGGTTGGTTCCCATTGAAGTCCATTATATGGATAAAATACTGGAATGTTTTCATCAAAAACCTTAATTTCTTTACGAGTAAAGAAAGACATGGATATCTTGGATGACATGTGGGTGAGTAAATTATCAGCAAAACTATTTTTTAAAGTGAACTACTCCTTTAAAATAACTGTTATCTATATGAATATATTTTAAAATATAGTTTATTCAAGTGATTGCAAAACATTTCAACATACATTATTCCGGTCTTCAGTGTCACACGATCCTTCAGAAATCATTCTTAAATGCAGATATGATAGGCAAGAAAAAATACTTATTAGTGTTGAAAACAGTGCTGCTAAATATTTTTTGTGGAAAACTGATACACATTTTTTTTCAGGATTCTTTGACGAATTCAAAAGAATTTCAAAAGAACAGCATTTATTTGAAATATAAATCTTTTGCGATTTTAAATGCATTCATAATATTCAGAACTGTTTCCAGAGCACCAAATCAGCATATTAGAATTAATTCAGAAGGATGATAGGTGGTTATTTTCTTTTCACATCTCTAAGATATTTTGGTTCCTATATATGGCTGTATATATCAATGAGATATACTGGATGGGACACTTAATGGATTCTGAACACAATAGCAATATGAAAGAAATAAACTTACTCCTTCGTTTACCCACGTCTCCCTTAGAGGTGGCTGCTTCGTTCAAAAGGACCATTCCCATGGTGATGGCCGCATCTGAGATGGAAGTCAAGGAATAAATAGTGCCATGGATGTGGTTGGTTTGCACAATAAACAACCAGGACCTGATAAATGACACTAAAGAAAGCATAGCTCTAACACACAAGACAAGACACTCTTCAACTCTGAGCACACTTCACTCAGCTGGGAGGTCTCCTCCAGCCTTAGGGGGAGGCAAGATGTCGGCAAGAGGAAGACAGACAAACACGTGGTGTTCCGCCTGCAGGCAGAAGCTCCTCTCTCCTCCAACAGCTGAGCCAGATGCTAGCAGTGGGTCTCGGTCTGTCTGCACACTCTACCCATCAGGCAAAGTCAACAAACCCACGTAATTACAAAGTTCAATCAGAGAATGACACTCAGAAAGGACATACTCGACATGTCCAGGTGAGCAAGTGTGTGTACAGTATGTTTGAGAGTTTCTATGAGGACAGCAATAGACAGCTCCTTGATGGATTTTTGGATTTTGACAACCACAGATGAGTAGACAAAACATCTGACATTGGACTATTTGACATAAAATAATAATCATTTTAGGTTACAAAATGTATATACTTAAGTTTAGGGTCAGGACTTTTAATAATAATAATAATAAAAAAGTTCTCACCAATGGTGCAGTTGTTTTAAAAAAATACATTAGAAATATTATTGCAATTTAAAATAACCATTTTCTATTATAAATACAAAATTTATGTATTCATGTGATGGTAAAGCTGAATTTTTAACATCTTTACTCCAGTCTTGGTTTGACTCAGTATAAATCATCTTTATTGACCCCAAACATTTGAACAGTACTATATTTAACTAACATATATTTACTGTTTTGATTTTTGTCTTTGTTGTCAGCAGTAGTAGCCTATGTGAAAATAAAAATGATATATTTATTTTTGTTTCCATTTTTGCTAACAAAACAATCCCTTTATAGTCTGTAATTTCTAAAAAAAAAAAATGTAATAAAAAAAATGTAATTTCTACATTTTCAAAAGTTAACAGAATGACGAGCAGACCTTTGTGAAGTCAGTGGGTTATTACGGTTAACTTCATTAACAGAACAATGTGCCACGTCCATTGTGCAGAGGGAGGTTTTATGTGAAAGGATATTCAACAGAAGAATAATGTGAGATTCAGCCACAAATTGAGCTTGACTGCTGCCGTGGATATAACTCTGAAAAAGAAAGAAAGAAAAAAACAAGATGACAAACAAGCAGACAATAGATCTTTCAAGGATCCTGGATACTCGAATACTAAGGCGTTTTGATAAGTGATGCTTTATCACATTTATCATACTGCAAATGCATGAATACAAACCACACACTCCACCACTGACATTGTATTTAAAACATATAAATAAATACCATCTTAGAAGGGAAAATGTCAGATAGAAAATAGCCAATAGAAAAAAGGTCAAAGCAGAAGAATGAAAAGAAAACTTGACAATAAGTGATAAGAGCTTCAATGGATCAATGAAAAGAGCACTGAAGCATTCCAACACATCAAGTCATAATGACATCTCCTGCTCTCTGGAGTAAAACCACTCTAGATGTAGCACAAGCAAAACCTTCATTGTTCTCTGGGAGATTAATGTGCAGGAACATGGATGCAGCTTCAATGAAAGACTGAAGTTTCCAGCCTTGAAAGCTTCAAAAACTTCTCCTACTGCATGAAGTTTTAAACTAATTTCATTACTATCAAACTTGAGTTGTAATAAACCCAATGAAATGTTCTTTATTATGTGGAACACAAAATGAGCAATTCAGCAGAATGTCCATGATGCTCTTTTCCACACAATAAAACATAAACAATGTGATGTACAATATAGAACTTACTGAAATTTAAGTCTGATTATGTCCTCTTGTTTTTGGAAGGAACTGATCAGCCTAAACTGATATAATCAGCAAGCAATGTAACTTATAAAATCTACAGCTTTAGAAATCAAAACTTTGGAAACATAATGTATTCAATGCATCTACTAACATATTTACATAGGAGGTCTAAAATAAGCGGTATAAATGGTAATATATTTAACTCACAGTTGGAAAAAGTAATTTTAAGGTGACAAACACATTCTTTAAGACCAATGTATGTTATCTTTTAGTTCAGTTTTTTTTTTGTTCATAGAATTCTATCAACTAGATACCATCACTGAAATATATGACTGCCTTTCATAATTTTGAATGAAGCCTATTGAGACATGCATGTGTGTTTCGATAAAAATATAAATGACAGAAACATCTAGTATGGCTGATTTGAGTGGAAATCTACTCACACATATTGAATACTTTTGATGTTCAGTGTGACACTAAATAAAAAAGAATCAATAGTCGACTTGAACGCACCCATAACAAAGTATTGAGGAACTAAAAACTGCAATAAGCGGCTCCTCGATACTCAAGGCTGTTGTCACTTTCAGCATTTCATGTAGAGACAGAATAAAAGAAAGATACGGGGGGATTGTAAAAAGTAGGAATCCATTAAGAAGAAGATATGAGCAAATAGGCCAGTGCATTTATCACTGTCATGTCACCTGTCGCCTCTGGGTTAACACATCTGCTAACATTTAAATACAGCCATACCCTGCATATTTTCATATGAAAGAAAATTACATTAGAAGCTCTTTCAGCGCTAAAACAGAGAGACACAACTGTATTATTCTAAATATATGCCATATCTATCATTGGGCATTTGCGACTTAAAAACAGTCATTTGTTACTTTTGAAAACACCCGCAAGTATTTGTACTTATTTATTTGACAACTTTTTGTTTAGAAGTCATTTATTAATATTTTTTGTTCGTTTGTTATGGGGGATTTTGTCATTTTCATTAAAAAGACAGAGAGAGGGGTGATATAAAGCGATAGAAAGAAGAAACGAAAACTAAATCCAGAAATAACAAGTTGGAGTAAGAGGCCACATCTACAACATGACGGGGCGGCAGTGGCTCAGTGGTTCATGTAGGTTATCTACCAAGTGTGGAGGTGTCCATCAGCAAGACACCTAACATCAGCTGCTACCGGCGAGCTGGATGGCGCCTTGTTTGGCAGACACCGCCGTCGGTGAATGAATGAGTGTGTGAATGGGTGTATGTGAGGCAATATGTAAAGCCAATAGGTCTATGAAAGTGCTAGTCCATTTACCATTTACAACTGTAAATCACTTATTAATATATAAATTAGTTTAACTTTAATTTAGAATGGTTAATCATTAAGGTATGTCAATTGATTATTTTTCATTTAAAATTTTAATTAAACAATCAACTGATCTAACTAAATACTGTCGCTGTTGAGCGGAAATTTTGTATGTCCGAAACCACTACTTTTCAGGAAATTATTTACTTATTTATTTATTTTTTCTTCAAAAGTTGGTATTGTGGCTTTTATATATGGTCAGAAACTTGCATGTGTCATAATATTATTCACATTCTATCAAAATCGAGCTCAACTGGAGTTATGAGGTTTTTTTTCCAGAGACATGTGGTTTGTCCGCCATTAGAACAGCTAAATCGGAGTTTTTCCTCAACTTACAGATTATAAAGTTTACTGTATAGCTATGTGGGCCATCTCTCAGTTTTTTTTTTCTCAATCATCTGGCTCAAATCTCATGTAATAAAAAATGAAGTGCTCCGCAACAGGCTATGGGCTATATGCATGCATAAGTTTCGCATTTGACGCAAGGATGCTCGTCCATTTCCGGTTGTGGAGATTTAAACGGAGGAGAACCGAGGAAAACTGGATTATGGCAGAGTCTTCAAAATTTACTGTCCTCCCGTCTTTGAAACGAAACGTACATACGTTTAGATGCAATTTTATATATAGTTATGTTTATTTCATATAATTTTAAAAAGAAGCATAAACACAACGAGGGGTGTCTGTTTTATCTGTTTTTGTGACTAACGTTTCTTTATTATAATCATGGAGTATAAAATTCAATATAAATTCTCTGTATTGCATTGGACTCTACGATCGGCGGAAGTTATCGAGCATCCTTAATCCTTCACCGGAAATACCGCCGTGCATAGAGCCCATTGAGGACCGTATTGGTCATGACTCTATCACCGCTTTTTTACGGCATGGTACGGTACTGAACAGTTCGGTACAACACACTTTGGCGCTTTTCCACTGCATAGTACGGTATGGCTTGGCTCGATACGGCTCACTTGTGGCACTTTTCCACTACATGGTACGGTTCGGTACGGCTCGGTACAGCTCGCTTTAAATGGTACAACCTCTGTTGAGGTTCCAAGCGTACTGTACCAATACTAAAATGTGACGTGAACACACTGCAGACCACTGATTGGTCAGTCAGACAGAATCGTCACTACCAGCATCATTGTATTTGCGAGACATCAAACCCACTAGATTTAAATATCCAGTAACAGCCACCGCTGTAGCACCTCTTTTAAAACTATACTCTCAGAAAAAAAGGTACAAAAGCTGTCACTGGGGCTGTCCCTTTTCAAAAGGTAAACTTTTGTCCATTTTAGGTGCTAATATGTAAATTTGAGGTGCTAATATGTACATTTTAGGTGTTAATATGCACATTTTAGGTGGTAATATGTCAATTTTAGGTGGTAATATGTCCATTTTAGGTGTTAATATGAACATTTTAGGTGATAATATGTATATTTTAGGTGCTAATATGTCCATTTCATGAGCTAACATGTCCATTTCAGGTGCTAATATGTACATTTTAGGTGCTAATATGTACCACTAAGGTACCAATTTGTAGCCTTTGGATACAAAAGTGTACCTTTTGAAAAGGTACAGCCCCAGTGACAGCTTTTGTACCTTTTTTTTCCTGAGAGTGTACATGCTTGACTTGCTTGAAGAAAAAAGAAACGGCTGAATCATGGTCAGTGGATGAAGTGCGGACGTTCCTCTCGTTGGTTTCCGACGAGCGGATAAACTATAACGGTAAGACTATAATCCCACCCACTTGTACTAACTGCAGTGGAAAAGCAAAGCGAGTCGTGCCGTGCCGAGCCGATTCATACCGCGCAATGAACCGCGCCGAGCCCAACCGCACTGAGCCGTACCAGCAGCGGAAAAGCGCCATATGACAAATGCTAGACTAAGACACTGTAACAACTGAGACCAATCAGACACAATTATTTGTTATGGTTAACAAATAATCTTTAAAGCTTAACATCCCCCAACAGTGCAAGTAGGGTCTTTGGGTTACCAGGACTACGATCAGATAAGTTGGTTATATTGCTGTTAAAAATGTGATTACATGTTCAAGACAGAGGCAGCCTTTAATACAGACTTTGCTGCATTATTTATAGATTGATCTATAAATGAACATGAAGAACATTTTGAGAATTATTTACTGTCTTTTGTAATGTCATCTGATACTATTATCTTGTTGATGCTTTGTATTTTACAATAAAATCAATGGTCACCTATTCTTTCGAGTACTGGCTGGCGGTCAAGAACGTTGTTCGCTAGCAACGAAACGGTTGCAACTTCAATGTTTGACACATCAACATGTTTCCAAGAATGTGTTTGCTGCAAATGCCATGCAAGTATATACTGAGGTACTGATGATACGCTGATGGTTCTTTTCATTGTTGAATGGACCTTTCCCATAGTTCCATTTCCTGCTTCCGATTCCACCCTTTCACTCACCCTTTTACCCATATAAACTTTTGCACAATATGTATTTGGTTCTGATTCACTGCTTGCAGACAAAGTCCCTTTTATGATCCTGATCTTGTTACATGCGCTAGGCGCTATACATGCTAAGAAATAATTTTTTTTCAGTGGCCATTGAAGATACCTCTTTTCTTAGAATAAATGAATAATCAAAAGAGTTTGTTGGATGAACTGATTAAGTCAGTTCACATCAAGTTAATCAAATTAACTGACCCAAATATTCATAATTAATCCTAACAAGTTATTATTGATTATTAATATTTCATAGAGCTAACACTCTTCTCCGCTCCTTAAATACATAAAAAATTAGCCTTTATATAGTGTTTCTTGAGTAAAGAAAATGCTGTACTTATTCAAACGACCTGTTATTCATAAATTTTTGCATTGCAAACAAGTAGAGACGGTCCAAAATGCATGTGGCACTTCATTCAAGATAGAGACGAGGTAGAGTTACGAGGTTTTGTCACAAGCTCTTTTTAAAACTTTTCATTGATTAAATATTTGCAAAACCCAGTGTTGGGAAAGTTCACTTTCTACATGTTACTAGTTCAAAGTTCAATTCACAAATTTTAAAATGAACTAGTTCAGTTCACAGTTCCAAAAATGAACTAGTTCTTAGTTCTTTTTCCCCCCGATATGTTCATACAAGCTTTTTTTAATTATTGCCACAGCCCATATACAACCACAGACAGCAATTATTTTATCGGCAGGAAAAGTTTGCACAGAAATATACGTCATTAATATACGCCTTTAATGCCTGTCTACAGTGTTGTTTGACCAAGTTTTCGCCTGGAACGCTCTATAGAAATCTGCAACGCATTCTCATCCTTTAACGTCATATAACGCTATATGACAAAACGGCGCTATATTACGCACATGGCACCCGTTAATATAACACGTGCTGTGAGGGCTAAGTTTAGGTGTGGGGTAGGGTGTGCGTGTCATATTCAAGCAAAAGGATTTATAACGTCTTGGGTTCGCGTGTTATATTAACGATAAAGGGTGCCATGTGCGTAGTATAGTGCCGTTTTTGCATATAGCGTTCTATATGACGTTAAAGGATGAGAACGGGCTGAAATCTGGCACCCTATTGAACGAAGTTAAACAGAGAGCGTGCCTAAAATGCCTAATATCGGCCGATAATATCGGCCTGCCGATAAATCGGTCTGGCTCTAATTCAATTAAAGCGATCAGGCACAACACTGGCAAAACCCAAAGAAAGACATAAAGGGTGACCAAAAGTAATGGTTTATAATAAATAAATAAAAACAACATACAAAAATGACTAACTATATGGAGATACGAGGTTTTCACTGGCAGATACAATATGACATTTGTAAGCTCATTTAGTGCCTGCTGACAACAAAAAAGAGCTTAATTAACCATACATAAAGACATAGTAAAGGAAGTGAACAAAAAGATTTAAATACAGAAAAACAGAGGAATGAATGAAGAGGTGTAATAAAACAAGTGAGAGAATCAGTAGTTGTGAGAACAAGTGTTGGTGTCATTGTGTGGGCAGATATTTCCTTATCATACTGTTCATTTATTCAGAGCTGACTTCTGCTCTGGGCTTTGAGGCAATGCTCTAAAGAGGCGATCCAACGTACCCATAGTGCACTAGGGTTACGGATGTCTTTACAGTCAGACCAACGTCACTATCCAATGAACCATCAAACATCATATTTAGTGCTCTGTGTAGGTGCATACATGACTGAATATGATCATTACAGCCGCCTACATGCATTTGTTTTCAAAAGACATTATTTTTGACTCATGCTAAAATTCTACTCCTACACTTTAAAAAGTGCACCGTCTGTTAAATGAACGTCGTGGCTTTTGAAGTTCTAAAACATGCAAATGTGAACAATTCACAAGAATTAAATCAGTACACTTGTTTTGAATTTATCATCTGTTCAACTAGCAAAATAAAATAAACTTACAAATATCAGACTCATCACGAAGGCGGCATATGTTTCACAACAAAAAAAGGAACATTAAATATAAAAACATGAAATAATATCAGTGTATTCACGCATGGCATGTGTTTTTCATGAATAATTTCACTAAGCAGGAGGTCAGTATGCATTAGCCTACAAACACATTAATGTTGGTGGTGTGAAGCAAATGAAAAGTTATTAAAAATGTGCTGAGAATATAAATGTAATAGAATATACAAGTAGGAAACACCCTAATACTTTTCTTTGGCTTCACATATAGAAACCAACTCCTATGAAAGAATATGAGACTATATCTCTATAGTGAGCCATTAGGTTTAGCCTTGACATTCAAAGACAGAAACTCAGACAAAATGCCTGGGGACACTTCAATAATGGTTTAATGGTATACTGGATTCTCAATAATGCCACTAATTTCCTCCAGAGAACAACCGACAGTAGTGCCACCCGGAGAATGAATCAGCAGTCGTACTTTTGTGGTTTAAGGCATGAAAAAGTGCCAGTTGACTTCATTCTTCTTTATCTTCCTCTGTTGCGTTCTTGAGAAGATGGTTTCCCAGAATACTCAAGCATAGCTTGCAAAAAAATCAAGTTTACAATAATAATAGCTCTAGTATTTTATTTTTCTATTCATTCAGATGGAGCAGATAACAGATAACTATGTGACCAGATTATTTAAATTGTTGGTTTTACCAACAATCTTCTTCTTCCCACTGCAGTAACAGGATTCGATTATATATTAACTGCTGCATCCAGATGATTGAGTCAGAACTTGAGAAGCAGATTGTGAAGCAGAACTTGAGAAGCAGATTGCTGTTTTGTAAGCTGAATCACCTGACTCACTCAAAATATTTGACTCTAAAGAATGATTTCTATGAGTGGCATCGCTACTTTAATCCTCATGAACTTGCCAAGAGAAATCGGGAGTATATGTCAAGATTTCCACTGAAAATTGACTTAAATTTCAGATTATTCCTTACATAAAGTTACTGTATGATTTCAGATGAACCGGAAAATAGCACACATGCAATATGAACATTTAAATGTTGCTTCTTTGTCCTTATTTAAGCTCAAAAAGTCTCCACTAACCCTAACCCTAACCCTTCATTGTACATTCATGGAAAACAATTACCAGCACCATTCTTGCCTTTTTTTTTAAAGACTTCTATTGTGTTCCACAGAATAAAAAAAAAAAAAAAAGTCATAGGTTTGGCATGACGGTGAGTAAATAATTACATCATTTTAATTTTTGGGTCAACTGTTGCTTTAATCACAGAGAAAGTTTATACATTTTGCCACTTAATATAAAGTGTGGCCACTTAAAGGTGCTATATGTATTTTTTAGCGGCCTCTATCAGTGATGTTTCAGATTGCAACCAATTTTTACAAGAGCGTTATTATAGCGTTAAATAGTGGATGTCTCTCCATAAAGGGCCATACACACCGGAATATCGGCGCACATTATTCGCCAGCGTTTTTCAGCGCGTTATTTGTGTTCACACCCAAGCGATTTTCACTGACGATGAGCTGAGTGAACATGCAAATTCGTTCCCTGACAATAGATGGCGCCCATTTGCTGTGCAATACCACTCCATAACAGTTATCTTTTATCAAGATTTTTGTAAACGCTGTCGCGTTTGTCATATAGTTCTTTATGTTCTAACACCAGCGAGACCAGCAGCTCTACATTCACTTTGCCTTGCATCGTCCTCGTCTTATTTCTACCTGGCAGTGTAGACGGCAATGTTACAAGTTGTGTTTTACTGTAACTTCAGAAGCTCCAAACACGTGAGCAAAAGCACCAGTTTCACTGGTCGGATAGTTTTTGACACGGCGTGTCAAATAAAAAAAAAAAAAAAACCTGAGGCGTTTTAAAAAAAATGACTGTGTGATTACAACCCCTTCACACACAGGCAATAAAAAAGGATTCATTTCAGAAGAAAAGTTACATATAGCACCTTTAATCTATAAGAAGTCCAAATATGAATAATTAGAGCTCAGATAAAAATTCCTAGAGTTTCAGGCCCCCAGCAGTACATATGGAGATGCAGAGAAGTTTGATCCCAACTCCAGATAAAATGCTCAGAATTCTGCACAAATTTTCAAATCAGGACGGATCATTAGAATGCCAAACTCCTTAAGACACCCCGCAGCATAAATCTTCCTTTGCAAAATGGTTCAAAATTGTCCAGCAATCACTTTGATTTCCATGGCGCTTCATCTGAGCCCACTTTGAAGTTCTCTTATCGAAAAGCGATTTATCTAGCTCAAATAATATTGATCCTTTTTACAGTGTTCCGCTCGAAAGAACAAATTCTCATAATCAGCGACATAATAACGGTTTACTACGACCCATGCAACTGTTCTCACTAAACAATAATACACATTTCATCAACATTTTGGCATTTTCTTTTTTCATTCCCTTCATTTTCCACTTGAATGGCTTATTTTAATGCTGCTTTCAATCTGTGAAACAACGTAAAGCTCTAACTCAAAAACCCAGAGGAACATGCATAGAAGATTGGTGCAATGACATAAATTCGAAAAGTAAATTGCAGTTGTGCACATTAGTCGCAATGAAAAATACCTTAATACTCTCTGTGGCCCTTCCAATTGATCTGATGAATTGAGAATTACAGTGTGCGTTCTCATTCCTTAGACAAGGAAAATAGCTGCAGCTAAGTGTGAGTAGGGAGGAATAAGTTCAATGCTCACCATAACTGGGCAATATGTGTGATTATTCAATTAGGGATACAAATCTATGAGAGACCATGAATTTATTCAGGATTAAGGATTATATATTTGGAGACTGATGGTTAGAGACAATCATGTCGGAAAAAAACAACAACAACGACAACAAATGGTAAAATGGTAAACGGATTGCATTTATATAGCACTTTCACAGACCCAAAGGCCACCAAAGCCGCGCGCTTTATATTTTGCCTCACATTCACCCATTCATACACTGATGGCGGTGTCAGCCATACAAGGCGAACCGAAAAATGATTTCAACATTTATTTGTGGTGTTGAACTGAACATCATAGCATAACATGAAGAGCTTATGGATACCTTTATCTTGAGCTTCGAAAGTAATTTTTTTATTCTAATTTTTTTTTTTTGTAATTAAATATGTTCGCGATTCTTGTTTTTCAGCCCCTTGTACAATAACATTGTACACGCTGAAGGTTTTGGAGAAAGCCCGGCTGTTAAAACTGTTAAATTTCACTCTTAATTGCTGTAATATATAAGTGATGTGTGACTAAACTGCAAAAGACAAATTTTCTTCTTCAGGGACGTACAGTCACCTAATGGTTTTGATGTAGTAACCTTTGCAAATCATTTGTTCCTGTTTTTTTTTTTTTTTTTTTCCTCACTGTTTTAAGGCTTCAGTATTAAAGGTCAAAAGAATGAGTCAGTGATGGAGATAAATGAAAAGTCAACAAAGCAGAAAAGTGGGAAGAGAGAGAGAGAGAGAGAGAGAGAGAGAGAGAGAGAGAGAGAGAGAGAGAGAGAGAGAGAGAGAGAGAGAGAGAGAGAGAGAGAGAGAGAGAGAGAGAGATGAACCTATATTCAGGTTTGGTTTAGAGCACAAGTGGGATATTAATTATACATTACTTACAGAGGAAGTTTAGCAACTTTTCTGTCTATTTTTTTTTTAATGATGCCAATGAGCATTTGCAAAAATACCTACAAGAAAGGGAAAAAAGTCCTGTGCTTAAGAAAGTCTAACCCGCCCCTTACTTTCAATTAATTAAAATCTTAGTTAGTTTCAAATGTAACAATATTACTGTTTTCCCGTATCTTGCTGCCTTGGCGAGCGTAAGAGGCTTTCAAAAATGAAAAAAAAGAAAATAAATTCTCACTGACTGCAAACTATTGAATGGTAGTGTATAATATAGAACAGTGGCAGCTCGTCAGGGGAGGCACAGCCTACCGAAAATTGAAGTGACAATGGGAGAAGGACAAGTTTTTCCTCTTTGTCGCCATCTCTGTTCGAAATCTGCAATTGCAGTCATTAGAGGAATTATCAGCGTTAAGTGAGTTGTACTTCAACACCCTCAACGAGGCAGAACGCGGATTGACACGGTGTTTGAGGATTCTGAGAGGCTGTCAGTCACCGTGCCAATGTGGATACTGCCATTCAGAATCCCAGATTATTCTTTTTCGAAGTATGACCAACATATGAATTCTCACTGGAAAATGTCATCATTCTGAACTAGTAAGAAACATTCAATTTTATTCTGGTTCTGTCATTGCAGTAAATCTCGCTGATTAAATCTAACAATCGCTTATAAGTTATCATATCACGCAAAACCGTGCAAATTTTACTTTGTTCTCAAATTGTTAATGTTAACAACAAAAGCAAGCATTGTGTGACTACATGTCCTTCCGGTACGTATCCTTGTTTTCGCATGGGTCCGGTTGCAGTCTTTTTTTTTCTGATTGTCGTTTGAACCTTTCTGGATCCGCCATCAAATTAACAAGTTTAAATATATCAAGTGCTGTGAGAAAAGGCTATAAATCTCCACCTCCAACAGCCTCACACAATTATAGCCTACAAGCCGAGACCCCTTCTTTATGTGTATAGATGTGATGCAAAGACATGCTCGTATCTCCCGCGGAAATCCACCAGTACCACTGGAATTAAAAAGAAAGATATTATAAGCTTACAGCTTTGAATCGAGCTAAGGCAAGCAGAGAGTTTTGAACACTGGCTGGTTATGTGTTTTCTCAAATATGTATTTTGGATCATTTTTAACCCAAAAAAAAGTTATGAACTGCAGCTTTAAGAGTGTAGAGAAAAAAAAATACATTGCAGAGGAGTCTAGCCTTCCCTCGGTATATCAACCAATCATCATAGAGAAGAAAATTACTTATATGGAAGAATGTTTTAATCAAACAGATCTCATTCCCCATTGACTACCATAGTAGGAAAAAAAATACATACTATGGTAGTCAATGGGGAATGAGATCTGTTTGATTAAAACATTCTTCCAAATATCTTCCTTTGTGTTCAGCAGAACAAATAAACACATAGAGGTTTGAAACAACATGAGGGTGAGTAAATACTGACAGAATTTTCATTTTTGGGTGAACTATCCCTTTAAAGTTGGATATATGCTACATTTATCAGCACTAAATGGCTGAACGTGCTCTTTTAACACGGTCATTTAAAAGGACAGAAGGATGGATTTTTCCTTCAAGTGATAGGCTAGGTGAGTAAAATTATATTGATATTGACATATTATATTGCTGTATATGTAATTTCTGCCTCTATTTTAAAACCCACCAATCACTACTGATATAGAGCTCTCATTTTACACTGAAGAAGAGCTGATTTTCTAAGAATTTCTTCTTTGAACCAAAACATTGGTTTACTTTTTATCACATTTTTTTCTGTATCGAATAAGACACTGTCATCATTTTGGCTGGAGAAGACATTTTATAAGATAAAAAAAGAATAGAATGTATTTCTTTTAGTCCATGCCTAGGACACTATAGCTGAACTGTGGGCAGAAAAAGCTTAAAAGCACTCTGAATATGGACGATCCATCGCTAAGATTTGTGCAAAGTACGCCCTGATGTATCAGGCACTCCAGCGATTATCAAAATCAATCAGAAAGCTGTATAAAAATGATTGACGGCCATGTTTGGCCGTGGGCAGCCAGCTAAAGAGCCCTTACATAGGCAGTTGAGTCCTTGCTTTTTGTGTGTGTGTGTGTTTTGTTTGCAAAATAGCCCCCAAAAAGGTCAAGGTATTTTTTTTTTGACATTTCATGCATCATCAGTTTTGTAACATTGCTTAAATCGTGCCAACAACCGAAGCATTCGTTCAAGCGCAATGGCCATTTTCGTCCCAAGTATTTCATCATAAAACCACATTAAAAGGAACACTTGCTAGGAAGCAACAATCCAGTCACTCAGGTTTGAATGTGCAGTACGTAGCTGGGAGCATCTATCAGGCTTTTGAGGAATTTTTGCGGTTTCTGCTGGCAGATTGAATTTTTACTCTGTGTGGGAGCAACCTTTCATTACCCCTACACTGTCATCAAGCATTACGTCTCCACTCACTCAATTGTTGGCGATGCGCTGGCCCTGCAGTGGCTCAGTGTTGGCATCACCATGACTTAAGTCCCCCTTGAGGCCTGTCACTCCTTCCAATCAGTTTTAGTCTGGTTTTAAAAGACTGAGGTTGGGTGTATAATGTTGATGGTGGATGTAATGCTTTGACTTAGATTGTATAATTGGCGTATAAGTGCAAAACTGTAAACTTCAAAACTATTTTCAAATTAAGAGTACACCGCATCCTTTCATGTGGATTGCATTTCAAATGGTTCTGTGTGAATGGTAGACATCTCTCCCTTGAAATGAGCACTCTTTTTGGGTTGGAGTGGTTTTGATTCAGATCAATTTGTCTGGAGCGCCAGCTCATCAGCGGGCTGCTCTGAGAGGCACTTGTATACAAGCTAGCCAACAGCCAGAAAACCAGCCGCATACTATGAAGGGAATGGAATCAGTACATATAGGGGAGTAAATATTCAATTCTATCTCACAACCAATTGTACAAGTGAGTAAAAGGTGGCTAATTCATACTAATTCCAGCCCGTTCTCACCCCAAGGCGTCAAATACTGACGCTTTTGACATTTCGTCTACATCCAACACACATGGCACCCTTTAGCGTCAATATGAGATGCAGATATATATGTATATATATGGCCAAGAAAGCGCCTCCTAGTGGTGTAACCCTAACCCTTCCCCAGACCTAAACCTACCATAACCAAACAAAGCCCTGTGCATTATATTGATGCTAAAGGGTGCCATGTGCGTTGGATTTAGACGAAATTTCGAATGCGTTGACTAATTCATACGACCTCACTCTTACGAATTTGTACGATTTGTCTAAACCCACGTGATTTAGGGGCGGGGTCAGAGATAGGTCATTATGATATAAAATATGTACGATTTAGCAAGAGTAAGGTCTATGAATTCGTACGAATTAGCCACCTTAAAAATTCGTTTTTTTTTTAAAAAAAAATCGTTTTTATTTTATTTTATGTAACCATCTCTTGTCATACGATGTCCTGTCATTTCGTTGTAATCTGTAAATATAAGTTACCATTCTGATTTCACACATTTGATCCATGGTTTTGCTTGGACACACATCAACATCATAAAAACCACAGACATCTACAGCGGGATACAACTTTAAAATAGCCTAAATTATAAAGTTATGAAACTTCACTTTGCCCTCAGCCAAAACGATTTGCCAAGGAACAAATTACAGATTAATGAGACCAAAGATCACCTGTTAGATATACACAAGACAAATTATATGTCATGTTTAACCACTACAGCCAGCGACAAAGGCCAGACGCTTTACAGTGGAAGTTTGATCATAGATTTGAGTTCGATGTGGTTCGATGCGGCTGTGTCGGCGCATAACATAAGTCATACATAAATTTATCTGATTGGTTTAGCCTACGGTAACCAATGATTTTAAACTTCAGAGAAGCGCCCCCTAGCAAGAGAGAAAACACTTCTCTATAAATATGCCATTCCAGACTCTGTCTATGAAGCGTTTTCATCCCATGTGTTCTCTTGCATTCAGATGGCTGGTATTTGGCAACGCAATCATCCGAGACACTTCTGGAAGGTCGTCATTCTGATGATAAACTTTGGCTCATGCATTTCAGACTGATCAAACCAGCATTTATGATGCTGTGCTGTGCATTAATAGGTCCACTGGTTAGTCCTGTTACACAATCACATCCACTGTTGAGGCAAAGTCCATTTTTTTTGTTTTGTTTTCTGCATCAAAGGATTTAATCAGTAAATGTGTTTTCAGTGTAATTTATGTGCATGTCTTCTTATCAAATAAAAAAAATATATATCTGCATCAATTGAGTGATTACATCATTTTATGCGCATAAAGAATTAATGCACATCTTGGCATTTCCTTCCAGCAATTTGTTTATGCAATATTCTAAAATGTGCATAAAAATATATTGATGGGAGAATTAGGTCGGATATCAAATCATGCAATCTTTTGTCTCTTTTTTTTGTCTATGATGTAACTTCAAATGATTTAGAACAAAGTGCATGAATTGTATGGACAATTTTAAATTATTTTGTCATTTTGGAAACTTTATATAACAATAATTTTAATAACTAAATAATTTTTTCTCTAAAGAAAAAAAAAACAATGTTTTCTTATTATCATTAGTGAGAAAACTAGTTTAAATAAGGTATGGATCAAAATCTGAAAGATTTTGCGTATCAAAAAAAAAAAAACATAAAAAGGTCATAATGTACATTTTACTTTTAATTTTCTAAATTCTATTTTGGGTAAATCCATGTTTAATACATTAAGCATTTATTTAGAAATAAAATCTATAATCCCTAATTGTCATTGCCAGATCAATGCATTGTGATACATTTGCGCTTCAAGCAAAAAGCAAGAGTTTTCTTACATTATATTCTTACATTATAAAATTCTTACATTATAAAAACACATAATCCGGATATTCAAAACACTTGCAAACACACTCAACCGTTCTTTCTCCACAATTTTCAGTCCAGTTGGATGTGGCAGGGCAAACAGCCTTTCAGAGTGTGTAAAATAAGGCTGCCAGCTCAAGTTAGAGAAAGAGTTTTCAAGCCTGTCAAAATAACTTTCAAGATTATGGACAGGGGGACACCGAAAACTCCAGGAGCCAACGGCAACCCTTCAGCACTTCCGTGTGATGCCTAACAAGCTCGGGAAAGAGTAGCTCTGCACGGAGAAAGACAGGTACTCCTGGACAGGTTGAGAGGGTGCTGATTACATCATATAGGGCAAGACATTAAATGCTCACACCAGCTGAGGCATCTGTGTTAGTCAAACAAATCAGTCATTCCCTGCATACTACAGCTAAAAGCTTAATTACTTCACTGCTTTATAATCATCGATAATAATGTAAGCTAATTATTGAAAGCGATAAAACATTTTAAATATTTTAACTATCACTTAATGGACAAATATAACTTATATGAGCTTTGGCTTGTAGAGTGCCTCTGCTGGTACATACTGTAACTACATCTTATGGGGAAAAAAAAAAAGAATAATTCTCCATAAAAAAAAAAGCCATGCATTCGGATTTGTTTGCAGGACCCATACATCCAAAATCTGATTATATTATAGTAAATTTTTAAACAGGTTACATGAAAAGGGGTAGGTTAAAGGAATGACTTGTATAAACATTCTGGGTTCAGTATAAATTATGCTCAAATTGACCGTAAAACAAAAGTCAAAACAGGATACACTTTTGGAGGTTTAAAAAGCAGAAATGTGAAGCTTAAAGGTACAATATGCAGAATATTTGCAGTAAAATATCCAAAAACCACTAGGACAATGTTATATATTTTGTTTAGTTGATAACTTACAATATCCCAAACGTTTCCAACTATGTGTAAATCGTGAGAAAATTGCGATTTTAAAATCGCGTTCCCCCGGTTTCCGCCAGGTTTGACCTCGTACTGCAATAGTAACCATGGCGACGATATGATTTTTCCTTTAAAAGAAGATATCTTGAAGAATGTCAAAACCAGAAAATTGGAAAATTAATAGGAAAATGAATACTATGGAAGTCAATGGGTCCATCAATGGGGTCGTCTGGTTACGGACATTCTTCAAAATATCTTCTTTCGTGTTCAGAAGAAGAAATAATCTCATACAGGTTTGAAACAACTTAAGGGTGAGTAAGTGATGACAGAATTTGCATTTTAAAGTGAACTAATCCTTTATCAACTAATTTACTAACTGCATCCATTAACATCACCACCACAAACCCAGCATGAATGTTTTACACATCTTTACAATGCCTCAACATAACAGCTTCCCGTATAAACGGACCACCTATCGACCGCACCATGCGCTGGATACAAATAGATGACACACACCATGGAAACAGATGAGTGTCAACAAAGAAAAAAGGTTTTTTTTTTTTTTTGGAAACTGACCAGCTGTGAGAGGTCACAGAGGCAGACAGTCTGGAGTCTTCCGGACTGGATCTGACTGACAGCTTGAGCTGATACCAATGGAGAATCAACAATGAGAATCAAAAAAATGCTGCCTCACAAACCTCCAGCTGCAGGTTTAGAAAAACAACAGTATTTTGTGGTTATTTACATACACCATTCATTGGTTGTCACAAATAAAATGAGAAAAGTTAACCATAAAAACTCCTGCTGGCAAAATGGAAGATTGGCATCAACGTGATTAATTCACAGTTAATCTGCCTTTCCTTCTCCTGTTTGTTATTTTCCTTTTGGCTTTCTTTATTATTATTATTCTCCACAGGTCTCTTGTTTCAGCTGTAATTAAAGCTCCCATTTGCTATACAGATTAATTTCTATTGCTACACTCCCTCTGCATCAGAAAAAAAAAAAAAAAACACACAAAAAAACCCCACTAGTTGCCAGGAAGAGATCTTGAAAAATCTCTGCCTCGAGTGCAACATTTATTTAATGCTTCAGTTCACAGCTCAATTCGGTTAATAAAAACTCCCCAGAAAAGTTTCGTCCAAGCTAAAAGCCAAAATATTTGCCGAGATGCAATAAAAGTGACAACATGCTGGAAGGGAAGGGCAGATGATTTACCTCTTACTGTTGGTAGATACAGAGAGGCTGCAAGAGTTCATTAACAAATTGTGGGAAATGAAATGAAAATGGTGAACGGAAGGCTAAGGCGAGCAGAGGATCTGGCATCTTCAGGTGACTTTGAAAGAGAACACTACGTGATCAAGTCCTCAAAAGAAAGTTCAAGAGACAAACTTTTTTAGGTGAATTATTAGAACAAAAAGCAGAGTTCAGGCCAAAAAACTAGAGAATTAACCTCTTTCTGATTTGCAGAAGTAGTTTGCATTACTAACTCGTCTGTGTTAAAGGGTTAGTTCACCCAAAAATGAAAATTAAGTTATTAATTACTCACCCCCACGCTGTACCAACCCCATCTTCGGAACACAAATGAAGATATTTTTGACTAAATTTGAGAGCTGGATCACTACCACATAGGCACCCTAAGGGATTGAAACTTGACAGCCCAGTAAGTCATCGAAGAAAATGTTTAAACTCAACTATAACACCGTGTCCTGACTACACGCGACAGCAAGTGTATCTGTCCACACTAGACGCGACGCGACTGTGAGACGCCACACGTCAATCAAAAATCACAGCCACTTAGAACAGTGTGAAAGCGCACTGCTGGCCCGCACTCCAATCAAGAAATAACATTATTAAATATCAAAACATTAACAAAATATATTCATTGACTAATTTTGTTATGAAGTACAGTTGTTTTGCATATAATTCATTTTGAACGCTATATTATATGCTTTCAAAATCTGAGGTAAATTATCCGTTATCGCTTGTGGCACAGTGACCTATTTTTAACTAAAAATAAATAATGTGTACTCATAACCAGTGTAATTTCTTCATTCTGTCAGCCGCGACGTCGCAGAAATAGGAACCGTTTCTAAATTAGAAACTTCGCGTGTCGCCGTCGTGTCTGGTTAGGACAAAAACTCTGATTAACATGGAAAAGATACCTTTTATCGCGTGTCGTGGCATCGCGTGTTGTTAGGACACTGTGTAAGTTTATCAAGCGACGAGAATACTTTTTGTCTGTAAAAAAATTCACGACGCATGCGCGAGAACTACGTTATTTTACTACGCCTTCTTGTTCAGTTCTCGCGCATGCGTCGTGGAAATCTCTTGAACTCTCGTCTCATGCCCAGAAGAAAGAAATAAAGTCGAATAAAGTCGTTATTTTTTAATTTTTTCTGCACAAAAAGTATTCCCGTTGCTTGATAAACTTATAGTTGAGCCACTGTAGTCACATGGAACATTTAAACATTTTCTTCAATGACTTTTTGGGCTGTCAAGTTTCATTCCCTTAGGGTGCCAATGTGGTAGTGATACATCTCTCAAATTTAATCAAAAATATCTTCATTTGTGTTCCGAATACGAACGAAGGTCTTATGGGGTTGGTACAGCATGGGGGTGAGTAATTAATGACTTAATTTTCATTTTTGGGTTAACTAACCCTTTAACATTCCATTGCAGTGTTAGCGAGTGTGTAGTGTGTATTTTCTACTTTATCATGGATAAACAATGATTTTAAAGAGAAAGTCTCACTATTAACCAAAAAGTGCTAAACCATTTGATTTTATCAAAAGAACATTCGTTTTGACTGAAACACTATCTGATTTTAGCTAAAAATGAAACTTTTACCTGGAAGCATTTTTATTAAAATGTCCAAATCCAAATCCAAAATCCAAAAAATAAAGACAAAATAAATGCCTTTATAGCACGGTATAAAAACCAGGGAAATGTTGAGAACTGTTCAGCTCTTTTGGCCTAGAGCGTGTTCATCCTGAGTATCAACACAGCAAGGTGTGTGTGTGTGATGTATCCTATAGGTGTGAAACTACAAGTAGATGCGTAGCTTCACTTCACATTTCCTGGCTATTTCGTCAGTAAGCAGTCAGATGCCTTCATTATCAAAACAACCTTCTACTCTCTAAATGGGTTTTGCTCTGGGCTGCAGGATGAAGCCGGAGAAAATGTGGAAATGGCACTTTCAGAGCCTGACAAGAGAAATATAATTTCATGCAAATGTAGCGTTTAGTTTAGAAAATCAGGGTAATGTTTTTTTCCCCAACCACTGTCTCTCGCACAACCTCTTTCCACTTTTTTTTTAATTTCACACTCCAATGCACAACTATAAATGATGACCAAAAATCTATCTCAGCAACATGCTATAGTTTTGTGTACGACTGAGGCCTTTTAGCAAAGAATAATATTTTTTTCTCATGGATAAGTACTATAATTGTTCGTGCGCTTGTGCGCTTTGGCCATGTCACATACAATTCCTTTTGACATGAACTCACATGACCCTGAACAGTCACAAAAATGAAAAGCAATCAATTAAATATGTACAAAATGACAATTAAATGTAACACAATAAATTATATATTGTTGTGCATTGTGCATAATACAATTGCCTTATTGTTTGACATATTTAACTAATATATTATGTATAATGCTTTTTGTTTAATTCTTGGGAAAGTCTTTTATGGGCAATGGTGTAGGTATTTTATTTATAACACAATGAATATAACATTTGTATGACATGTTCTAGTATTCACAGAGCAGTACTGCGAGTTATGTGTGTGTGTGTGTGTGCATATGTTAAATTTGAGGTCAAAGGATGAGACCGCTCTACATATCACTCTACAGATGACTTATTTAGGTTTAAAGTAGAGACAAAAACATTCATTAGAGCAACTTTAAACTTTTATGTGTTAAGAATGTTGCCATGGATGAAAAGTGATTCAGACAAGATGAGAGGAGCTTGCCTAATGCGTAAAACAGGCACCAGAACCATAGCTTATATTTCCTTCATTAAAAAAAAAAGAAAAAAAAAAGTTTTAATATTTCCAAATATCAAACATTTTGAAAATGCCCTCTGGGAAATTGATACAGAGAAGTCTTGTGTCCGATTTCTCATAATATACATACTTTTGTATTTTTGAGAGGATTAAAGGGTCATTCCACCTATGGAAAGATGAATGAGTATTTAAAATAGGTAATTTATGTATTAGAAATGTGAAATTATTTTTTAGTTTGGAGCTTTCTAGACGGAAAAAAGCCAGAAAATGTATTTTTGTCTTATGTGGATGAAAGACAACAACTCCCAGAATGCACTTGCTTCGCTGCCCTAGGAGGCCACGCCTACAGAGCGCAGTATTAAACAATAGTCTAGGCTAATGTTACAATAGTGAGTCTCCATGATGAGTCTGCCCGAAAATGTGTTTCGAGATCACCCAAAATGTCCGGGACTCAGCTTTTGTGTTCAAAAGTCGCCATTCATCATATTTACTTCGGCGAGCAGGACGAGTGAGGGACATGTGGAGAACTACACGAGGCCGGTGGCGTGAGTACCGATGAGCGACACCTGTGAGAGTTAAGTTACCGGTCTCGTGTCTTTCACGGAGGAGCGGGGATTTTCTTAGCAATGTTAAAACGCACATCCATCGACCACTTTTTTTAGCGTTCATGTAAACACTACATTCAGATTCACCAATCAGAATGAATTCAGTTAGACTGAAACAAAAGCTGTAACTTGCATGTAAACAATGCATGGCGACTGCAGAATCTCGGACATCGACGGCCGAACATGTTCGGGAAAAAGAGGATGGTAACCCCTAAAGTTACTACTCAGCTTTCTCCACAGAATAAGAGCCTGCTAGCTTAACTTCCAAAAAAGATGGCCGACACTATGTGTAATCCCAATCTTCCATACTGCATCCGTCTGGGTGTTTCTGCTGGTGAAATCAGACGCACTGGCACTGATCTGTGATAGGTCTATTAGCGCATTAGGTCCAACCCCCTATGGACGGGTTTGAAAGGGTGGGGACTAGTGCTTGTAGTCTTTACAGAAATCCCCCTCTCTTACACTTCCTCCTATAATGATTTGCACTAGTCCCAATGATGTTGCACGACCATTCAATAGTATAACTGGGTTCCTAACAATGGAAAACTTAATGGAAATGGGTGGAGTGTCGCTTTAAGAACGAGTTGTCACTGTACTTTCACACTAATAGAAGTGTCCCCACCAGGTCCGGCTTGGGGATTAAAGTACCGCAGATCAAGAAATCCTCCTGTTGTGAGGTAGATGTTCAGTGTCTGGAGTATGGGATTCATGGCATTGTTAGCAGTGTTCATGTCTCTGGATCAATGTTCAGGCCTGAATATTTCATAAAGGCTGTCTTCAGGCCACACTCTCAATATAAGAGGAATTAGAAACAGTGTCATTCGACAATGACACAGAGAATCAACAACCCCTCCCTCCTCCCTCAATATCTCCTTACCAGAACATCGTCCAAATAAATGAACCATCATTTACCATCCAATCCTGTACAACAAATGAGACACACTATGAGCCTTTTTAACAATTTACAGAACATTGGCTCTGGCTTAATTGTCATTCGGAGATGTTTTTCTGCTCGTTTATTTTCTACCCTTTTGAATTCCTGTCTTTTTCCAAAAGACTGTGAGATTTTTCGACTCTGAGAAGTCAGGCATTTGTGGATATAGCTTAACTATTTATAGAAGCTCCTCATTTTTGGTAAGTTATGTATTTATATATCCACATGAAATGAACAACGGACAAGACGGGGGATACTTGATTCTGATTGGCCAAACATGGTTTGTATAATGGTCTCTAATGTGTCCAATTGAATTTCATCCCAACCAGTTACTGTACCTACATACGTCTCTTACAGCACTTTGCCCTGTCTGCTGACATAAAACAATATTTTGAACTGAAATCAATATTCTCGGTTTCGTATTTCATGCTTTGTGTATAGGGTTATGAGAATTAACATTGACTGTACATTATCTATTACTCATAATTCATTTTTTAAGTACCAAATCACTACTATGTTTTCTATTCACATTTGACTGCAACATTGCACTGGTTGTGCATCTTTTCTTAACCTTGTGACTAAGCTCTAAAGGACATTGAGAACAAACGACGGCTAGTTCCAATATATACTAGAATAAACGGTAAAATTGAGAAATATTATTACAATTTAAAATAAATAATTTATTTATGTTATGGTAAATGGTAATGGAATTTGCAGGCAGCCATCACTCCAGTCTTTATATACAAAGTGTGTGTGTAAATGTCGTCTTTACTGTCACTTTTATTCAGCCGTGATGTATTAAATTGATTAAAGTTTTTAAAAAAAACAGAACACAACCTTTTGAATGTTAGTCTACACATGACAAAAACAGATTTCAACAATCTAGAAAGATTACAGTTGATTTCAATAATATTAAAACAGTATGTTTGAGGTTTGACTTGAGCTGAAAGAACAGGATGCAAGCAACTTAAAGGGATAGTTCACTTTGAAACTAATTGTTGGTATGTTTTAGCTTACCTCAAGGGCATCCAAGATGTAGGCGTCTTTGTTTCAATAGTAGTTTCTATTTTTATATTTTTAGGTCAAACTGTTCTTGTCTGTCAGTCCTATAATGAAGGTCTATGGTCACCACCTCAAAGAGCATGCACAGAGAAGTCCAAATTGAACATGATTCAATGACTCGTAAATATAAGTACAAATTGATGGTCTAAGACACGAAATGAGTGGTTTGTGTGAGAAAACGAACAGTATTTATATCCGGAAAGCGCCGGAGATCTCTCGTGCGTGTACGTCACTCATTGTTACCTGAAGTGTTACCTTTCACAGTTAAGATCTAAACATATTTAGATGTACAGGAAAATGCAATGGACGACGATTTCGACATATCAACAGACAACATAGAATTTCCCAACCATATTTAGATCACTACCGGCGCTTGCGCAGACCGACACGCTCGCGCCCTCAGATCACTTGGGCGTTGCTGTGGTTACAAGAGGTAAAAACGATATAAATACTGTTCGTTTTCTCACACAAACCGCTCGTTTCGTGTCTTAGACCATCAATGTGTGCTTACATTTACGAGTCATTAAATCACGTTTAATCTGGACTTCTCTGTGCATGCTCTATGAGGTGGTGACCATAGACCGGTATTATATGACTGACAGACAAAAACGGTTAACTTGAGCTAAACATTGAGCTGGAGAAATGAGACACATTTTTTTTATCTTACACATTAGAGTCAATTAAATATAATTTGAGTCCAAGTAAAATAGTGTCAAATTGATGACTATGGCATGATGTGATATGTATATATAACTAATGGCATTACTCTGAAATTCCTGGACGCAGAAATGTTTTAATTGTCGATTAGGCTCAGGTAATTTACATAGAGGTCTTGAGTCAATGGGGGGTACAACTCTACAATTGCACTAATGGTATATTTTGTATAGCACAGGTTAAATGTTACAACATTACCTCACTGACTTTAATTTCCCCATGTCATCAGCATTTTCATTTCACCTCTGCCTCAGAGGGCTATTAGATGAAGAAACGCAGCTTCAACTTCCTGTCTGGAGCTTAATGAGGGACGGTGATGAAGTGCTACTGGGAAGGATTATGCACTGAAAGAAGCTGATCCTCTTATTTATATTTTAATAATTAAAAGGCTTTAATCAGATTTATTGTGTTATTGACTGGAGGGATCACTTAGAAGCCAATACGAGGTAGATGCAGAACAGTAGTTGAGTGTAGTTCCTGTGGATTTGTTTGGTGCAAATCTATTAACATAACAACACGCCTTGGCTATATTAAAAAGGTCCATTATTTAAACAATCAACACACACACCCCTCGAGAAATTAGTTTTTTTTTTTCCATTGTTGTGCTGTGTCTTGCTGGCTTTAAGATTTTTTTTTTAATCATAAATAATAAATCACATTAATTGTTATCACTATATTAGCATACTGTATTTCATATAATATGATACTGTAACACATTTTCCATTTCATAATTACAGACTCAAATATCAAATCCTATCTGCATTTTTTTCAGACCAATTTTGACATAAATGGTTCACAGCATTACTTTCAGCACTATATTTTGTACAGTTATCTGTAAATATTTTTATGTTTTTTTAAACTAGTTTTTTTTCAAAATGTCATCATGTACTAACTATAAATACAAATCTAAAACGCTTTATAACCTGCATATATTCACTTCTGACACACAAGTTTGATACTGTAAATGTGGTTTGATGTTGCATGATCATCAAACAGCAAAGTACAGTCTGATTTAGATGATTGCTCTTTACTCTGTTGCTGGTTTAAGTGGCATTTGAGTTAACATTCTCGCTGTGGATTTTAAAAGATACTCGCTTATGGTAAACAAACAGTTTTGCGTAATGCAAATGTGCGCTTGGATTCGTTCAGTCGTGCTTGACAATCACAAAAAGGATCACTAGACTTTCCACGAAAACACTGTTCTTTATGATACATTTATTTTTTTTTTTTTGATCTGGATAAATTCACACATTTGTTCCATACTTATCCAGACATGGAAATGACTCAAATCAAATTCCATATTTTTCCAATATATTATATATTTTTTTAAGAAAACCTATACATTTATTTAGCAAGTATGCTTTTAATCAAAAGTGACAGAAAAAAAAAAAAAACATTTTTTGGATGTTACAAATTCTAATAAAAAATAAATGCTGTTCATTTCAACTTTATTTTTGCCAAATAATTCTGAAAAAAAAGAATTAAGTTTTCCACAAAAAACATTGATAATAATAAGAAATGTTAATATACAAGAGATAACCATATTAGAATTATTTTTAAATATATTATATAGAAGAAAGTTGAATGGTAATGTACGGCAGTGCGTGTGTGTGTCTGTGTGTTAGATTTATATAGTTATAATAGGAACGGTATTTACATTGTTTCTATTTCATAGATTGTTTTGCCTCGTATTCCTAAAAACATTGAGAGTGGAGACATTAAAGGATAGGGAGTAAAGAGAGCGAGGCATGGTTAGATCTGAAAATGTCAAAAAAACGAAAAAAGTAAAAAAAACAACAACAATGCATGTGCTCTACCATCCCATCCAGGTCACTTCCCCGACATACAATTCACATTTTTTTCGTAGTTCTGTCTGGCTCCATCACATTATTTGTTTACCAGTTCTATTTACACTGAGTGCAATATATATATATATATATATATATATATATATATATATATATATATATATATATATATATTATGAATGTAGGCTATATATACCCTTTGTAAGAATTAATGTTCCAAAGGATTCATTGCCCAAAAACTGACAGGATGGGCCATATACCAAGAAGAACTTGAGCTTGTTTTTCATATGCAAAACTTCATATAACAGAGAGCAATTTAATGGATAGACACAAACAAAGAAAAACACAAACTAAGTTTGGAGAGGTTTAGACGACTAGTGTGACATATGTAGCTCTGAGACAAGAAGAGGGCTTCATGGGTAGCACTTACCACTTGACCATTTTGAGGGTTCTTGTGGGCATACGGAGGACCACGAATATGATTCCACATCTGACCTGACGTCATGGCAAACACCACACACTTGAGGAAAAGAAAAAGAGAGGGGGAGAGAGATTTGTTAGGTGAGTGATATGGTGATATTAGAATGACAAACAGAAAGAGAACAATGAAGACTGATAACATTCTAGCAGTCTGCAGCAAAAAAAAAAAAAAAAAAATTTCTTCAAACTGCCATTATAAACAATAAGGTGGATAACAAACAGCCTTTAGACTTTGGGGAATAAATATTGAAAGCCCAAGTTCGACAATTTACAGACAGCACAACACTTTCAATCAAACTTTTATGCAAGACACAGCACATAATTTGGGCCCCAGGTGGTAAAAAGCACAATGACTTTCTCCCCTTGAGCTGTTTTCTTCTGTTTTTATTGCATCATCTTGGGTTTTGATACAATAAATTGGCCTATTTTATGGCTTCAAAACTCTATAAATAATTTTAATCTAGGTTTACTCCATGGTCAGCTGGTTTTAGTTTTTTTTTAAAGTACCTTATAAAGCAATAGCAAAAGTGTTGAAGTTGAACGGTTCAAGGGCCAGAGAGAGATGACCATTGAACTGCTGCCAAGATATGCACTGTTGTTTGATTTGGCCAGTTTTTAACTGAAAGCATGGCTCCAGGATTTTAAATTGAATTAGGGCTAAATAATCAATATTAAGCACCAGTGCGGCCATGGCCCAGCCAGTCTTGTTGTAGATGAACTCCAAGTTGTTTCTGCGCAGGTAGAGGAGTCCACCGACCAGAGACACGAGCAAAGCCAGAGCGATCGTACCCGAGTAGTTGGGTGGCCGGAACACCCGAATCTAGACAAACGAAACAAATATCAACTTTTGAACAACACCTTATATTTAAGAAATAAAGATTTGAATGCCAATGCTCCATGAACAATGAATGGTGCAATAAAGTGGATCTAACAGACTTTCTATAAAAAGTTAAGATGTTAACATGTCAGTGTCACAGCTTAAAGAAGTTTGTGTTTGATAAGGGACCCAGAATTATACATATAGATATATTAAATACTTATTGATTGGACACAACAACAATCCTTAAAATTCACAATTACATCAGCATTTCAACAATTCTAACATGGTTTAAATTGATCAAATAAGAAAAAAAAAGAGCATTTTGGACCCTATTATGACTGAATATAATTGTACTAATTACAATAATAGTGGTATAAAGCATAATTGTCAACACAAGTAAAATGTTGACAGACAGACAGACAGACAGACAGACAGACAGACAGACAGACAGACATATAGATAGATAGATAGATAGATAGATAGATAGATAGATAGATAGATAGATAGATAGATAGATAGATAGATAGATAGATAGATAGATAGATAGATAGATAGATAGATAGATAGATAGATAGATAGATAGATAGATAGATAGATAGATAGATAGACCAACAATTTATCAGGAATTGGCAAATGCACGCCTGTTAAAATAGGGTTTTTTAAAACATGAAAAGAGGAAGATGACAGTATTCTGATACATGTCATGTTTATATTTCTCCAAGATAAACAAGATTAATAATGAAGAAATATCTATAAACCTCACTCCACTTTCAAAATGAAAAAGTAAACCTTGGTTTTGTAAAAATGTATACAGAAATTAATTAACATGGCTAAGGCCAGGGTCAAAAAGCATCAAATTGAAACAAATTAAGAGGAAATTAAACCCCGGGTTCAACTGTTAAAACACTGCAATCTCAAGGCCAACCTTGGTCACCATCATAGTTAAAAACAGTCATTGGCAATCTAATTTGCAAATTGAATTTGTAAATGGCAGTTTTTGAACAGCTTTCAACCACTTGAATGTGTATGTTATGTTACTTTTAAAGAAACCTTTCCTGATTAGGAAACTTCATTCCAAACCACTGCATGTGAAGTCACAAACTGTCTGCAGCGAGGCAATTGCTTTAGGTATTGGACAGCCATTGTCTATTGAATTCATTCATTCCTGCAAAGGTTGACGATCCCTCCCTTCCCTCTTGCACTCTTTTCTTCGCCTTAGGCCAAAAGTAGACCCAGAGGGCTAGTAAGTCTAAGACGCATTGGACGCTCAGGATGCTCTATTTATGAGTGTTGTGATGCGAGACCCAGAGGGTTGTAAACACTTTAGTGCCTGTCGTTCAAGGTCTTAAAGTTCAAAATGTGTACTACAGCTTCTGCTGCTTCCTCCGAATCAGATCAGATTAACCTAGGACACAAAATACTTCATCTATAATTCTGTCTACTCCAGGGGGTGGACGAGCAATGATCCAATGCGCACAGACAGGACTACAAAGACAAATAGCTAATTTAGCTAATGTTATGGTAATTTAGTAAACAGAGTAATAAAATATGAAAATTAAATAAATTAAATTAAAAATATGGTTAATTAGTAAACATAATTATATATATATATATATATATATATATATAACAAAGTCTTTCAGTGCCTATTCAAAAATGTGAAATGGAGATGAATCAAAGATAATGGGTCCTATTTTAACGATCTAAGAGCATGGTCTAGAGCGCAGGGCGTAATTGCACTTCGGTGTATCCAAATCCACTTTTGTAAAAATGGTCGACACGCGCTGCACATAGTCTAAAAGGGTTGTCCCTATTCTCTTAATGGGTGTGTTTTGGGCGTATCGTGAAATAAACCAATCAGAGTCTCATCTTTCATTCCCTTTGAAAGACAGTTGTGCTCGCGCCTTGCCGGATTGCTATTTACAAGACGTAATTTGCAAGCGGAGAGACTGAACCCAAGTTGGTGCGTGAGGTTAGAGTGTGCAAGCCAGATTGCACCATACCTTTATGTACATAATATTAATATTTTACATTGTAATCCTTTTATTTTTAATATTTGCCTAGTTTGTGTGCTGCTACGCATCCCTGTGTGTGTAATAAGCAGAGTGTTCGCGCATTGTGGACCCACCTAAAGGCACATTACGCGTTACTAATGCGTGCTTTAAATAACATAGCACGCCCACGGGTGAATAAATAGGTGCTAATGCATTTGCTATTTAAACAATGTGGCACAGGACGTGAAAATGATAACTGCGTCGGGCTGAAACTAGCAAAAAATACCTGCGTCCTGACTCCTGCTTGGCGCTGTATTGTGCCGGTTGTATGATAGGGCTCAATGAGTCCAACTGCATGGAGAGCATAACTGATATACGATCTCCACTGAAATCTACACAGCGGTTCTAAATCAGTGCACTCCATTTAAAAAAAAAAGTAGCTTTTCATGAACTGATTTAACTCAGCCCTTCCCTATAAGTGATATATATACCTTAAGTGACTTATTCAAAAATATTAAAGCTGAAACCGAGGTAGAGTCTTAATAAGGCAACTGAATTAGTGCCAGTGCTCCAAGGCAGTCGTCTGTAAATGCATTAAGGTGCCGGTGATATTTTTCAATGAGAGCTTCTCTGGAGGGAAAATCTATGTTAACATGATGGGGAAATTGATGTTATCTGTCTCCATTTCCTCGAGACCCCATATTTGGGTCTGGCTTCGCATGAAATCGCTGCTCGGTTCTACTCCGTAGGCTTTGTGAATCTCTCAGTTTGCACATTTCATCACTGATCTGACTTTTTTTTTAAATAAATGCATTGACAAAAAGCTAGATTTTCCAAGCACGCTGGAAGGAGTTCACTATCCCAAACAGATTCAACAAAGTAAGGATTACAGAAGCCTGTACTGTAATCGTTAAAAACACAGAAGAAATCCTTTAATCAAAAGAGTGTTTATATTTGTCCTCAAACAGTCTTGGAGGATGTCAGACACATAATTATACTTTCAAGCTTTTGGCATCAGTAATACAATCTCTATATTATTATGTATAATAACTGTGCTAACGTGTCTTGAAAGGTCATACAGAAGTTGCATTTTCAAGAGATGGGAGAAAAGGTGTTACTTATCACTTTTAAAAAGTGTATAGAGATTTATTTCTTCCCATTTTGGCATCTGTAATGTTGCTCATTAAAGGATTAGTTCACTTTTGAAAAAACTTTTGCTGATAATTTACTCACCCCCATGTCATCCAAGATGTCCATGTCTTTCTTTCCTCAGTCGAAAAGAAATTTAGGTTTTTGATGAAAACATTCCAGGATTTTTCTCCATATAATGGACTTCAATGGGAACCGGATGGTTCAAGGTCCAAAAGACAGTTAATAACTGTTTCAGATGCAGCTTCAAATGTCTTTAAACGATATCAGACGATGAATAAGGGTCTTATCATGCGAAACGATCGGTTATTTCAAAGCTTATTCCAAAAATGTAACTTTTCTAAGGACAAATGCTAGCCTAGGTCTATTCTGTGAGGCGCGTTTGTAACGTCACGTAATACGTAATTACGTTCAAAAGGTCACGGGCGACGTAGCCGGAAGTACAGAATCAAAATCGTCCGATATGGCTGTTTTACCTTTTAATTCTTTTTTTGTAAACGGTGTTTGAGTTAGTTTTCACGTTCAACCTATGCATTCAACTTGTAAACACTCTGACTCTGTACTTCCGGCTACGTCGCCTGTGACCTTTTGAACGTAATTACGTACTACGTGACGTTGCAAACGCACCTCACAGAATGGAGAAAGGCTAGCATTTGTCCTTAGAAAAGTTACATTTTTGGAATAAGCTTTGAAATAACCGATCGTTTCGCATGATAAGACCCTTATTCATCATCTGGTGTCGTTTAAAGACATTTGAAGCTGCATCTGAAACTGTTATTAACACTATCTTTTGGACCTGAACCATCCGGTTCCCATTGAAGTCCATTATATGGAGAAAAATCCTGGAATGTTTTCATCAAAAACCTAAATTTCTTTTCGACTGAGGAAAAAAAGACATGGACATCTTGGATGACATGGGGGTGAGTAAATTATCAGCAAAAGTTTTTTTCAAAAGTGAACTAATCCTTTAAAGCTGCTTCTCAAATGAGTGTTTGTCAAACTAATAAATGCAAATTATTTTCTTAAAAAAAAACAGCCATCAGGCAAAAGACGCCACACTGTAAACCCAAATAATTTGACAAAGAAAAAAAAGGAATCAGTAAAATCAAAAAAAGTTAAGAATATCAAAGTTTATGCAAGCAAAACTGGCAGATTTTTATTTTGTACTCGTATATTTTAATTTTGCTACTAACTTGAAATACTTGAATAAGCTAATTCATATATTTAACTTGAAATTATTGCGTTATCTCATTTAAATATGTTTAAAATATGGATAAGCATGCTGAGAAACATAAAAACCCAGCCTAGTTTGTAAATTTAAATTTGGCTTCAAAGTTCACAAAACTCAAAACAATTAATGAATTTACTTTACTTAAAATGTGTCAGTTTTGTGAACTCAAAATAAATTTCTAATATATTATATAATATATATATAAACAATTATTCCTGATGGCAAAGCTGAATTTTCAGCATCTTTATTCCAGTCTTCAGTATTAAATTATCTGATAACTCTACATTATAATAAGCTGATTTGGTGCTCAAGAAACACTTATAATTATCATGATTATGTGGAAAAATACATACATTTTTTGTGGAAATCATGTTTTCCAGGAAGAAAGTTAAAAAGAACAACATTAATTTGAAACAGAGATTTGTAACCTTATAAATATCTTTACTGTCACTTTTGATCAATTTAATGCATCTTTGCTGCATAAAAGTATACATTTATTTAAAAAAAGGAAAAAGAATGGTAGTGCAGCAGTATATCATACAGTACCTGCACATCAGTACGGTCTGCAATCCACTTGGCCAGCTGCTCCGAGGCAAAGCCAATCCGCTGAAGGTCAAAGGTGTCTGCCCTCTTCGGCTTCCCTTTGGCTGGGAAATGCATGAATGTGGGGGCAGAGTTCATGTTTAGCTGGAGGAGAGAGAGAGAAGAGGAAGAAAAGGCAGGGCATATGAGAGAGAAGAGGAACAGGAAGCATAGGAAGGGAGGAGAGGGGAGGGGGATGATAAATTGAAGAGAAAGAAGAGTACAAAAACATTCATATCTGCTAATAAATCAATAAAGCAGCAGGAACAGTGTGATGTGTATTACAGAGATTTCTTTTAATAAGGAAAAAGGAGCAACTGAAGAGCCTCCAGAGAGAGGTAAATTACCCAATACAAGAACGAAGGGCCGGAGAAAGAGAATAACTGGATGAAAAAATAAAATGATATAGAGTTAAAAGCAGAGGCTTCACGGAAATTTTTGAAAGTGTAATTTTTGACCCAATGCTGTTTCAGCTAAGAATGTGCATGAGTACTTAAGTACTCCGAGGTGACAGCAGTCATCGATCGCAAAAAAAGCAGTTTGTTCATAATTTTGTGATTTGTTAGTCTTTTTTTGGTGATAGCTTACAGTCCAAATGAGTCAAAACAAGTCAAGTGATTTGAAAAGGAAAGGCAAGGCAATGCAAGGCAAGGCAAGGCAAGGAAAGAAAAGGAGTTTAAGGTGTTCAAACAGGACATGTTCTTTCTTTCAAAAGAAAGTGGACTGAGTGTAACTCAGTGGAACACAATGGAGGGTGTTGTGTGATGTGTTTAAATGTTTTGTTTGTTTGTTTTTTTACTGTTTTAACATGACAGTCAGAGAGTCTATATATATATATATATATATATATATATATATATATATATAGCACCAGTGATGTAGTGGTGCCTGGAGAAGTGGGTATACTCTTAATTTATGCCCCCAATATTTTTTTAAGCGTCCAAGCAAAGGATGAACGCTCTGTGTTATAAACAGTTACGTGTAAGACTACTAGTCTTGCATTGGTATTCAATATGCAAGACGAATAGAGTATAATGAATACAATAGAACACATAGAATCAGTAGTATCCTTGCATATCAGGGTCGCACATATGGTTTTCTAAATACCCAGGTGCCAGGTCCCATAAATAATATTGTTAGGGGGGTTCGGGGGCACGCCACCCTCTGGCTCAATTATGCAAGTGGCGCAAACACAGACAAGCGGAGTTATACAAACAGTGAAAAGTCAAACACATTCGAAAAAACGTTATACAAATATATTTATACAATAATAATGGCAATATATTTAATAGGGTGATTGTGTTGTTAAATTGAGCTTATAATTTCCATTGTCTTTTATCAAACAGATTATTTCTGTCGGTCATTTAAAACGTCTATTGAAAAACAGCCGTAAATTTGAGCTACTTGCATCTTATCTCGCACTGTATGATCGTTAACTGAAGTGAAGCGTCGCGTTGGGATTCGCGCTCGGCTCGCGCTTCTGTGAACAGAAATAAGCCTACTGCATTCTTTGATTGCTCTCGCGAACATTTTAACATTGACGAGCAGGTGTTTGAGTGCTGAAGCAGATCAGATGAGAAGGGGAGTTATCGTCGCGAATCATTGCAGCAACAAATTAGAGTTAATACGGGTACGACTCTAACTGGGTGTTTTTTTTTTATTCACGAAATTGGATTAGCAACTAACGTTAAGATGCGCGTCAGAGGGGATTTAGAAGTGGGTATACGCAATGCCGACTGAAAAGGATGTGGGTATACGCCGTATAGCACCACATGTGGTGTGATATGTTGAAAAGTTTGTAAAAAAAAATGACCCAAAATTCCTATCTCTAGTTCCAACCTTGTATTTTATTTCTTCTGAAACACAAAAGGAAATATTCTTTCTGACCTGCTCCATTACACAAAAGAAATGTGTGAAGTGATAATGGCAAACTCCAAAAAGAGGATGCAATATAATCCACAAGTCTTGAGTTCTATAAAACATAAAATGTTTTCTAAAGCCCCATGGTCAAACTTGCTGTGCCATTGTATCCATTGACTTTCCTATTATTTGTATTACTCCGCTTCTTCATCGAGATGGTCCTCCCTGCAGAACAAGAAATCCAGGGGAAGAGTTGAATCCAGATCCAACTTTTCCCTCCTTACAAATACCTAAACCTACCCAAATCCGCCCCCTGATCCCAAACCCCACCCCTAAACCTACCCACCTCCACCCCATGATTCCTAACCCCACCCCTAACCCTAACCAACTCCACCCCCTGATTCCTAACCCCACCCCTAACCCTAACCAACTCCACCCCCTGATTACTAACTCCACCCCTAATCCGACCCATCTCCGCCCCCTGATCCCAAACCCCACCCTTAAACCTACCCATCTCCACCCCATGATTCCTAACCCCAGCCCTAACCAACTCCACCCCCTGATCCCTAACCCCACACCTAATCATACCAATCTCCGCCCCATGATCAATAACCCCACCCCTAATCCTACCCATCTCCACCCATGTTTACTATCCACACCCCTAATCCTACCGATCTCTGCCCCCTGATTCCTAACCCCACCCCTCATCCTACCGATCTCCACCCCAGATCCCAAACCCCACCATTAATCCTACCCATCTCCACCCCATGATCCCTAACCCCAAACCTAATCATACCTATCTCCGCCCCCTGATTACTAACCACAACCCTAATTCTACCCATCTCTGCCCCCTGATCCCTAACCCCACCCCTAATCCTACCGATCTCCACCCCTGATCTCAAACCCCACCCCTAATCCTACCCATCTCCAGCCCATGATCCCTAATCCTATCCATCTCCACCCCTGATCCTGATCCCAAACCCAACCCATCTCCACCCCATGATCCCTAACCCCACCCCTAATCCTACCTATCTCCACCCCTTAGATCTGGATCCAACTCCGCCCCCTGGATCTTGTGTACTGCAATGAGGTGCTACTTTCTTCTTCTGCTCTTGATTTTATGGGCTGGAACAGCTTGTGAAAAAGTTATGCAATTTGTCACACAGACGTTTTTCCGAAAAATATACTTTTTCAAACTCTTACTAGGCTGTTGTTCTAACTTTCACAAATAAAAGATCAGATCATATTCAGGCCATGCCAACAGAAATGTATGGAATTCAAGCTGATTTGTCAAACCGCTCTTAAATAATGCGCAAAATAATTCAACAAATAGAATGCAGATTTTAGACTATCTCCGCAACGCTTTAGCATATTCGGACCAAACTTGGTGTGTGTTATTAAAACCATGACCTGAGGGTACCTGCACTAGTGATTTGAAAAATGGCTTTTTTGCTTTTTTACAAAAAAAGATAAAACTGGTGTCTTTAGATATGGTGCACCATGTCAAACAATACCCAATTTTATCTTATCGGCCATTTTGGGCATTCAGCCATTTTGATTTGTGCCGTAAAATGCTATATTTTAGGAAATTATTGGGGAATTGTACAAAACTCGGCTGATCTTCTCCATTGTTCTCCATTTTGATTTTCTTAAAAAAAAAATAAATAAATAAATAAAATACCTTTTCAAACTCCTGCTAAAGTGTTCTGGATTTCGGATCGATAGACGAAGCGGTTTTCTTAAATCGCATCAACAAATTTGAAGGCATGATGCCAAAATGATTCTGAGGCTGTATCTTGGCAATGCTTTGGCACATTTACACCAAACGTCGCATGCGTCAATGTGTCATTTTGGTCACAGTTTTAAAAAGTGATAAATCATTAAATCATATTATTAATGACTGTATATGATTTTCCCTAAAATTATCTCGATATGTCTTTAATTTGACGCAGTTGGTCCCACGATAGCATGACTTATCGTGCCTTCTTTGTGTTTGGCCCCTTAATTGTTGCGTTCAGCTTTTTTTTTAACCTGTCAGTGTCACGTGATCCTTCAGAAATCATTCTTACATGCAGATTTGGTGCTCAATAAACATTTTTAAATGTTGAAAAACAGTTTTTTTCTGCATAATATAGGAATGAGTCATGGGCTTAGAAGGGATATATAGTGCATGAGTCATATGTATATGGAGCTTTGCAGTGTCACCATCCATCTTCGTTGTAAGGAAAAGTGCAGCTGGGCATTCTTTCTCTCTAATATCTTGTTTTATGTTTTCTCAGAAGAAAGAAAACAATGAGGTCAAAATTACAAGACGGTGAAAAAAAAATATATATATATTTTTTATTCTTCGCATTAAAGAACAGAATAAATCTACCTAAGTGATATTCATGTAATTACATGTAATTTCAAACACAAGGAGCAATCATGTAATCGCTGGTGATGAAATAGTTTCTTAAAAACATTGGGGAATGTTATTAACCAGCACCTCTAACAGACATCTGTTTATTAGCATACTAATGGACTGACTAATAATGCTGTCCCATGCTGGATGAAAACACATCAAATCAACATTAACCCACATGTCCTCCAAGAAATGGGTTTGGTGCGGGTGAACAGAAGCCATTGCAATTTTCCAGAATGCATAGGCTTTGCCACACTAGAATTATTTCTTTAGCATAGGGAAATTATGTCGGACCTCATAACGGATATGGGTAAATTGGTATGACATTACCCTGAGGACTGAATAATAAATTATATTGAATTTAAAATATTAAAGTATCCCACATTTTCCTGTTTCTTCTTGAAGCTCCACTAAAGGGACTGGACATTTTGATTGTATAACAACTAGTTTTGTAGTTAATGTATTTATGTACAGGCACAATACCAGCTACTCTTATAAATGTGAAAACCTCACCATTGCACAGATCTGGCAACTGTAACCCAAAGGCTTAAATCCTAGATTTGTGATTATTTCAAACAAAGCATTATGTAAACTAGGTTGTATAAGAAATCAGAAAGCTCATTTGAGTCTTGTCCACTACTAGACTTTCCTGAGGGCTTGATGTCTTTATGATATGGAGCAATTTGTTTAACTAGAATGCTTAAGGTTTTTGATGAACCCAAATAAAACAAAACTCTACAGAGGAAACAACAGCAAGTCAGTAGTGCAAATCTAATTGATGACTATTACCCTAGATACAGCTGTGCAGACATATATATGCGCAAGGAAATGTCAGTTTATGATGAAGCTTCTTTCCCAAACTTACTCTCTTTAGTGTGCAAATTGCAGTAGAATCGCTACATATCAGCGTGTGTTAAATTAATGTGCATGTTCTGTGTCATAGAGATTTTCTTCTCTATAATTTGCTTCTGAGAAGTGTGACATTTCATTACATGGAAAATAGACGGGGAGCTATTTTCCATTTGATTGTTCTTGCTGCTTTTAAAAATGTAATTCCTGAAGTTGTCAGGCTCCGACAAATTAGAAGTTGAGACCATTTGAGCATGAATGTGAAACATCAGCTCTATGCATAGCCAGAAGAATGGAACAAAGAGTAAATGTGGTCAGGAAACGCTGGTCTTTTCTGAGCTTGGTTTAATTTAATTTCAATTATACACCTATTTTGTATGGTTATTATTCAATAATTACCATGAACAAAGTCATCACATCTTTTGACCAATGATTTAATTGGGGCGGAGCGATTAATCGTACTTAATTTTCGATTTCTAACTATTATGAAAACAAGATAATCAACGTAAAATGCAAATGGATTCGGATAGGAATCTAAACGTCTACACACAAAAATGTTAAAATGCCTTTTTGGAGAGTATTGACATGAACAGTGGGTTATGTCTTCAATAAACGCACACAGTTGAGAAAGAAAATGCATGTTTAACAGTATATTGGATCCACGCATCAGCTCTTAAAGTGACAGCACCCTAATATACCTGCTGCAATCTGTCATTTATGATAATCAAACAACAAACTCAGTGATCTTGACTAAATAACTTAAGTAGCTTTAATTAGGATCAATCTATATTTACGGTGTACAGTAAGAGTATTCAGTGTTATTTTACATTTGACTAATCAATTTTTGTTGTATGCTACTGTTTATCTGAATATCACTGTTAGTACCTGTACATCTTCCAGAAAAAAATAAATAAAACACTGTTCATGTTCATTTAATTTGTTTTCATCCTATTATTTCATTCAGTTTCTTTGTTCTTATTGTATTGCTGACTTTTTACTTGTCTTATGTAATCATTTTGAGGAGCTTTATCTTATATTACACTCTAAAAAATGCATCTTTGGGTCAAATATGGACAAACTCAGCCATTGGGTTAAATGTTTAAATTACATTTTTTAACCCAACATTTTGGTTTGTCCATATTTGACACAAATTTGGGTTAAAACAACCAAGTTTTTTTAGAGTGTATTTATCCTAATATTAGTTTTTGCTGAAGTATCGGTAATTGTGAAATTTCATGAAATATGATCTTATTGCGACCAAAAACTGTGTTAAATAAATGTTATTACAATATTGAACAGAAAAAATCATGATTATGATATTTGCCATAATCGAGCAGCCCTAGATTCCACACATTTTTCAGTCACAAAGAGCACTTTCAGAGCTGAGAATAACTAGAAAAAAATATATTCACAAGAATAATGTCCTTGACTTTTCAATGTCAGGCAAACTATTACTACTACTAATTTATATTTTTTTAATTAGCATTATATATTATTTCAGAAGAACCTTAATTTGTACCAAAATAGCAACAGTTAAAATTAGTAAATTTGAAAATGTTAACTTAACATTTCTAATCAAGACATGTTTTTACACAAATCGTAAAAAATATATATAATTTAAGTAATTAATCTGCATGTAACAATATATCAATAATATTAATAAACAGCAATATTTAACTTCATACATTAAAATAAATTGAATCGTGTGAAATACAATGTGAGTGATACTTTTTATATGCCATTTAAGATATTTAACAAATATATGACAATATTAGATTTTGTTGCTGTCAATTTTGAAGTGAATTGAATACATTTAAATCATTTTAAGGAACCAAGGACACTGTTACAGGTCTGACAATCACTGTAAAATTCCCTGATATGTCTGTTTTCTTTCTGCATGAACCAAATCCATGTGAATGAGAGTTAAAGAGAAAGCATATGAATGTTTACCTGTTGAAAGACGTCAGCACCCTCATCATAATCCACAACTGTGAAGAAGAGTTTGTTAGAGAAGGCCGAAGAGTATCGCCAGGAGTTAGCCAGAACCTGATACTCCTCATTAGCTTGCCTATGAGAGAGTGACATTTTCAGAAGCAGAGAGAGAGAAAGAGATTACTCATTAGAAGAAACCTACAGTAGCAAACAAAAAGAAGCCAACAAGAAGGACCTCATTACAGGAGTGTCATCTCACTGTTACTTATTACAGTGATTGCTGTTTATTCCACACTAGGTGGACAGTATAAAGAGAACAAGAGATATGCAGACAATGCTGCTAATTAGGTATCTGTTCTTTCGCAGACGCAACAAAGATGTCCACCTGCCAGTTCCCGGAAATTGTCACTGAGTTGTCAACCACAAATACATAAACTAACAGAACTGAAGAAGTACGATCAAAAGTACTCACATCTCATGTTTTTCCCCCCATATACTCGCATAGAGAAGCAACACGCATCAAGTGAGAGTTAATTTGGATTTAAATAAGTCTTATTTTGGGTTGCATGCTGCACCTCTCCAGGTCAAACGGCCAAATCCAGACAACAGACACTCCCTTCTTAGTAAACTCTACAGGTATCCCAATGCCCTCTGGAACAGTTTATGAAAGTATAGGTATGCCATGTTCATAATTTTATACAACAAATTTCATCCAAATAGTGCTAAGTAAACATGCATTTACAGATTGAAAGTGCCCGGTTTAAATACTTGTTAAATGCATCAATAAACGAAATGCACCCATAAACATCAATAAAGCAGAGCACTCTGCAGGTGGTAAAAACAAACATGTTTAAATATGCATGATTATACACATTAATGTTTCATGTGACGCAGAGTGTCCATTTTTAAAAAGCGAGGGCCGAGCTGACGTTAACTGATCTGTCATTGAGACTTTACTGCAGTCAAAAGTGCTCTGGAGAGCAAAGTCCTTCGGGACATGGGGAAAATGGCATTTCATGAACACCTTTGGGAAGATGAGATGACAAAAAGCACAGCACTGACTCGGTATTTGAGAAGCAATTTCTGTTCTCTGATTATGACATTTAAGACTTTCCCCCCATGCTATTTAAAATACTTAAAGACGTTTTACAGCCTTCAATTGAAAGTGACTAAGACATTTTGAAACTTTTAAGGACACTTAGACAACATACAGGCATGAAAGTGAGGTAGTTGATTTAAGAAATATGTCTGAATCTATATGGATGTAGTAGTGGGGATGAAGTTCAAGACTTTTCCATCCAAACTATCTAACAGCTAAAGTTACAGATAGACTGTTCAACTTCTAATCAATTAGTCAACCATTGCTACTATTCCTACAGTATTCAAGACAAAATAATGAAGGGAGAAAGAAATCAATTAAGAATTGACAGGGATGGGGATTGAGGGCAAATAAGGAGTAAAAAATGAGAATACATAAACATGTGATTTGAGAAGACAGCAGATAATTAAAAAAGCATTAGGGGTCACGTTGACTGGGCGCTTAAAGGTCGGTCTGTTTTAAATTAACTTCCTCTATTTTGGTAGCACACATGACTGTTCCAGTCCGTTATCTTTATTCAATGAAGCTGGTAGATGATGTTTCTGAATTCAGAGTGGTTCACACTCCGAGGCTTGATATTCAGCTGAGGAACACGACTGTGCGAGCATGGAGTCATTTTAGCCAACGATTGAAGGATAATGAGGGGAGAGATGGATGTGAGGTGAGCCGATGGGGGCTAAGTAGCTGTCGTGGGATAAATAGATGGGAATGATGTCTGGGATGAGGCTGCTTGGGAATAGACAGATGTAGAAAGCTCTCCGGTGGTGCTCAGGGGCAGATCAAATCTTAATATGTGTCCGTGTTTACGCCTGGTGTTATTGTTTTACTTCAGTAAATACAGCATTATACCTGTGGACAGACACTAAAAGATGAATGTGTGTGTCTCACCTGCAGACAGAACATTGTCTCTGGGGTTGTAGCGCGGTGAACATCACAATAACGGAATAGTTTCGGGGTGGAGCTTTGACGAACCGCCGGAACTTATCCCCGTTCATACGGATCACAGAACGTCGGGAACTCCACTCCATCATTTGCTCCACCTTCTCTGCCAGCATGTTCTAGAAGAAACAGATAAGGATAGAGAAAAGTACAGAGTTGCGTACTGTCCAGATACTAAAGAATCTTTGCACTAACAAAAATTATCCAAGCAAAAAACAAACAAAATAAGCCACATAAGCAGCTTGTCCTTCATAAAACAAATTAACGACAACAACAAAAATGTCAGGTCAGGATAGGAAGCTGAACTGATCTGTAACTGCAAAAGGCAACATCATATTTCTTTGATGTTTACACTCAAAGAAAGACATTCTGTAAATGTCACCATAAAGATTGCTTGGTGACGGAAAAATGCGTGGCTGAAGGAAATACTAGGTAGCACTCGAGGAGTTCAATACGATCTCAGGGCAGGAGTTGTCTAGTGGTGTACTGTAAAAAAACATTTCTATAGCAGCTCAGGCATCACACAAATAAAACTCCAAGTAAGAGCTTGACTTTCAATTCATTTGAACAGTTTCTTGAAGTGTTGTTAGTGTGAACTAAAAGTAAAACTACAACTTATTTGTTTCCCATTTATTGAAATAAATCTAAAAATAAAACAAAATACTATATAAAAACAATTCAGAAATGGTGCACTTGTAACTAACTGAAATAAAATGTTAAAGTTGTAAAAATGATTAAACTAAAATGGAAATAAAGCTAGAAGTATATATATATAAAAAAAACTAAATTACTAAAACTTAAACCAAAATTAAACTAAAATAAAAGCCAATTCAAAATATGAATAATAAAACAACACTGGTTTGCCGCCTGGTTTAAACCTTTCGAAAAAAGCTGGCATAATTTGTCAATGTGTCATGCATGATTTTTATAATCATTATATTGTATTTTGATGGAAAATAAGCATGTGAAGACAGAACGAGAGCACACAAGTATAAGGACATCCCATATAACATAGGACCTCAACTTCCATCATTAAATTAAGAATAAGGTTAGAGAACAGTATATAATGCTTCATAATGCTCTGCTTTTATCCTTGCACCCAAGAACTTAGAATTTAGGTTATTTAATACTCAAGTCACTTTTGAAAGCTTTAAATTGGAGCCAAATATAAATATGTTCAATTTTGAGTTCAAGTTAACTTTCAATAAATTTTTCAGTTATTACATGCGTTCCATGTCACAGTAAAATTTAATTGCACGCACCAAATAACACTAATGAACAACATGCATTTTCTAATGAAATTGCGGGAAAGCATATAGAAGGTAATGCTATAATTCTATGTAGCCTATGTGTAATGTGTCAGCGCTAGCAGGACAGTAAATTAGTTTCTACAAGACCTCTGGCTCGAGATTGTGTACACCAAAAATATAAACCATTTTCATCAGTAATTCGACATTGTGATTTGAGCCTCAAATTAATCTGATACAATTTTCACCATTCAGCACAAAAACACACATATTATACTTAATCCTACTACACACTCTATGCCCCAATGCCCTGTTTCTTGTTCTCATCTTCCCCCTCTTTGTCCTCCATCCCTCTCTCTCTTATCATCAGCAATAATTTGTCTTTTATATATTTGTCCTGCACAAAGTTGACAACACTTTAGATGTTATGGCTCTGGGCACACATTTGTTTAAAAAGGATGATCAGAGGAGTGTGTAAACTCAAGGGCACGTTGCATTATTTAGGTGCATTTGTTGTGGACTGGAAGAGTCTGACAGAAAGGAGGCAAGTGATGGCTCTGTCAGTGAGCCCAAATTGAAACATTGTGCGGAGGTCACCCCAGGCTTGACAAGATAGATGTTTGTTAGCATTGGAAAGGAAGCAGGCAAAAAAGCACTATTCATGCAGTTCAACAACATATCCTTTCCATCTCTTCTGTTTTGCTGTCCGAGGAATATACTATAATGCAGGGATGCACCGAAATAAAAATTATGGGCCGAAAGAAAACCTTTTTTTCCTCTTTCAGCCAAAAACCGAAAATACTATTTCCGGTCGATAATTTTCTGCAGCTGAAATATCGTGCGTTCCTTATATAAAGTGCAAGTGATGGTCTGGGGGGAGGGGCAATGTAATGTTTGTGTGGGAAAAAATAACTTTTAAAATAAAAAAATCAAGAGTTAGGTTATATATTTCCATGGTACTAGGTTGTGACACACCAAGCCAACATCAAAGAACTAGCAGTGATGAGAGCAGACTAGTGTTGCATTGCATTAGTCTGGGCCAAAAAGAGCTAACATGTATGTGTCTACATGAGAGGAAATAGCTTTCTATAACATCAGGTGCCAGTAGTCTGTATTCCTCATTCTAAAAGGGAAATCGGAACTAGGGCTGTGTCCGAAAGTGCCCCCTATACACCCATTCAATATTCCCTACATTAGTCCACTAATATAGTTCACTTAAGGGAGTGAATGAAAAAGAGTGAGCAAATTCGGATAATGAGTGGGCCAGCCCAGAAGGATAGTTTTGCGTATTTTGTGCTTGCTGTATAATAATTCTTTAAAATTTGGCGAACTGGCAGCTCCAGTTAGCTTAACAAGCCAGACCTACATCAAGATATTAAGTCTGGGAACTCACAAATGGCATACCTCAATCTGAGGGGTGGGATAAACGGTTGTCTTTCAATATCCCTCTGCACGCCACAGGATAGCGCCACAAGCAACCAGAGCAACGAACGGCTGTGGCTGAGTGAGTCCAATGCGTTTTCCCACCAGCGGAGCAAGTTGATATAGTAAACTTTTGCCGTATCCGGTCATCAAAACTCCAAACACATCTTCCTTTTTTAAGAGTGACTTAAATGACGTTCTCTTAACTCCAAGTCCTCCAGAGTTTCGGCCAAAGACAATTCGAAAGACCGCTGTTCGCCAGCAGCATCTTGTTTCTTTTCAAGTAGCAGGGAATTCACCTATGGAAATAACGGCGCAGAACTGTCACAACTGTGCAGTCATTGTGTTAAGCCCGCCCACCAACTCTATACGCGATGTGTTTGGCCTGACCAGAGTTTGGTTTTTCCACTTCGAAAGCCAACAGAGAGTTGCTACAATATGCTGGCGGCAAAATAATCTTTTCTGCCACTAGGGTGAGTCTAGATTTCTAGGCTAATTGAAGTGATTGCATATCTGTATGTATGTGTAAGAGTTCGTGTATGTGTAAGCCTGGAGAGTCGCTATGCCTGGCATCATAATCTAGGTGCCTCAAGTCCGCAGGATTGTCATAGCGATACACAGCAAGATTCCATGGAGAAAACCTTGATCAGTTCCCAGACAGAGTAAACAATCACCAGTTGTCTGGGGAGTCGGGGAAGGAACGCAAGAGCAGCTCACTGCAGTGCTCTTCCGGGGGAGTTGTTGTTCCAACAGCGGCCTTGGCCAAGGCCAGTGCTGGTTGAGAGTGGCCGAAAACAGATAAGATTGGGATTGTTTGGTCTTGGGGCGAAAAGCCACATTCAATTTACACGGCAAATTCTCATGGTCTCTGGTCTCCGAAACGATCCATATCCTTCTGCAAAGCTGTAAGCTCCTCCATGATGTTATCCACATTCTGGTTCATAGACACAGTCCCAGTGCTGACAGCTCTGCCCACTGCTTTAATCATTACGGGCAGCCTTGTGAGAATTTGGGCAGCTGTCACAGTCTTTTTAATTCCTCGATAAACCAGGGCAATGACTAATCCAATCAGCAGAAGACCTGTTATCAAGGTTCCGAATAGGTAGATACCTTCAACGTCCTCCACGGAAAGAGCCGCCAGACACACGACCCGCCACTTCTCCCACGTGTCCATCGTGTAGCCAGCTGCGGATGTTCCAGCAAGGCAGTCAGTCCCCCGAACCCAAGCTTCTTGTCGAGAAGATGGTGTCAATTGCGTTGAGAGACCACTTGATCAAATCCATAATTTCTTAGTTTGGAGTTCACAGCATTGGGTTAGCCGTTGAGTGTACATCGGCTGTACACTCGTTAATGCGGAGCATCGTGGGATTGAACAAGAAAATTCAATAATGTCCACTATGGTTTCGGACACAACTACAAATGGCTGTCCCCTCAAGTAGTACCGTACCCTATTTAAGGGTATGGGGTCGATTTCGGACAGTCTAGGACCGCAGCGCTTGCTTATTTTGAATATGAATCATGTTCAACAGTTGGTCTCCACTTTCTTCGATCCAGACGTTCATGATGTTATGAAAATTTTCTTGTATTGGAATGCTCAGATTAGACGAAGGTGTGAAATTAGAAGAACCCTTTGTTTGTGCTCTGGTGACTTCCTTGTTTGCTTGCTTTAGTCACCTCTGTTTCTCTTCTGATTCACTTAGCTAAACAATCAGTATGGTCTCTCTCAACAACAGCACTGATGCTGATTCAACATTCTCAATCGACCGAAAAAGCTGCCCACGGTGGTGTGAATCGTGTCAATGGTGTGGAACACACCACAAAAACTTGGCTGACAGATACTCCATATATCTGCCGACCCGACATCCCAGCCTTTACCGTCATAGAGCAGAGGTATCTGATTTGAGGCAAGGACATAATCCTACAGGTTATCTCCATTCGTAATCAAACACACCTAAATCAGCTAATCAAGGTATTCATGATTACTAGAAACTTCCAGGGAAGAGTGTCAGGGCAGGTTGAAAACTCTGCAGGGCAATCATCGCCCTCCAGAAGCATATGCCCCCCTTTATCTAACCAACAAATTTTAGATCTTGGAATTTTTTCCAACACTTTTTGAAGAAAAAAAAAAAGGTACAAAAGCTATCAAAGGGGCAGTACCCTATAAAAAATTAAACATCATACTTAAAGAATTGTTACCTAAACAGTACATATTAGAATGCTTTTAAATAGTATTGTCCCAATGACAGCATTTGCACCATTTTTATCTGAGAGTGAATGAGCCGAAGAGTTCAATCTGGTGTGTCTGATTAGGAAGAGTTTGAATGTGCACTGCTGGGTGTGTCTCCAGGACACCATTGGGAAACGCTGACCTAGACGCTACAAAATCGGGAGCTCGTCCGGGTTTGTGCAACGACATAGGAATAGGAATCCCTATGGAATTGCTGATTAAATAAAGTATCTCAGCACAAATAGTGCTCATGTGCTGAGCACACACACACACACATACACACTGATCTGAACATGTCATTTCTCCTCCTGTCTCTTTTGTGCGCTTGTCAGTCTTCTTTAGGGAAATGAGGGAAAAAAAGGGTTTCCACCCACAATGTCCAAACAGCTTGGCTGTCAGTTTAGCTGTCAATCAGACCTGCATTAATGATGTGCTGTACTGACCACGATGTGAGGGACCAGCCAAGCGTAGAGAAAAAGAGAGGAACAGTGTCCAAACTACAAAGACTGTTTCCTTCCTTCCTTCCTTCCTTCCTTCCTTCCTTCCTTCCTTCCTTCCTTCCTTCCTTCCTTCCTTCCTTCCTTCCTTCCTTCCTTCCTTCCTTCCTTCCTTCCTTCCTTCCTTCCTTCCTTCCTTCCTTCCTTCCTTCCTTCCTTCCTTCCTTCCTTCCTTCCTTCCTTCCTTCCTTCCTTCCTTCCTTCCTTCCTTCCTTCCTTCCTTCCTTCCTTCCTTCCTTCCTTCCTTCTTCCTTCCTTCCTTCCTTCCTTCCTTCCTTCCTTCCTTCCTTCCTTCCTTCCTTCCTTCCTTCCTTCCTTCCTTCCTTCCTTCCTTCCTTCCTTCCTTCCTTCCTTCCTTCCTTCCTTCCTTCCTTCCTTCCTTCCATTATATCCCATTCCTTTTGCTATTAATTCCCTCATGAAAGGGGGACCACACAGTCATTTTCAAGAATAAGAAAAGCCAAATGCATCTAGCAGGTGTCTAAATAATAAATCTTACCATTGAGAGCTTTTATTCTAATAATCTACTGTCTCGCGTTCCCCAGTTCACTTTTAGCAGGTGCTTTGTTTAGGTGATGTGACGGATGTTGTTGACAGCTTGTCCCTAAGGTGGGCCTTGCTGAAGGAGATAAAGCAGATCTTCTATCATGGGCATTGTTTGCGTATATGTGTGCGAGGGTTCTGCACAAAGTGTAGGATCATGTCAAGTATCGACTGTATTTTTTAGAAAAGGCCCTTCTGAGGCACCTTTTTGGATTGATTATAATAAAAACTGTATGGTTGGAATTCTTTCAACCAGATATTTTAGAGAGAATTGTGGAATTCAGAAATATAGATATTTTATCCAACATTCTAAATGATGTGTTGCACATCTTAAAAAATAACACCAACCAAAAACAAGCAGTGAAGTATTGTGGTGGCAGCATCATGCTACGGGACTGGTTTTTATCTGGAGGGACTGGGCATTTAGTTAAAAATTAAAGCAAGAGTGGATGGTGCAAAGTATAGGACAACACTGCAAGAAGATCCTATTGCACTTTCCTGCAAGATTAATAAGGTTTTCAGAAATTGTAAGGGCAATTTTACACTGAAGTGTCTCACGGACAAGCGAATGAATGCTACTACAATAGTGAAGATTTTACAATCCAGTCAAGGTCGTGATTTTAAAACAGTCAAAAACTCACTGAACTATTTGGAAATGGCACATACTGTTGAAATAAAAACAAAGAGACATTGGCTGCTTTACACTTTGGTTTCCCATGGTGAAAGTGGGCAGCTCTTGACTGGTTTTTCATTATGTTAATAATGTTTAAACATAATGTTATTTTTTTTCTTTCCCTCATGATTTTGGGGTGACATGTTATGTCAATGCAATGCTATGTTATGTCATCTGGCTTTTATTCACAGGGTAGCAAACTCTAATAAACAAAAATGCATTGATTACAATAATAGTAGCATTGATTGTTATATACAACTCAAAGCATTAAAAGTGTACTTTGAAATGAATTCACTTTGAATAACAGAATAAAAAAAAAAATATTACAATACCCTTTGTAAACCTGCCAGAACTGTATCTAATCATCATTTCGTCTTTACCCTTTTAAATCCCTTCAAAAGATCTTGAACAAAAAAGCTTTGTGTCAATGTGGTTACAATAACAGACAGAAATACAAAAGAAAGAGACACATACTCAGACAGACACATCCCACATGCTCATTTTCAAATATGTATATATAAGTTGAATGAGTTCAGAAGGACACAAATCTGTGGAGAAAAATTGTCTGACATCATTCCGGCATTCTTACACTGGGCATTTAGAAAAAGCCTCTCACATCCCAACAAAGGCCTTGTGTCCTGACAGGTGGTGTTGCCACAAGACCAGACAAGCAACGGGATTACAGCGAGGCTAATTGTCGCCACTGTGACTTCTTCTATAAGCGCTGTCAAGAAGGACTGGTGGAGTGAGATAAGGGGGAGACAATGTGTGGTGCGGACTGAGAAGCTGAGTGAAATAATCTTTAACTCTCACTACCTACACCTGCCTCTGATATAAGACATTACCCATAATCCTGTTCAGCAAGTAAAAGGACACTCACGTTCGCAACAAAAAAAAAAATGGCAAAGACGTGTCCACTGGTCTGTTGGGGTCCATCAAATTAAAGTTAGAAACAGAGGAAATTTATTTATTTATTTTTGGAAATATGGCATAAATGCACTGGCTGCAGCATAATCATACTGTTTTATGAATATACAACAAAAAAATCTCATAATTCACATGAAAAAAAGGACTCAATCAATTACAAATATTGTCAACCAAATTCAAGTTCTCAAAACAACATCGAAATAAACCCTTTTTATTTTGAAATCATTTTGGAACTGGATTTTACCAAGCAAACATTATTTAACATGAATCAGAAAGTGTGTTAATTATAATTTATTTAATATTCATCTTAATGGCCCGACAAATAGGTCTTGTTTGCTTTATGAAACATATTTAAAAAAAACCTTAAAAATGTAACCAATTCCCCTCTCTGCTTCTCCTTAACTTTATCTCTCTCTTTCTCTCTGTCTCTCTCTCTCTGTAGCTCTAGTAGTTTTGTTCGGAGCCCACATACTGCGCTGGGACATCTGTATCCCTGCTGTCATCGAACGAGACTAAGTCTGTCTCATTAATCTCTCTCTCTATTCACAACACTTACCGTCTGCTTTTTTAACCCTCCACACACACACACACACTTAGCATGGCATCCATCGCTCCCCAATGCCATGCACACAGCCAATACATAATCATCACCTCGGCTCCACAAGACATGACTCAAAATGTGATTTGTGGTGGTATCAGAATATGGGCTCATGAATATGCAGAAGATGCAGAAGGAACCTGGTGTGAGAGTTTGCCGGGACAGTGGGAAGAGATCTACATTGAATATCAATGAAGGACCCTTTTTGGGGAAGCAGTTACAAGTTTCTGATCACAATGCTGTTTTGCAGATACTTTACAATGGTCCCCTACTCGATTTTCGGGATTGGATCTTGATCATAAAGTGTCTAAATTTAGTAAATGAAGGCCACTGAAGACCAACGGTGATGAAAGGGTGGCGCTAGAAAACCAGAGACCATTTTCTTTCTCTTTTGTTTTTGCGGCACGAGCGGAGGGGATGAAAAGAGGCTGATCATGGCTTTAGAATTCCCCAGTGAATGAGGGCATTTTCACATTGGCATGGAATGAGTCCACACATCCATAGAGAGCACACACAAATGCAGAGGAAATGATGAGGAGAAATGCAATAAGGAAACAGGAGTGAGATTCCATTCCACTTTGACCAAACCAGTGTGACTGATGATCTGCGTGATTACAAACACACACACACACAAACACACAAACATAAACAGGTACACCCTTTTCCAAAAGGGCTTGTGGAAGGGTGAAAGGCTAAATGAAACAATTCAACATGTTATCTTTCAAGAGACAGCACAACCCCCCATTTCACCCCTCTTTCATGGAAGAGAGAAAGGAAATAAAAAACCTTGCACCTCTCTTTTCACTGAAATGGTGTCAAAAGGATGGAGGACACAGGTGCTTTATACAAGACAAGACATGACTTGACTTTACCACTTCACTGAACATCAAAAATCCCCTTCCAAATGACCAAAACTTCAAAAACTCAAAATCAAGCAGACTATGGCAGCAACAATTCATTTGGTAATACTTTACAATGTTTCATATATATATATATTATATATATATATATATATATATATATATATATATATATATATATATATATATATATATATATATATATTATATATATATGAAGAGTTCAGATGCAAAAGCCTCTAAGTGCCATTTGAAATTTTCTTCTAAAATGATCATTTTTATCAAGCTTGTATATTTAAGTTCAGTGATTTCACTTAAATGGCAATGAAGATTACCTATTAATTGTCATTTAAGTGAAATTACTGAACTTAAATATACAAGCTTGATAAAAATGGTCATTTTAGAAGAACATTTCAAATGGCATTTAGAGGCTTTTTTCATCTGAACTCTTCATATATATATTTTTTTTTAAGGTAATTTATTCCTGTGATGGCAAAGCTGAATTTTCAGAAGCCATTACTACAGTTTTCAGTGTCACATCACATGACGATGATCCTTCAGAAATAATTCTAAATAATAATAATTCTAAATTTTAAATAATTCTTTTTTTATGGATTCATTTGAGGAGTAAGATAGAAAGAAATCTTTTGTAAAGTTGTAAATATCTGTACCGTAACTTTATTGTTTCTTTGTCGAATAAAAGTAATAATTTCTTTAAAAAAATAAATAAAAATAATTCTGACCACAAACTTTTAAACAGCAGTGTACATACAATAAATAAATAAATATAATATTTAATAAAATTTGCTTTCAAGCGAAACACCTTAATTCATAATACTCCAAGAAGGCCTACTTTATCTTTAAATATTAGGTACATTCATAATGCTTGACGAAAGTTGATATGCAGAGTGATACTGACTTTCACTACACAAACTGCTCAATGTAATAATTAAATAAATCGTTTTGTTTCCTTTATTTTGCATTACCAACCCGATCTCACGGGAATTCGTACGAATTTTACGAGGTGGCTAATTCGTAACAATTTGTACGACCTCACTCGTACGATTTAGCTAAATCGTACATATTTTACGAATTAGCCAATTCGTATGAATTCGTACGAATGACCTACCCCTGACCCCGCCCCTAAACATAACCGTCACGTGGGTTTAGACAAATCGTACAAATTTGTACGAGTGAGGTCGTATGAATTAGTACGAATTAGCCACTTTTGAATCACTCGTACGAATTCGTACGAATTGGTCGTGAGATAGGGTAGCCATTACTACAGTACTTTATTTTGTAATTGTAACATTGTTCTATAGCATACATTATAGACTTTCCATTTAATTTGCATATTGTTGAAAGGAAAGCATCGGGAAAAAATGAAGACTACCTAATTAATCAAAGAAGTAATCGCTTCTCTCCAAACTGTCACCTTAAAATGAGGAAATGTAAATGAGTCGTTTCACCCGTCTTGTGGGGAGTAAATGAGCATCTAGTTCTGTTCTTTGAAAACTTTCATTGTGTAGGAACTTGTGTAATGACTAACATAGTGGCAGCAGTGTTTTTCAGATTAATGGCGTGCGCGTGTTAATTTATATGCCAACTCCAGCTGCTCCTGTTAAATAAAAATATAAATAAATAAACAGCAGGGTGTCTAGAATCAATGGATGTCTTACTTTAGATCACTCCATTAACAGATGTGGTAGTGAAATGCTAAATCTATCTCAGTTTATTTCTCTCTTATCTCATGTGCAGGTTTTACTTTGTTGGTAGAACTTTTTTTTCTATTATATAAACAGACAATCACTTTATTCTGCTACAATCACGGCTCCAGATAAAATGAATTCCTTGGGAGCCAATGGCTCCGAAAATTAAACGCTTAGAAGACAAATGACTTTTTTCACCACCAAATTGCATAATCAAAATAGTCTAGATTTCGGATTTCTCAATTTAGAAGTTTATCCCGACCATCGCCACGTGCTCACTTTATGCCGAATAAATGATGAAGATTCATGATAATGATCAACATTCCACCAGGAAATGTCTCGCATTCTGAAAAAAAAAGCCTTATTTACATTAGATATTACATTTAAATTTAAACTATTTTTGTTCACACTTTGACACTCTTACCAAGAAATCTAAAGATAGACTGATAGCCAATAAAGTAAACTTTCAAATAAGTTTTAGTGTGACGCATAAAGGAAATAATCTTTAAATATTGTCACAAATTCATTTTTAGTACATTTGTGATCGTTTCGCAGCCTGAATCCATGTAAAAGCCCTTTATCCATCTACCCTTTACCACTACCTTTAAGAGTTCACTCTCTCACTCTAGGATTCAAACTCTCTTCTAATCCTCCTCTATTCTTTCTTCTGCTTCCAAAAGTCTGATTGCAAAGCTTGAAGAAAAACTGGACATGGTGCTATTTCATATCGGGATCAATCTCATTATGCTCCAGCCCTTTGGCAGGCCCAGACATTGTGGATGATATAACACTCCTCCTGTGTGCCCTGATCATGGCTTTCATGGGCAAAGGAGCTTATCTAGGATCTGCAAACCTTGGTTCAATTTGCTCTTCACGATGTAAGCATAAACTCTGACATGATCCAGTAAAAAGCACAGCAGTTCTGATCTTACAGAGAGCTTGATGGGTAATGTCCACTTGGCTGCAATACATTTTAGCTCAGTGAGTTTGTCTATTAGGGGTGGGCGGTATAACCAAAATCTTAACACTGTATCAATAATTGTATAACACAGTAAAGGTAACATTACAATATTGCTAATTTTGCTTTAAATTCAAGCCGAAATGGTGTTTATAGCTATAGTAGGCCTACGGTCTGACTATACAGTAAGTAATAGATTACTTAGTTTATTGTAGTTAGCAGGGCCGTGCAGAGACCTCTGGAGGGGCAGGTGCTCAAAGTATAAAATGGGGCACATGGAAACAAGGCTTTATAGGGCTGTGCTCAAAATATCAATACAGTAATATATCAATACAGATGATTCTGCATCGATACAGCAGCAAATGCATTGATGCAGTTTTGAAAAAGAAACAGAACAGAAAAGACAATTTTAAAGTTTAAAATTTAAAAAAATAATTTATATATTTATATATAACTCTGGGATTAGAAACTGAAGCATCTTAAGTTGCCCCAACCTGATGGCTTTTTCTTCTCTGTTATACAGAATAATAAAGAACAGCTGTTATAGTGAACTGTATAGGACAAAATCAACCTGGCCCAAGTTTCGTGCAGTACAGTATGGTTTTATTTAATGGCATATCAGCATCTGTGGCTATTTTCATGGCAAAAAGTGATTTACAAAAATACAAGAGTTACATTTTATACAATGAAAATAAAAAACAAAGCAAACAGAAACAGCAATTAATACTTTACAAGATTTTTAACATTAATGTGATGCCTGTTCTGGTAAATTCTTACTCAAGTCATTAAGTGAGTTTGCTGCCTTTGCTGTTGATGTTGTTACTGCTGCTGATACTGCTGGAGTTGATCTGAGACTGTAGACATTAAAAATAAACAGAAATATAGGTTATTAGCTGATTAAACCATTTTTATGTGACCATGACAAGATGTAAAGATTGCTGACAGTGTTTGGAACTGGCTCACTAGTCCACTGACCTGCTAAAGCTACAGATTCTACCCAGGCTGCTATAGTATAATAATACAATAATAGTATATAATAGTAACGTTACTAGGGCAGATGTTCACAGAGCCTTCTGCACACAAATCATAAGATACTAACTGGTAAGCCTATGTGATAACTTACCAGAGTTGTGATAATATTTTTTATGTGAAAATAATTTTTTAAATAAATACTGTAATAATATTAATAGTTTAAAGTACAAATAATAGTTTTTAATCAAATAACACCCCTTCACGCCCGTGAAAGTTTTCTCCCTCAAACAGCAAGCTAACGTTACTTCTACAGCCTAGTACACACAGCAATACAAACAAGATTTCTCTGCATGCTCTCTTCACGTCGTTCTAGTAAAATAATAATAATAAGTAAACAAACATCAAAATCACTTCGCTGAGAATAGAACACAACTTACCAGCAGCCGCAAGAGTTGAAGCTATCCTCTGGGAATGCGCGATTGCGCGTAGCCGCGCGAAATTAAAAAATGCGCGTGCAGCGTGAGGAATCAGGTGAAAGGTCATCATGTGGGTCATTTTATTTACAGCTAAATTATTATTCATTCATTTTACTACTAGTTAGATGGGGCAGGCATCCACAAAAGTGCCTTTAAATACAAAAAAAAGGAGAGGAAATTTTGTCTTGACAAAAGGGCACTTTGGGCACCAAGTGGCAAAAGGGCAGGTGCTCGAGCACCCAACGCCCCCCCCCCCTCTGCACGTGCCTGGTAGTTAGTATGACTATTAAGGAAAACTAAATGAGACAAAATGGCTACGCATTCCAATACGCTGGATAACAAGTGGCGGCTCGTCAGGGGAGGCAAGGAATATCCAGCCTACCTGAAATTTTATGTCTCAGAATGTGTTTTTCTTGCCTGTAATTTCACCTAAGTCTAACCACCGCGCGCCAGATCGTGCTGAAACTGCAAAACGCAAGACTGAGGGGATTGAGAAAGAGAGGAGAGGCAAATCCATAGCCAGTGACTTGTGCCTCCATTGGTAAAAATAAATAAATAAATAAATAAATAGCCAATCATCATCGAGTCTTTCACTTTTTAGCGATTAGGGGTGTTCAGAAAGGCAGAGGAGGCTAGCTAACCCTAACCCCAACGCTGTGGGCCCCCAAAGCGTTTTTGCCGGCTGAAAACGCTAGACGCTCTGCTGAAGAGCGTTTTGAGAGCGTTTTTTCCGTTGAGACGTTTCGTTGCTATGATACAGGATATCCGCAGTACAGTTTACTTGTAACTGATTTCGCAGATAATTTGTTTCATACTAAAAATGTATTTTTCATCCATTTTGTTCGGTTAGCTCTGCTGGTTGATGTCATTGTACAGAAAGAATGTTGTGACAGTTGGTCGGTGAGGTATTAGCCCCGCCCCTCCTCCACTGTGATTGGACGGCTGGGTAAGAAGTGAAAGTGATGAGCGCGGAGTTTTATTCTAAGTTGAACACTTTTCAACTCTCGGTGACCAGTAAAAAAAAACGCCGGGCGCTCGGCGCTTCAGCGTGAAAAAAACAAAACAAAAAACACTCAGCGCCTCGTTACGCTCATGGTGTTTAAAAAAAGCGGCGCTACCATTGAAAACAGTTGAAAACATACACATGGCGTGTGGAAAAACTCTTTGGTGGACACACGGCCTAAGACGTAAATTACGTGATATTAATTTGAACTGCTATCGCTCATGTAACTATGGAGAGTAGAGATTTTGAATATTTGATCGCAAACTAATTTACAAAACTACCATTCAAACAAGAGCTACAAATTAAAAATAAAGGAAGACCCCATGCCTAAATTGGATATAGGCTAGAGCAATAAGCTTCACTAAATGACCAAACGTGCTCTTTTAACACCAACCTTTAAAAGGACAGAATGATGGATTTTTTGCATGATAAGCTAGGTGAGTGAACTTATATTTATATTGTATTGATATCTGTCATTTTCTATAAATATCCATGTATTTAAGTGAATAAAAAAGCCTTAAACAATCAAGATCTCTAAAATTTTATGTGCCTCCTCCATTTTAAAACCCACCAGCCAACTACTTCAAGAAAAGAAAAACAGAAATTGCTGATGGAGGACTGGTGACTGAGCAGACAAGTGTCACTCATTCAGAAGATGAGAACTCCCAATGTGAGCCGTCAGCTCAGCTGCAATTTGGAGCGTTTAGTCGGGCCTCCACAGACAGTGTGCTGGAAATTTCATTTCTAGTGACTGATGGTTCAGGGAAAAAAATGGTACGGGATTTACGAATGGCTCGAATATAGTGCTTTTTGTTCCATGTGTCGTGCATTTGGTGGCAAAGAGTCTAAGACGGACGCATTTCAAATGACTGGATTTCCCAACTGGAAAAAAAGCCACTAAAAAATTCAATGAACATCAGGAAAGCAGCTTGCACATTTCTGCAGAGTTAAAAATGAAAGGCCATCAACAGACACTTAAAACCGTAAGCGTATCCACTCAAATCAGCAGAACACGCAAAGAGAGAGGATGAGAACAGAGAATATCTGGAAAAAAAAAATATACGAGACTTTGCTCTTCTGTTGTCGTTCTGGTTTTGCTCTTTGTGGTCACGATGAAACTGATAAATCAGAAAATCTGGGGAATCAAAGTTGATGGATATAAGGGCCACTGATAACCAACTAATTAAAGGGCTAATTAGAGAGAGAGAGAGAGAGAGAGAGAGAGAGAGATGTAATTATGTTCATAGCAAGCACCAGAATGAGATGATCAATATAATGGCTGGTCAGATTAAAACTGACATTCTACAAAGAATGCATGAAGCCAGAATTTTTGCCGTCATTACGGATGAAACGCAAGCATGAGCAGTGGTTTAAGGATCTGTTGACAGATTTTATCGAACTGACAGAACAGATGGTGAATCTTTCTTTGAAATAATTTAATCTTGATATCTGTAACTTGAAAGCGCAACTTTACGATGGTGCGACAAGAATGCGTGAAACCTACCGTAATGTATATACACGCATTTTAAGTTGAAATCTACTAGCGATATATGTCCATTGTCACTCAAATTTCCTCAATCTCTGCATTGTGGATGTCCGTCACACCAATACAGCTGGGAGACACATGCTGACCAATGTTCAATCTCTCTATAACTTCATCGAGGGGTCAGAAAAACAACATGCTGTTTTGGGGTCTTTGCGTGAACCTTTACCTTTTTTTCAGGTAAATCTACCATTACTACAATCTACCATTAGTGACACAAGATGTCAGATAGCGGTCCCATTCATTTTAGCCCCATTCAGATAGCAGCCGCACAAAGGCTCTCAAGGACATACATAATTTTGAAACTAACGTTGACGCGTTAGTGAAATTTCTTGAAAATGATGTGCGAGTTAGGGGACAGGCAAGTAGTTTGCTGACATCAGTGACCGATTTTCCCATTTTGATGTGACAAGTTCTCATACAGTGTAATGTACTGCCTAAGCTTACATTATTTCAGTGTAAAAAGCCTACCACAATCTCTGCACTTTTTATTTTAGCAAGGAGAATTGATCATTACTTTCAGCAGCTTTAGGACTGCGTACTGTGTACTGCGGCCAGCTACAGTACGTCCATGGAGGAGAGCAACCAAAGCAACGGTGACTGGGCAGAATTTGGCCTCAGCCCAGGACTATAATAAGGAATTGCATTTCGGCATCCGGTGTGAGTGACTTCATAAAATATTACATTAACACTTTGGTTGCTTAACTACATCCTCAGCTCTAGTACGCACAGTGAAGAGGACCTGACAATTATTTTCCGGAAGAGGAGGCAAATGCAGAATAGGTGGTTTGCAGTCACATGATTGTGTTGACGCGCGGAAAGCAAATGGCGGGCAAGGAGTGAAGAGCGCAATGGACGAGATAGAGGAAAATTCGTACTGTACTACTTTAGATGCTATTACAAGAGAAATATATAAACAGAAAATCGAAACATATGTTGGACGTGATCCTTACGTTATGAAGAGGACCGATTTTCAACGGAATTGAGAGATTTGCCTGCCATCGAGGCTGTAGATATCAGCAACTAACTCGTCTTACAGACATCCTTTGACTTTACAAAGTTCGGAAACTGGTACGTTACACAAACAGCCACATAAGTGTATTCAAACACCTGAATAATGTAATTATAAGCCACATAAATAATGTATTAACTCACATTTGACGAAGTGATCACTGCACACACACACAGGCATTTTCCCATTCGGCTCCTCCCGACCGCAGACGTAGGTTTGCAAGGCATTTTTCCCGGTGTTTTTCTGTCAATTTCTTGTATGTTCCCCCCTTATGAATAGGGATGCACCGATACCACTTTTTTGGAAAACGAGTACGAGTACGAGTACTTGCATTTTAGTACTCGCCGATACCGATACCAAGTACTTAATAAAAAAACAAAAAAAACATGATTTAAATATTTTTATATACTGGTTTTTAGGTCCTTGATTAAATTACTTGGGTAACACTTTATTTCGATAGTCCACTTTACTAACTATAAGTAACTTTTCAATTACATGTCAACTAACTGTCATTAGAGTAGGCTATTAGTAGACTAGAGTATTAGTACAATCAGCTAAATATCTGATAACACTTTATTTATTTGGTCCCCCAACAGACATTCAACTGACTATAAGTAACTTGGCGACTACAAGTAAACTTATTCTCCTAATCCAAAGCCATTCACGAAATTGTTCCACACCAGTGGTGCACGGGTTGATCCAAAATGAGCGGGTGCCTGCGCCGCGGTCACCCGCAGTTACGGGTCATCCAAAAATATTTTTAATGATATTCGGGTCGCGGTCGGTCAGGTCGTTTGGAAAAAAATGCCAATTAAACCTTTGTATTTATATAGTACTAGATAGAATTTTCTATGAAATATATAGGCCGAATTTATTTATTGGCTGAATAACTGGCACGAAGATGACACACAAGCTCAGTCTAAACAGTTCTCAGTTCTGTACTGGTGTGATCCGAGAACCGCTGTACCTCTGCGTTCGTTACTATACGCGGATGCGCAGTATCAGCAGTATCAACAACATGTCTCAGTTCAGTGAACTGTTAGAGTTACTGGAGTAAAATATAATTCGGGATATTGGTTTATTTCAACTCGGAGGGACTGTCAGGCATGTCTGAAAGTGAGTAACTGTAGTACCTTGTGGATCAGCACTGACGCAAGACGTGAACTGATGCGAATGATTCAGTTCGATTTAGCGTACTGGTTTAACCGGTTCATTAAAAAGAACCGATTCGTTCACGAACCGGCCATGTCTATGATCACTAGTCTGCAGAGAGATGGAGGCGGCAAGAGAAAAGGTGAAGACTGGGGAGTGGAAGCTCCGCAAATACACAAATAAAAAGAGTAAGTGTGGGAGACATTTACCGAAATAATGAAAGATGATGATGACCAAAGTGCTGCCTTTGTTATATGTAGGCTACGTCTTCTTGCGATGCTCTGTTGTTACACGTTATGGCCCAATGACGCTACGATGAGCATGTAGCGCTACTACTTTTAAAAAATACGGTCAGGAAGAGGGTCGGGTACAATATTTTCTTACTTTTTTTGCGGTCCGAGTAGCGGGCGGGTAGTTGAAAACGTTGGTAGTGTGCGGGTTGTTTATACATTGACCCGCGCATCACTGTTCCACACGGCTGACATGTCTCCCCATCTCCCCGCTCTGAGCTGCAGCCGGAGCCTGGGGGTGGGCACTCGGCGCCTGTGATTAACCCATTTCTCAGAACATGGTATCGGTCCCCGGTATCGGGGGACTTTTAACGAGTACGAGTACTTTAGAAAATGTGGTATCGAGGCCGATACCAGATACCGGTATCGGTATCGGTGCATCCCTACTTATGAACAACAACTTTAAAAAACTCATCGTGGTTTGATCGATTTGAGCAACCATAAACGACGCAAAACATAAGCATTTTGAGTGTGTTGTAGTGCTTCCTAATGTAGAAAATCACTTCCTGCCCTCCATCTGCTTTTCGCGCCATGGCAACGCAGTGGCGTGACGTCACGTGAAAACAGGTTATTGTCACTTTTCAAAGCTATGTCAACAGGAGAAGCAAGTTTTGAACAACAATTGTCACTGTTGAGAAAGTTCACACTCTAAAAACAAATGGTGCTAAATAGCACTAAAAGTGGTTCATTGGCTTGTAATCATAAGGGAACCACTTAGCACTTATCTTTGTCATATGGTGCTACGAAGAACCATAAGAGGTGCCATAGAGCACGTTAACCACCCCAGAGAACCACTGAAGAACCAAACTGGGCTTAACAGGTTCTTTAAATCATAGTGGTGCTATATAGCACCATGACCAACGCAAAGAATCGCCGAAGAAGAACCTTTTTTTTTAGAGTGCACTGTCTAGTAAACATTGGCAACCTCTTTCACTTATTCTGGACTTTGCAGGTGAACACCGCATTGTGTGAAATACATTTGTATTGCATTCGACTGAACAAAAAACAAAAATGAAAAACACCATGAGACAGGACAGACTTTCGGACATTGCAGTACAAAGCACCGAATGGGCCATTCATGTGGATTTGGACCGTTAAGCCCTGAACTAAGGTACCATTGTTTTGACACTTAAACTTGATTGCTTAACATTTCTGTGAATAATTTGCTGATACGGTTACAAAAAAAACCTCTTATATATATATATATATATATATATATATATATATATATATATATATATATATATACATACACACACACACAACACTGTATATATTCTATGGCTTGCAGGAGCTGGCTGTGAATGTGATTGGCTTCTCAGGATGGTTTTAATATGTAGGTTCTTATCTTTAATTACAGGGAGTGTCAGATAAAAGCACATCACTCTGCTCTGTTGGGCAAGCAAAATAAGGGAATCTTTCCGCTCCAATTACCTTGATGAATTCCCGTATCTGTCAAACGATGAAGTCGTCAAAGTGACTTTAAATTGACAAAGTAAATTTTATGTTGCTTTTCAGGCATGGCGAGACGAAAGCCGTATCAATGGTGAAACAGTGTCTGAACGCACTTTAAAACATGCAGATATTTCACAGTCACATACACAAACACACACTCTCCAGGAAAAAAGTCTCAAGGGTCAATTGTTGTGGGGTTAACCTAACCTAACCTAACTGCAAAGCAGTTTCGCCATGATTAGTCATTGGTAAGCGTCAGCCCATTACTAGGGGATAGCTGAAATAAAGTCATTATTTATGTTTGTTTTGCGCACAAAAAGTATTTTCGTTGCTTGATAAACTTAAGATTGAGCCACTGTAGTCACTTGGACTATTAACGATGTCTTTAATAACTTTTCGAGGCCGGCAAGTTTCGATCCCTCCAGAAGCCTATGGACTAGTATGGAGGAGTGATCCAGCTCTCAGATTTCATCAAAAATATCTTAATTCATGTTCCGAAGATGAACGAAGGTCTTGCGGGGTTGGGACAACATGAGGGTGAGTAAATAAATACTGACAGAATTTTCATTTTTTGGTGAACTATCCCTTTAATCCATAATCTGACTTGTGATGCAGCCTTATGTCACCTGATGGAGTGTGGGTTCCTGTTGCATTTGGCTTGCTTAGTTGGGGTTTAAATGAAATGAATCAACACTGAACTGACTTGAGCTGACTAATGACACTACTGCAGAGATGCTTTATACAGCAGAATTAGAATTTGTTGCATATTTGATGAAGTTCGCAGCATTGCTCGTTATTTTAATGTTTATTACTGTGAAGTTGCTTTGAAACAAACTTTATTGAATGAAGCGCTATATCAATAAAGGTGACTTGACTCGACTTGACTTTCCCTAACAGCAAGAGCAGGTAATATTACTGCTAGGAGAATAATGCAATAAAGTCACATGGTTGCTTTTATTATGCTGTGTTTATAAAAAAATCAAAATCAAACAGTGCTTTAGTTTAATAAACAGAAAGCTGGAAGGTGGCATGGAGCTAACCACAGGGAGCAAGTGGGGCTTGCTGATACAGCAAGTCTGTTTGATGGAAGTGAGATGTCAGACAGCAGCTATTCTGCCGATCCATCCACAAACCAATCGTGAAAGACCTGAGTCTACACTGGCGAGTGCATCCAAGGCTAATGTTTATATTCAGCATTTTGCGAATGCATTGCAACCCTGAGCTTAATAACTTTAACTGATATAACATGTATGGAGGACAGTTTAGTACCACAATTGTGGTTGGTCTTAATTGAACGTGATTGCCTTGATCTTTTCAGAGACTAAATCCACACAGTAGCAGAATAACACTGTCTGTCTGTTGGCAAAAAGACAACAGAGATAGCTGACGTCACTGATGTACATATGATATAGGGCTACATATCTGATTGACGAAAGCAGTAGGACAATGGCGAACATTTTTTTTTTTTTAATCCTAGCAACAGCAAACCACAATGATCCAATCAATCCTCGACAGACACAATCCAAGTCCCCAGCCTACATTTTTTTTCTTTTTCGAGAACTCTTTTCACTCAGATTTGCATCACAATAGGGAAGAAAATGCAACCACAACGTCATTTTCATGCCGACTTCAAGAAATGTGTCAAATGAAGTGGGTAATAGTTTGTCTTCTATGGTTAATTTTCACAGAAAAAGTGTTAAAGAGAATGTTGTGATGCAAATGAGTTAAATGCATCTGGATTTCCACACAAATATTAAGCAGCGCTGTTCAACACAATAATAAGAAATGTTACATAAACACCAAATCAGCATATTAGAATGATTTCTGAAAGAGCTTGCGACACCGATGAATAATGGCTGCTGAAAACTCAGCTTTACCATTAAATTAATAAATTACATTAAATATATTAAAATAGAAAAATAGTTAGACCTATTTTAAATTGTAATTTTCACAATAATACTTTTCTTTTATAGTATTTTTGATAAAACAAATGCATCCCTGGTGATAAGATATTTCTTAAAAACATTTTACAAAATCTACCCAACCCCAAACTTTTAAATGGTACTGTAAATCCAATTTAATGACCAAGTATTCGGTTTTCAACTTGGAATGTTGAGGATTGTTATTGCCGCAGTAACACAAAATAAGTACAATGGGACTGCACACTTACAATGCATCGCTCAAGTTTGTTTCTGGCCTCACAGAAAGGGGTTGACAGGGGTTACTTGTCCATACAGACATTATTCAAACTGCTACTGTCTCTTGTTTTACACAAAAGACAATTTCAAAGTCTAACCTGTTAGTAAATTCCCAGATAATGACTGTTTGAATGCTGCCTTTGAGTCTTGGTCTGACAGCCACTAAAAGTGGAGCAGTAAGTCGCAATAATAACAGGCTGTCCTCCACAACAACAAAAGACTTTCCTCAGGCTTTCCTCAGGATTATCATTACTAATTATTGAGGATAATTTACTTAAGGATTTGGCTCAGGCCTGGGTGTATTAGAAGACAAAGCAGCTCAATTTGGGTTTTGGCGTATTATTCTCTTTTTCTTAAATGCAGTTCTTTTTTCCATTCTCCATTTTCCGAGTGAGAGAGTAACGCGGATCTAATTTTGCTGTCAATTAGAGGGTGACTGGGAAATGAATGGCGATGGCCACGAGTGAAGCGATATTAGATCTTGAGATGGGATTAAGCCTTTGATAGGCACCAAGTGCTCACACCACCTCCACTTAATGAAAAAGACATTTCACAAACAATCCCTAGGAACAGAATAATAAGGAAGCTCAATGTAAGCTGAAATTCACCAGACAAAGATGCCCAACTGCATGTGTAGGGCTTTTGGGGCATTGCTTTACATGGATTGAATTTAAAGACTAACTTTTCTAGCTCTTGCGTAAAAGTATGTATGGATGCAAGACAAAAAAAATGTTTTAACGCACTATTGTAAAAGAAGCTTGATGTAAAATAATGTAGATCCATGAAATTAAAAATAGCGACTAGCCTATAATCTACAAAGGTTTGTCGGTTGGTAAGATTTATGAAAGAAGTCTTTGATCTTTCAGCATATTTTGAGTAGAAAGATCAAAATAACTGCATTTTTAGTATAAAAGCCTTTACTGTCATTTTTTTTAAATAATTTAACCCATCCTTTGCTGAATATAAGTATTCATTTATTTATAGGGTAAAATGGGTCTAAAGGCATATTTTAAGAATAAATGTTTGCACTACTCCCATAGTGTATGTAAATATATTGAACATTGATGGAGCAATAGATTTTGTGTGAAAATAAATTATAAATGTGGTTACTCTTGTCTAAAAATCTTATAAATGTATGAGGTGGTATAATAGAACTTTTACCCCACACACGGGAAAAAAGGCATACATTATTTATACAAATACTGTAGCTAGAATAATGCTTTTAAAAAGTTAATTTGTGTTCAAAACAATTGCTTCAGCAAGTTCATAAGTAATTTTCTTATGAATCAGAAAACACTCCTCACACTTGTTATTTGATTCATTGAAAAGGATCAGATCAATCAAACAATTTGTTCATTAACCAGACTTCCCTGGTCATGTTTGCTTTTTGTGAAGACAACTCAAAAAAATAAAAAAATAAAAAAATAAAAAATACTCTTTCTTGCCATTATTTTGCTATCATTCAAGCACATTTAATTCAGACTGCAAACTGGAATTCAAACTTGAGTAGTGCGATTCAGCATAGGTGGGGTCGATTAAACTCAACAGCTGAAAATAAGAAAGGAAACACTGCTATATATTGGCAATACTGGTTGGCATATCTTAGCATATCCGCAGTCCGCAGTTTTTCCTCTTTGTCGCCATCTTTGTTCGAAATCTGCAATTGCAGTTATTTGCGAAATTATTAACTTTACGCGGGTTGTGCTTCGGCATGGCACAGCGAAGATGAATTAATCTTTTGATACTGGCATTCGCAATCACAGATTCACCAGAAAATATTATTACAAGCTTACCGTTTTTAAATAGCGCTAAAGACTGGCTGGTTATGTATTTAATCAAATTTATTTTGGATAATTTTTAACCCCCAAAAAAGTTACGCAGTGCAGCTTTAAAGTTTGAATTAAAGCTATTTTTTTCATGGTATCCAAGGACCTGACAGTGTTTCTTTTTTCTTTCTCCCTCTTTGTAACATAGTGAAGCGTTTGCCCTTAAAATGCAACAAAGCAACCAGTCACATCACAGCAACGGCACTTTTTGGTTCCTTCACTAAAGCACACTGAGAGACTACTGATAAAACCACAAAATGAAACCATCTAAGAAACGGAGCGAGTTAGAAACAGCGGTCGTTATCTGACGAAAAAAAATAGAGAGGGAGACGAAGAGCAAACCAGTGATGGGAATGAAGAAGAGAAAGACAGGTGGAGAGATGTGTTGGACAGATTCTCGCTTTCTCTCTTCCCCCGTCACTACTCTCCCTAATGAACGACTCTCTCTGATACACTCTTTAATGCATGTTTAAGGCTTTGCCATGGACGGCTGGCACAGCGCTGATAAGGCTCCATGCGTTATCCAGTTGGACAGGCTGACTCGTCCACGCCGGCCTCCTGCCTAAAGCATCTCTGTCGGATCATCCGCCGCCACGCTGTGATGACGACTGCTATGACAGCACTGATAAAGGACAATCGAAGATGTCACAAGCTATGGGGTGGACAGATGGAGGGTACACGGGATTTGAAAGAATGAACGAGGAAGGGAAAATGAATTGGAAGTTGTTACCTCATACCATATTTCAAAGAAAGACAACATGAAAAAAAAAATTTTTCTTCTGATGTCTTTGTGTTTGCCATCAAGTCTGTGGTCTACAGTTGTTGATCTCTTTTGGGCTCAGCGAACACCAGGAGTTTGAACGAAAGACATTGGGTCGGAGCACACAGCGTGACACAGGTTAACAGAGCTCACATATAACCCAGGGAGCTTAAAATGAAAAAACACATGGGGATAGTCAGAAAATGGAAGAGTCTGTGGAACTAAACTGGTGTGGAGTTTAAAGTCTAATAAAAAAAAAGCCTATAAAGCTAAAGCAAAAATGACAAAAACAAAATATAATGATAGAGCAGGTATGACTTCCTAGTGGTCACTTACACTTCCCCTTCCCATGGCTTCAAAAATAACTGCCCTCTGATTATGCCCAATTTCCGAGCAAAATGTCAGAAAGTGGGCAGGGCGACGTCTCGGGAACACAACGCATCCATCAAACGGACAGCTCTGCCACACAGGCTATTATCATTCATTCAACAGGACTGCTAATAGTGAAACATTCAAATTCATAAATAAAACTTGTCACATATTTTGATCTGAAACTATTTTGGTAGTATGCAATTTACAAAAAACAAAAAACAAAAAAAAAAAAAAAAACATGCATAATATCAATGTAAAAATAAGCCTGTTCATTTGTTCTATTGTGCACTATATGGTCAAATCAAATGTATTTGTCGCTATTAATTCTGGAAAAAATAACGCATAAATGCTTATTAATGCACACCGCCTGCTGTAGGCCTGTACGCCATAAACATTGCAAGCAATTTAGTTGTGAAAATGATGCAGGGCATTGCCTGATACGTGATGAAGCCTTTAGACTTGCAGTTAAAATGCCACTGAAATTCAAGATATGAGGGCAAAGATGATCATATGGTATAGTTACCAATTTTACCCGAGCAAGAGTGCTGTTTTTTTCCCCCTAATATCTGCACAATTGCAAAAACCTAATAAACAAGAAGTTAATAGTGTTAAATTTTAGACACAATATTGTCAATCTTGTCCATTTTGCTCTATTTCACCATTGAAAACCGTTCCAAACAAAACCACAGCAGAACTAGTGCCTTCAAGCATTACTGAATGAATCTGCCAACCAATCGAGTGAGCCAATGATTTAGTGACTCATTCATAAAGATGACCACTTGCTTTGTTCCTGAATGAATCAGCCGTTTGAATAAATGAATAACATGAATTTCATTCATATCCATGCAACATCTGTGTAACATTAAACAGTCTGTGTAAATATACCTAAATGCCACTTCAATGGCCAAATTGTCGCCTTAAAAGATAATGTATGTTCATATACACTATGTTGAATAAATATATTTCTTTCTAAAGCTATTGTTGTAATGTCTATTCAATACTTTTCTCATCTAACACAATAATGACTTCTAATTTCTTTGCCAGAATTGAGTAATTTGATTAATTAATCTGCACATCATGTAATTAGATTAAAGATTTGGTCACACTTTTAATTAGGGTCCTGATTACAGCTTGTTAACAGTTAGGGAAGTAGGTGGTAAGAATTTGGTAAGATTGTAAGGGATGTGGAATATGGTCTTGCACATTAATCATTAATATTCACTTTATAAGAACTAATAAACAGCCAAATAACCTTCTAATATGCATGCTAATGAGCAACTAAAGTTAGTAAGAACTGGACACCAAATTTTAATCACTTGACAGACCTAAAAAATAATATAAAAGTAGCAATATTTTGGTGTTGACATAAAATTCCAATAAAAATTCAAAGTGGCAAAAAAAGTAGCAATATTATTGCATACAACTCATGCACTATATTATAAATCTTCTGAAGCCATACGATAGTTATTGTGGAGGAACAGATACAAATTTAAGTTCTTATTCAAGTTTTTTTTTACATTGAAAAGATTGTCCAAGACCAAATGAAGAAGAAATAACGTCATACAGATGGATTTGTCATTTTGGGTGTCTTTTCTTTAAATAGTTTTGATTCTGATTTAGCCTATTTTCTGATGAATAAATAAATAAAATTACATCCCATAATTAGACATTGTGAATGCATTTTTATGGTAAAGTTCAGACAACCGTTGCCCATTTTTACTGTAATTTTAAGAAAATACTATTTCAGTGTTCATGCCTACTGTAATGTGTACCTATGGCTTTCATAAATTAATTGCAGTGCACTGAACACACACCGCTTGTCCGCTAGCATTCTCTTTAAATTTTTTTTTCCATTTCCCCATGGTGAGAAGGTAAGAATATCAATGCACTTGTTACAAATGGCCTGCAAATCTCTTGAATATTAAATAAAACGTACAAGGGAAATGGAATTACACAAGCATACCTGGATCTGACACGAGTGGAGACTGGAGAGGGCCCGGGGCCTGCTAAATAGTCATGCCTCTTTTTTGTTTATTTATCTTTTAAAGCCTTATTTTCATTTTAAAACACAAAGTGAAAGAACGGACCACAAAAGCATGCCCTGTTGGAGAAGAGAGTGCAGGGTTTGCCGGCCTCGGCTAACCATGGGCTGTTCAATATTCAGAATGATTTTTATAAGCAATGCATGTGAAATGGCTCTGGGTCTAATGTTGATATATCACAGCCTCCAAGCGGCTGGTGCCCTGCGTCTGTCTGGATGGCATGGAGAATCATTTTGGTAATGCTTCTCAAGCACAATACAAATCATTACGCAAATCCACTGGGCCTTAAATACGACTCGCTGTCACTCTAGTCAGG
>NW_024121199.1:2364031-2484609 GCF_016745375.1 Pimephales promelas | reverse complement strand
ATATCACCCCTTCTCACTCTCCAATATTCCTCACTCGCTTGCAGAGGGCAGTGCAAATCTGAACAGATATATGAAGGCTTAAAAACAGGGAGTCAAAATACTGCCCTTCTCAGCACCCGCAGAGCACCGGGGCAGGAAAAAGAGGAAGAAAAAGAAGAGGAAATATGAAGAAATTATTTAAAAATGCAGGAGGGGGGAAGTGGAAAGTTGCTGCTTCAGTACTTTGCCTGATTTGTTCACAATATGATCATTTTCCTGCTCCTCTGCTGCAGGTGAGAGGAAAAGGTCAAATACACATCATATTTTAGAGAGAGAGAGAGAGAGAGAGAGAGAGAGAGAGAGAGAGAGAGAGAGAGAGAGAGAGAGAGAGAGAGAGAGAGAGAGAGAGAGAGAGAGAGAGAGAGAGAGAAACTATCTAGAGACTGTCTAGACTCTGTCTAGCAGTTCACCTGACATTCTGACAAGTAATTAGTATTTAATTATTAATTATATATATATATATATATATATATATATATATATATATATATATATATATATATATATATATATATATATATTTGTTTCAATATGATTAACCTCTAGAGTCAAATATTGATACTTCAATGTAAATTTGTTTTGTGAGATGTTAAAGGAAAATGTGGGTTCATTTAACATTATTAATCAAATAGACCAAATATTATGGATATTACAAAAGCCATGCCACTTAATATGTTAACAGTTAATTAATTATTAAATAAATTCATGTTATAAAAGTGTTGTGTTGATTACTATTACCATTGGATTTCAATGATAATGGTAATCTGCTACACAACTTGGATTGTAATATTATGAGAGCCCTGTAACTTTTATAAGATGCGTATGAAATAATTAGCGCCACCTTTTCAAATATAAATCATTATGCGTTTAACATTCATTTAGAATGAAATCATAGATCATCATTATAAGGACGCGCGTACAGCGTCACACGGACACGCGCACGCTACGTTGACAGTCACAATGGAACTGATATGATATATTCTGCAAAAAACATTCATGCGAAAAAAACAGTTAATATTGGAGCAGCTTCCAGTTCAATCATACAGCCGTTCCTAGGTCATTTAAATGCCAACATCATTTAACTGTGCCGCCCGCCAGGTAATATGCTTTTTGGAGACGGACACTGTGGGACTTTGCCAGAAATCAACAACACTGGGCGCTCTGAAAGGTAGATTCATGAATGCTTCAGTACCTCTTTTTTCTTCTGACCTCCTCCAGACTGAAGACATAACAGCAGAATCAACAATAAGGATGCAAACGGCAGGTTGAATGGGAATCCCTTGTATACCACCGCCATGATGGAAGATGCTCTTATCGCATCAGTTCTGCTGAGCGCATTGATTGGCTACAATCGGATCCAACCAGAGGCCACCCAATTGCTTTGTGGGACTTGTAGTTTTTATTGCCTGGATTTTAAATGCATGCGGTAAGAGTGGAAATACCAAGTAAAATGCTCCAGATGTAACTTTATTCGTTATTCAGTTTTATTTAGTTAATTATAAAAATAAAAAATAGGCCTATATTGTTGTTTTGTCACTGACTTAGCGCAGAGAGGAAGATGAAAAAATGTATGTAAGCTTTAGCCTTGCTGTATCTCCAGTTCCTGCCAATGGGGGGCAAACCCAAAAAGGGTTTTCTAATGTATAATGATATTGAATATGGAGAATGCGTGACATGGCAAAAATGAAAATGTAATGTTCTAAAGGCTTAAACAAAGAGATATTTGTAATAATACAATGCTTAATATAAAATAATAAAGGATAATAAATTATCGTAATTGTCCTTTTATAATAATAATAATAATGATGATGATGATAATAATAATACTAATTATTTGAATTAAATCCAAAACATTTCACAAAAAAAAACATACAATCGTCACAATTGTAAAGAAAAGCCCATACATATATATATTTTTTTTCATTCCTGCACAGTGGTATGTCAATTTAGTTGTTTAGTTATTTATTTTGTTATTTGCTTATTTATTTATTTGATTGTTTGTTTGTAATTTCTCACCTGCATAGGCTACAATTACTGCAAGATTAAATGTTAAATGTCTCCTGTAAAGAAGTCATAACTCCTACAAAGTCATACATTGTATGTGTAAAAATTATTATTTTATGCCCCAAATCATTAGGATATTAAGTAATGATCATGGTCCATGAAGATATTTTGTAAATTTCCTTCCGCAAATATATAAAACATTTATTGTGTTATAGAGTGAATGCAGCACAATCACATAAACATAACTTGACAACTGTAAAGGTGCTTTTCTCAGTGTTTCGATTTCTTTGCTCCCTCAGATTCCAGATATTCAAATAGTTGTATCATGGCCAAATGGTCCTGTCCAAACAAACCTTACATCAATGGAAAGCTTATTTATTCAGCTTCCAGATGATGTATAAATCTCAATTGCAAAAAAAAAAAAAAAAATAGCCATGTGACTGGTTTCGTGTTTCTTTGTCATAATAGGCTACATCTTTGAGTTGTTTTATTCTAGTAGCAGCTGAGAGGGCATAAAGTATGATATACCATTACAAGGGGAAGTGCAGCTTTTCAAGTTTTATTGTTAGAAAAAATAATGTCCTTTTCACACAATTTGCCCAAAGGTTTAATATATAAGCTCCGATGCTTACTTGTATGATTGTGAATTAAAGATGAAATATGCATAAGAGATTAAATCGATGAATGTTCCATTGGGGTTTCTATAAAGATATATTTAGATTAGCCCCTCCTGATCTTGGATTTGTTTGTATTTTATCGCAAGAACAGGACGTTCTTAGATGGCATAAATAACCAACTGATTTAATCTTTTATGTTAGCTCACGTACAAGCTAAGTGCATTGCTGGTCCGTTCCATTTCCCTTTAAGAATCTGACTCACTCTGTAGCAAATGATGTATTTCATTTGGCCAGCATGGATCTCTATGCAGAACTGAATATAAGGTCAGACAGGGTAAACACCGATGTCATTCAATATGATGCATGTAGCAAATGTCAGACTTCAATACTCATGCTGGAATCAAACGATTAAGATGATCTTTTAGCCCTTTAACCTTGACGCCACTGTTGTCGAGTGGTCTTATTCTGAGAATAAGAAAGATGACATGTCTGACTCACATTTAATAGGTTGTCTGTTATAAACACACTCCACGTGTTTATAAAAGATTCGGTATGAATATTTTCACCTTAATATAATCCCTCACGAGACAGATAGCCACAGCTGAGCGAGACGTGTTTAGTTGAACCTCATCCAGGAATAACAGGACTGAGGATGATGAATGATTTCCATTTATCTAGGACACAGTTTTTAAACCTATACATATTCTCTTTGTGTGTCTCTTTCAGCCCTATAGACTGCATGTGAATCTCTCTCACACACAGACACGGATGCTCGAACACACGCGATAGCTGTTGAGCTGTTCCACTTGAAATCTGTCTCACTGTCGCTTCAGCTCACTTTACGGTGGGCTGTTAATTTGGGTCCTAGACTGGGAGTTGACGTCACCGAAGCTGGGGCTGGCACAATATACCCAGCTGAGGTCAGGTGCGCATGTAAAATCCATGCCAAGGAATGATTAATTGCGGAGTGGCACAATGAAAAAAAAAAAAAAAAATCCTCAATACAAGCCCAGCATTTGGAACAATGATTTCAGCTGTAATACTGCTGTGTTGGTTATTTTTGGAGCTTTTTTTTTTTTTTTTTTTTTTTTTTCATTTTAAACTACACACCAAATGTGAATGAATTGTGCACGTTTAGATTATTAAATGTACAGTAAAAACTGCCAGCTGTGGCTGCTCGAACTGCATTATATGTCATTGTATTTTGCATTTCTGCATATATCATTAAATAATATCATAGTATGGCTATTTTTTTGATGTATTAAAATCAGTTTCCACAACGAACATAACAAAAATAATTGTGATTTTAACGGTAAAAGACTGGTTAACAGAAAGTTTTCGTATACTATATACGGTAAATAACTGTGATATAGGCTAATTTTACTGTAAAATACCATTAAATTTACAGTTTTTGAAAGTGAAAAAGAACAACTCATTGTATAAATTGCAGCGAAAAAACGTAAATTGACATTCCCACAATTCCCTCTGTGAGACTTCACATTTTATGTAGTTTTGTTGAAATAACTATGGTTCCTCATAGTTTTCTTGTTTTGCTTTTTTATATAATCAGTTATGTACATTAGGGTTTTATGTTATATCTAATGTTGTTAAATTAATGTTTACTGCATTTTTTTTAATTTCATGTGTGATGGTGTTTAATGTTTGTGTGAATGACACTGTGCAGCTTCTTTATGTAAGTATTTTCCACTATTTTCGATGAGCTTTGATTGATCATGTGACTCATCGCAGCTGCATTTATTTTTGGTATATTACAATACAAAACAGATATATATATTAGAAAAGTTTGGTAGAGCATCATTTCATCAGATAATAAAATACGGTTTATTACTGTAAATTTTAAGTTAAGTCTGTAAAACCATTACTGTTCCTACCGTATTTTTAACGGTAAAGTTCTGGCAACCATAGCTGCCATTTTTTTACAGTAAAAATTGCGGGTTTTTTTTTTTTTTTTTTACAGTGCACATAGGCTACTACACCATGGTTTCCAACATCCATTGAACCTTTCCATTAAACAAATGCTAAGGGAGCCTACTTTAGATTATTCAAATGTTCGACACAAGTAAAACAGTGTATATTTTAACTGGCACTGAAAGGTCCTGGTAATAACCCAAAATGGTTCACTAATAAATAAATAAATAAATAAATAAAAACACCTTTTTTGAACCTTCATTTGTCCAGTGCCAAAACATCTTTACCAACAGTCCTTTTACCAACACATTTTTAGAATAAAAAACCTTGCAATTTAAATATAAAATTCTCCATACAACGATGTGGCAATGCATTACTTAAATACAGTTAAATTTTACAGTCTTTAATTACTAACACTTTTAGAATGTTCTGCATTGAAATGTTCACTTTGGGAATTTTTAAAGAGGAAATATCAACAGTGTGCACTTGAGATGCAACACACACGCATGAGAATTAAAACTTAAAAAGCATTGCGATTCTATCTCGCTTTCGCTTTCGCTCTCTTTCTCTCTCTTGACTCTAGGACCCAGGAGAATAACTATAGCAGGACAGTTTGTTTTTTGAGTGATGAAAAGAACCGGCTCGTTTCTCCACGCAGAAGTCTAAGGGACTGTTAAAGTCACCTGGTCTGGATAGTCATCACGGAGCCAAAGACAGAAAAATTCACTCACAATCCACTCGAGGAAGATCTTCTCCCTTTTTTTCTTCCCTCCATCCCTCCATCCCTCCCTCCATCCCTCCCTCTCTCTCTCTCTCTCTCTCTCTCCTCAGACTCGCTCTCCCAGACACAGAGTCCGTACTCAGAGCACCGGGACTCGGCTGGAGGAGCGCGTTTGGACACGGGAGGTTTCTGGAGATCACCAAGTAGGGCAGCAGCGGAGTGCGCCCTGTCCAATCAAACGATCATTCAGCCAATCAGTCAACCAACCAATCAATCAATCAATCAATCAATCAATCAATCAGTCGGCTCACACCAGGGAGCTGACAGCCTCCTTCTCATCCGCCTGCTCGGATCGAACCGATATCCTCGATATATACCGCAAAAGGATGATTTGATATACTGATCAACCGGGGTTGCTGCAAACGTGCCAGTCTCGCGCTCAACGCTCTCAATGACAACACGCTCTCTTACTGACGGAAACACTTTTGCCTTCGGAGAGGAAAACGGAGAGCGACACGCAAGTCTGTTTATGTCACGTTACTGCTGTTGGGACACTCTGACTGACTAGTTAGCTATTGAATAGTTGAGGCTGTCGCTGGAGTCGTGATCAGCGGGAATGAGACTGAGGGAATCCGCCGCGGCTCGGAGAACTGGGCTGGCTTTCGCTGGGGAACTACAAGGCTAGATATACAACTTTTGTGCTATACTTTATCTTTCGATATGGAGCGTTCGGCATCGCTGGACATCGAGGCACTGAAGGTGAGTTGCTGATGTGACGTGTTGCTGCTGTTTGCAGCGTGTAGTGTGTGTTTGGGGCTCAGTGCGGTGCTGGGTTTTGTGCGTGGGGTGCATTTCAATAACCCTCGTTCAAGTTGCGGCCATTAAAGGCATAGGTGCCGATGTCTGGGGCTGCTTCTGAAGCATAGCGATCATATGTCATTTCACAGATAGTTCGGATATTTAGCTAAATCTTATATGCACTATGGGTTTCAGCAAAAACGAGTCTTTCCCCCGTTCAACCCCTCCCTCGATATCCTTCCCACTCCAGGCATTTCCATCGCGTGCATCCTCATTTATCCATATGCAGTGGTATTTTTGAAAACAACTTTTTAACTCGCGAGGATTCTTATCGTATTGCTCAATTGCTCAATTCAATGCTTATGTTCATGCGTTTTTCACAAAAGGGGGGGAAAAAAGAGTCCCGGTGAGGGAGTGTGTGTTTCAGCACCTCTGGCACTGGACAGCTCCACAGATCACACTGGGGAACAGCTGGATGGGAGATTTGTGTGGCCGGGTTTGACGGCACTGCACTGTAAAATGGTACATTTAGGGTAGCAACTGTGGTTGCCAGAAGCTTACCAAATGACATTACGGCGATATTGTTACAAACATGATAGGTGGATATTTTACATTGCCTTTTTAACCTATTTGAGCTATGAAAGTCTATTTGTTTCTGTAAGGTGTTCTCGTCGGAACACATGTAGCTCAATGGAAGTTGGTCTCTCTCTTGCAACTGTGGTCAATAACTTATACAGAACACAAAAAACTATCAGGATAATGCGAATGACACTATGCGACAACAATTCAGTTAATAACCGATAAAAATAATAATAATAAAATGAACATTTTAAATTAAATATAAACAAATGTGATGGTTTGTCAGGGTTGTCTCCATCAATGAAAATATAATTACAGTAAACCTGTATTTATAAAAAAACAAAATTTAGTTTATGTTATACTCTTCAAGAATGGATATTGCCTTGTATGTGTTTTTATAAGGTAATTTTAAGATCATTAATACGTTTCGCTTGTAAAAATATTTAAAACTGTTTACAGTAAAATAACATGTTTAGCCTAGAAAATGTCATTTTACCAAATGCAAAGCTGGAAATGCAAACAGGTTTTTACTGTAGAAATCTTATACACTTCCATTAAAACATGTCTTGTTGTTGTTTACAGTGAATGGTGATCTTAGTGTTATCTTACAGTATCTCTCGCTCTCTCTCTCTCTCTCTGTCTGTCTGGAAAGGAGAGGGGAAGAGATTGCCAACATGTACTGAATCTGGCAAGTGTGTTTACATTCGATTGGCATCTGTTGCCGGGAGATTTGCTTCCCTCCAATTCTCTTGATTTCTGTATTGTATTCGGTTTGATCTTTGTGATTTCAAAGGATCGATGTTTAAACCAGGCAAATGTCTTTATTCATTAAATGAGCGGTTCTCAAAAGCACTATTCCTACACTCAAGCCTCACATAAATGTTCTTATATCAAGACTATGATCCAGTGTTATGTGCCTTTACTTTTAAGTTAATTTAGAACTATACCGCAGGGAAACACTATTATAAAAGGGAAATATGCAGAGCACAGCTCACACCAGAGCAATTGCTCGACTAGGTTCAGTACAGTATAGCTGTCAATTTATCAGGGTTATTTTTTTTTACTATTATTTTAGGATGGATTTTTTAATGGAAATTATTTTTGAGCAGCATTTATGATGTGTTGCATCTATTGAATCAGCATTTTGTGAATTGCGTTTAAGGGCTTCGTATAACAGAGACTCTTCTGTAGAGCGTCACACTTACGTTATTGTTCATGTAATTATTTCTAATTAATTAAGCAGGGTGCTTCTAATGAACAACATGTACTTGATATGTAATTGGTTTGTGGAGCTGTTTGTAATTGCACATTCATCTTGTTATTACATTTCTAATGAATTATGATAACGTGTAAACATATTATATGAACTTTGAAGCATCACCATGGCCCTTTTCATTAGACAACAGGACAAGAGGAGTCATTAAAAACAGTGGTGATGAGGCAAACAGTATTCTGTCCTTAACTGGGTTGTTCAGCGATACAGTTTTAATTAAACTGGCATCTCTGGTTCGCCTCTTATCTGGAGGCATATGTGTCCCATGAATTCAGACGCTGATGAAATGCCTTTCTTAATCTCTAGGAGTGTCATTTCAATTTACTGCCAATCCTTTACCACCTCTGAGAAAGTTCCTTCAGAGGGACTGAAAAAAAAATGTTTGGGTTGGTCCGCAAACTTGGATGAGATTTAAAACACAAGTAATAAATACATTAATAAGTGTGCAGAACTTGACTTTATAAGTTTTAAAGGTGTAGGCCAACCAAAAACGACCCTTTCTTTAGAGATGATATTTTTTTTTTTTTTTTTTTTTTTTAGTTATACAATGAAATTCAGTTGGGTTTTGGGGTTGAGTTTTTAGAGCTTGTTTTGGACCCCATTGACTTGTTGTAGGGTTAAAAAAATCGAAAAAACAAAAATGGACCATCATTGAACTTACTTAAACTGAACTATAATGATATTTTCTTCAAGAAACAAACTTTGTTGCATCGTTTTCCTGTTATCTTTGCTTTGGAAATCTGTATATATTTTTACATATAAATAAATAAAGGTGACTTGACTTGACTTCAACTCTGCTTTGAACTGTCAGATACAATGAAATCAGTTTTTTTTTCTCTTTTTCCCTAACCCTAACTTTTGGTCATCTTATTTGTGCATTACAAAACATGCACTGATTTTTCATTAAAAACCACTCAAATGTAGAGGCCGAGTCATTCTTATTTGGAAACCAAAAAAAGGACAGTTTGCTTTGGTCTACAATGTCAGCACTCAGCACGCATGCTGATCCTGGACCAGCCAGTAAAAGCTGCGGTGAGCAACAGACCCATTCAATAGCACTAATAGCATCACAAATGGCCGTAATCCATCTTCGCTTAGGTTTGCTGTGCTGGTCCGAGTTTGAGTGGCAGTTGAAGGCCCCATCGGTGTCCTGATCCTTTCACTAGAGCTTCGAGTATCAAGGTCCTTGCCAAGCTTTCGTTCCCATCGCCCCCCGTCCCTCCCGTCCCTCCCACCTCCATCCATTTTACACTTAATTAACTCTGCCAAGTGGGAAAGGGCAGTCCGATTACAACACAACTCTCAGTAACTGCAGTATCAAATAATTAATACATATTAAAGCTGAAGGATGAGAGGAATAAAAGAGTTGTGTTGAACATTTCCCCTAGAGTGTGTAGCAGGAAAGAAAGGAGGCACTTCAATGTATCATCTGAACAGGTGATGTTAAGAAAAGGTTAACATCATCACCAAGGAAGAAAACGCAGTGCTGTTTCACTGGTCGGGTTGTTCAAAACGTGAACGGCTAGAGATTCATGGTTCGGATGTTAAAGCCATTCAAATCTGTTGTTTTTCAAAGTAATTTCGATTTAGCATGTTTCCTGGTATTACAAAGGAGAAAATGAACTCAGCTTTAATTGTGGTTTAATTTACACCACAAATCACTGACCTTAATCTATTACTGCACACATTAATTACAACTGCAATATCAGAATAGCTCTGCTAATTGCAAGCATTGTTTTACCATTAGGAGGCCATGGTAACCAAATCACGTTTGGCGGAGTGGATTGTTTGTTTGAGAAAGATATCTATGCATAATGTGTAAGCATCCATGATTTTAAACCCAACTTGTGTCTAAGACTTGAAATCCATCCTGTATTTTGTGCAAGTTTCTGTTGTATCTGATTGGATGGTTTTACAGACTGACCCTCTCAACAATACACCCAATTACCATTGTGAGAAACAGCGGCTTTAGCAAGTTTACCCATTTAGTTTAAAGAGCCCCTATCATGGATTTTTGAAAATGACTGTTCATATGGTGTGGAATATAGCTCTAAGGGAATGAAAACATCCTGCAAAGATTTATATCTGAAAGTGCACCATATATAAAGTTTTATTGCAGATTTCAAACATGAGAAAAGTCATCATGTTACATAAAAAAAGACAGTGAAGGGGATAGGAGAGGAACAGTTCTGTTGCAATGATCTCGCACTGAGAGGCTTCAGCTGGGCAGTTACAAGATAATAGCAGCTTTGAATGGTCACGGAAAAGGCTGGGAAGTGAGAGGGAAGAGAAAGAGAGAGAAATGCCCACTCTGGGTTCTAGGCTGATGGGCCACATCATGAGCCAAATGAAGCGAGTGGCAAGGTGAGATGGGCCATACGCCTGCCGTTAAAAAAACAGCAGCATTACAGAGTGACAGAAGATACCAGGGGCTAAACTTTTCTTTCCATCCCTCCATCGCTGTCATTTATTTGAAACTTCAATTCAATTATATTTCTCATTCTCTTACCTCTAACTCGCCATCTCTCCACCTCTCGCTTTCTCAGCTTTGAAACTCTGTGACCCCTCCTCATCTGTCTTGCTCTGCTTTTTTGACTCTACATCTGCTTTGACCCCTTTGGAGAGCATACACTATTACCATTGGTCTTCGGTCATTTCTACTTCAAATAATTAACTAAGGGAATGACAAAGATACGTTTGGAAATGCAGGGTGCCAATGCAATTAACCTGAACATTCAGAAAGAAAATTCTCTCGGCTCTTCTTTGGTTTCTCCTCGCTTAATAGACCATTCATACGTTGTACTTTTCAAAATATTAAATGGATCTATCAGTCGAGTCACAGAGCTTATATTATGTTTGGATTTTTTTTTTTTTTTTTTGTTTCCATAAAAGTAGAGACAATTGTTTATTGAAACTGTTTAACATTATATTTAAAAGCCAAAAGTCTTAATGTTTAATTTGACCTAATAAAATGAAAATAATTAGATTTCTGCTTTTTTGTTCATCATTTATCATTAACATCAATTACAGAACACAAACTTCTACCAACGTTATATATATATATATATATTAGGGCTGTCAAACGATTAATCGTGATTAATCGCTTCCAAAATAAAAGTTTGTGTTTACGTAATATATGTGGGTGCACTGTGTATAATTATTTCATATATACACACATGCTTGTATATATTTAAGAAATATTTTCATGTATATACTGTATATAGATTTATTTATATAGTCTATTTTATATATAAATATCAATGTTTAATATATAAATATTTTTTTTTTCTTAAATACATGCATTTATATATATATATATATATATATATATATATATATATATATAAATGGGATGATAAGGAGGCTATGATGGACAGAGGCCACTGGGCAAATTTGGCCCCCAAATTTACACCCCTACTCTTTCGAAAGACATCCTGATTATTTGTGACCACAGAGAGTCATTTTACAATAAATGTCTCAATTAACAAAATTAGTAAATAAATAAATAGTTTTTATTCTACAGATTTATTCAGTTATTTTTTTAAACTTATTTACGTCTATAATACACATTTATTTTCTTGCTAAATACATTGTAAAATTACTATAGTTAAAAATACTCTATATTTCTATATTTTACATCTCTATAATACACGGGATCTATATCAAAAAAAAAAAAGAAGCAAAAAATAGTTAAAAATAAACACAGGATTTTTTATTTTTATTTTTTTTATTTTTATGTAAATCATATTTATATTTTTAGGACCGATCTTCTTAATACAGCATCAGTATCGAAAGCATCATCCATCAAAACTGATCAATCCAAAACTGAAGATGTGATCACAAGATTGCCGGCATCTACAAAAAAGAAATACATACTGTAGATTCTGCCTTTACTGGTGTTAGCGACCTCATCCTGTAGGTTGTTTTTTCAAGGAGCAAGTGTAAAAAAATTGAGTGAAAGCCTGAGATTTAGTCCTACAATCGGACAAGAGGAGTTAATAAGCCGATGCAATTATCTCATCGAGGCCACTAGCATGCTCAGCGTGCCAAATTCACTCACTTTTACACACAGTCATTACACATGGACTGTTGCTGCATTCATCTGCTGTAAATTCACACATGGTTCCTCAGAGAGCTGTGAGATGTTTACATTTCCGAAACTCTGCCATGACTCTTCATTACCATAACTCTCATCTCAACATTTCCTTGTTAAAACCGTGCTGCCATTATTACAGTGCAAATGGTTGTGGGATGGCAATCTAATTTGGGAAATACTGTACGTGTGGATTTATCAGTCATGATCCCACTCTCGACCTCACTACAAGCTGTTTGAAATATTGTATGAAATATTCTGTTTATTTAGCAACTGGAGTTTGATACTTGAAATACTTGGTAAAATCTTCATTTTCCTCACTATTTTGTTTTAATTTGGTTTGGAACTATGTTTATCATGGACTACAGATTTATTTTATTTTATCAATGATCTTTGGAATTGTCAGCATGCCTGAAATTTTAATGATCAACATGGGATAGTAAAATGTCCATCGTGTGCATATTTAATTTAGTTTAATAGAAGTTAATTGACATATAAAATCTATTACTGACATTATTTTTGAAAGCATCAGCATTTTAATCAGCAATTACAGCATTTTTACACAAGTGCCTAAAACCTTAGCATCTGCAGTTGCACAATTCTTCTGGATGATGGTGAAATCAGATCTCCGTGTGGAGCATACTAACTGTTATCAGACTCCTTGTGCCTACAAAAATCTCAATTGATTATTACAATTAATGGCAAAAAGAGCGTTTGCAAATGTGAACTGATATTTCCAGCCAGGTCTCATCCCAAGGCGTCATATGCTGGCGCTTTTGACATTTCGTCTATATCCGACGCACATGGCACCCTTTAGCGTCAATATGAGATGCAGATGGGTGCCTCCTAGTGGTCTAACCCTAACACTACCCCAGACCTAAACCTACCCATAACCGAAAAAAGCTCTGTGCATGTTATATTGACGCAAAAGGGTGCCATGTGCGTTGGATTTAGACGAAATGTCAAAAGCGTCACTATATGACACCCTAGGATGAGAATGCGTTGGATATTTCCTACAGACACACTACTTTTTTGGGCGGTGAAAATACTAACATTTCTAAGACTTTTGCACAGTACTGTACTTCATACTGTTTTTCACCTAGACTATAAAGTAGGGAAGTATGCGATTTCAGCCGTAGTCGAGTGTTTTTGAACAAATTGGTTAGGTTAATGATTTAATGACTCACTCATTTTGATTCATCATGACTCTCTCACTCAAGTATTGTTCCTGAATGGATCAATATTTTAAAGGAATTCACCTTGATGAATGTATCATTGTTCTTTGGAATAGTCGGTAATCACGGCAAACCTGTGAGCTCGATATTTTATTAGTCAGAGTATCTCCCAAGTGCACTTGTTACTAACCTGTGGATGAAGCCAACTAAAATGATTTCTCTCTCTGTCAGAGTCTGTGTTCCTCCTCTGTAATGTTTCTGGAGTTTGGGTCTCTCACATTCTAGCTTTGGCTGACAGTAACCATGGCAATAGCTAAGAGAGCAAGACATGATTATGCTGAAGTATCTGAAGGAGAAGGTAATTAACCACTGTTTTTGAGATATAGGCTAGTTATTTTTCTTGTCTTTCTTTTGGTTGACTTCTGTTATAGTTCACATAGAAGATCCATTGTCCTTTGGTGTTATATCAAACAGCTGGCTTAAAAGAAACTTTGTTGTTTAGGCCTCCTTCTCGTCCCAGGTATGGCAGGCTTGCAGAGTTGTTTTGTGTGGCATTTGTTGCGGTGCTATCTGATATTTGGGGCTTCAGAAGTTCCTTTTTTTTTCTTTGGCCGTTTGATGTATCTTTTTGATCTCTGTGGTAAGGCAGCCTGCCTCGGCTTCTCTTCCACGACTAATGTCCGGCTTAAGATTATTTTATTCGCCTTGAAAAGCCTTGATGTTCCCAATTCTATTATGTTTTTGAGAAATCAAAATAAAAACAAAAGACAAACAAGCAAGCAAACTCACCCATGCAACAATGACAAACAACAAAGAGATCTAGCGCTTCTCCTGCAGAGTGGAGACCGGGCACAAAGAGAACGCCATTTTCTAAACAAAACAGCTACATAAAACAGACATTCAGATCGGATTTCTTCTCAGACAGAGAATCTCCTGTAGGCAGTTCTGTAAGACGAATCAAGGACAGAAAAATAAACTACTTCTGACAGTTATCTTGTTAAGATGTGTTTTACTGCTTTTTGAAACGTCCCTTTTTACTTAGTTGGTTTCAGTGTTACTTTTTTTTTTTTGGTTCTGGTTCCAGAATTGGAAATGGTTTTGATGAGGCAATGATGCATCGTTTCTTTGAAAAAAAGAAAAGTTTATATTCTTCAAAAAAGCAAGAAAGCTTTAGAAGACTTCTGTATTTATCTGTTTTTTTTTTAGTTTAATTCATGTCAATTTTTCAGGTAATTTGTAAGGCACCCAGTGGCGTAACTTTGTTTTAAAAAGTGGGCTTATATAACTCTTGTTTAATGTGATAGTTGTATCCTTACATCTACTCTAATACAATATAATGTTAGTCCCGAGATTCTTCACATGAAGAAATACATAGATCAGCTATTAAAGGGATAGTTCACTTTGAAATAAATTTTTGATATGTTTTAGCTTACCTCGAGGCTATCAAAGATGTAGGTGTCTTTGTTTCCACATTTTCAAAACCGTTGTCAAACCGTTCTTGTCTGTCAGTCATATAATGGTTTCTTTCTTCTGCTGAACACCAAGGAAGATTTTTTTTTGAAGAACGATTGGAACCAAACGGTTATTTGGCACCATTGACTTTCATAGTAGAAAAAAAAAAATATTATGGAAGTCAATGGTGCCAACGTTTCAATCATTCTTCAAAATATCTTCCTTTGTGTTGCAGCAAAAGAAAGAAACTCTACAGTTTTGCAACAACTTGAAAGTGAGTAAGTTATGACCAAATTTTCATTTTTGGGTGGAGTATCCCTTTAAGTGTGTCAGGTTCTGGGTTCTAATCCACCTTTATACAGTTCTTTTTTCTCATTAAAACCAAAGATGTTCATCAGTGATTGTTTATCAAGAGCAAGGGACGCGTTTGTGTGGACTTTTTTGTGTGATTTCATCGAACGAAGTCTCCACAACGCTGTTAAGCGAGATTGAAGCTCTCATCTTTCACAAGACTGTGGCCGAGCAACAAGATAATACGGTTGCCTTACGCCACTGATAACAATGGCAACGAACACTTAGCATGACTTCAAAAACAACACATTCCAGTGTAAAAGCACCTCTTTTTTAACAAACAAACTAAATGAATACTCTGAAGATGTTTCATTTGTATTAAGTACATCTGTGCAGCGAGATTTTAAAAAGTGTTGGAGACAATATCGATCCTTGCAAAAAGTGGTGGGGACATGTCACACCCGCAAAATTACACATATGGCAGTATTGGAACTAAAATAAAGAAAGTCTAAAAAAAACAAACAAACAAACAGGTTTTTATCATGCATATCTTTAGGTCTGGGTCCAAAATGCTGTAATATATTTTGTAAATTTCCATAATGACTAATACGGCCTTCTTTATAGCATAATCAGTTGGAAAACGTATGGTATGTTTTTGAAGAATTTTTAAGTTTAGCCTGAAGAGTCGTTCAATTAAGTGGTTGCTAGTGGGACATATTCTCTATTCATTGAAGCTAGAATTTGAAATATCGAAAATCGTTGTCTTTTGATATCAGACAAAGATGGCAATGTTCTTTGACTTGTAATAGATTTTCCGACAGGTTTTTTTTTTTCAGATTGGCCTTCCAAATAATACTTTTTTCTTCTTCATCTGCTTTTGCATTGATTTCTCTGGTACATGAAAGGTTCCCCTAACAAAACCCTGGCGCTTGATTCGTTTGTCATGAAGTCAAAGGAGCAAAGAACAATGGATCCCAACACAAAACCCTGATACTTGCCAGTGAGAATTCCAGTGCACTCATTTTTATGTTGCTCACTAGAGATGATTAATCACAAATTTTGTTCGATTTTTTTATTTTATTTTTTTTTTTATATTATTTGGGTCATTATCAGAGATTCAAGTCAAAGCCATTTGTTCTGTGCTGTAATCTGCTTTTCAGTGGAGAAAAAAAAGACAACCTACTCATAATCGGTCGATTTTATATGTGCAAAGAAACAGTAGAGGATTCATTTTATGTTTGCAGGTATGTTTATGGATACAAGTCCAGGGTCAGTTAAACTAACTGCCTGATCAATAACCGTAACATTAAATTATTAGGCAATTTTACAGCATATTTTATGCCGTTTGTGTTATTCCCATACATCAATATGATCAATTAGGGATCACCCAATGTCCTGAATATGTCATTATCACAGTTATTGCTGCTCAGTAAGACGTTCAGTGTGGTTTATTGGAATGATAGCAGAGTCTTTGCATTTCTAATGTGGATGTAGGTTTGCTTACACATAATTCAGTTACATTTCTGCTGCTTGTGCATTTTAATATCTTTTGACTGCAAACGAGATGTATACAATCCTATCCCTGTGTATAACTGTGTGTAGATATATGTAGTGCATTTCTCCTTTTGTAGGCAGAGCAACAGATTGTCAGCATATCTCTGGTCTTTACAGATTGCAGTGCAGAGTGCAGTTTGTATTACTTTGGCATAAAAGAATAGTGGATACTGAAATACAAAACCCATGCTTGTTTTGGAACATCTAGCCTTCAAACTTGCATCTCTATATGTATTATCTGTTGCTTTCTTTAGAATTCCTTCAAAATTCCTTCCAGTTTAATAAGCAGTTAATATTGAGCAATATTTCAGAGAGAGAAATATGTTCCTTTGACCCCTGTTTTTGCTTCCCCACTGAAATAGTTCCAAACAAAGCCAAAGCCATTTTGATTGTGAATGACCTAGAAACACACAGTATGTGTTTACATGAACAATTTGTTCATTGTGTCACTCAACAAAACAGAGGTTGCATTTGTCGGCAGCATAGAGGCTACACATTTCAGAAAAGTACCTACCGGTGTAAGTTGTGTTGCTTCACTGCTGTTCACAAATCATCTCCTGTGGCCTCAGGTGTCCATCATATACACATTTCAGAACAGTGTTGTAGTCGAGACCAGCTCACTCGAGTCCGAGTCAAGACCGAGACCATAGAGGGTTGAGTCTGAGTCGAGACCGAGACCAAAGAGAGTTGAATCAGAGTCGAGACTGAGACCAAAGAGACTAGAGTCAGAGTCGAGCCCGAGACCATAGAGGGTTGAGTCCGAGTCGTGACCGAGACCATAGAGGGTTGAGTCCGAGTCGAGACTGAGACCAAAGAGAGTCGAGTCAGTGTCGAGGCTGAGACCATAGAGGGTTGAGTCCGAGTCGAGCCCGAGACCAAAGAGAGTAGAGTCAGAGTCGAGGCCGAGACCATAGAGGGTTGAGTCCGAGTCGTGACCGAGACCATAGAGGGTCGAGTCCGAGTCGAGCCAGAGACCAAAGAGAGTCGAGTCAGTGTCGAGGCCGAGACCATAGAGGGTTGAGTCCGAGTCGAGCCCGAGACCAAAGAGAGTAGAGTCAGAGTCGAGGCCGAGACCATAGAGGGTTGAGTCCGAGTCGTGACCGAGACCATAGAGGGTCGAGTCCGAGTCGAGCCCGAGACCAAAGAGAGTAGAGTCAGAGTCGAGGCCGAGACCATAGAGGGTTGAGTCCGAGTCGAGACAGAGACCAAAGAGAGTCGAGTCAGTGTCGAGGCCGAGACCATAGAGGGTTGAGTCCGAGTCGAGCCCGAGACCAAAGAGAGTAGAGTCAGAGTCGAGGACGAGACCATAGAGGGTTGAGTCCGAGTCGAGACAGAGACCAAAGAGAGTCGAGTCGAGGCCGAGACCATAGAGGGTTGAGTCTGAGTTGAGACAGAGACCAAAGAGAGTCGAGTCGAGGCCGAGACCATAGAGGGTTGAGTCCGAGTTGAGACAGAGACCAAAGAGAGTCGAGTCGAGGCCGAGACCATAGAGGGTTGAGTCTGAGTTGAGACCGAGACCATAGAGGGTTGAGTCCAAGTCGAGACTGAGACCAAAGAGAGTCGAGTCGAGGCCGAGACCATAGAGGGTTGAGTCCGAGTCGAGACGGAGACCAAAGAGAGTCGAGTCAGAGTCGAGGCCGAGACCATAGAGGGTTGAGTCCGAGTTGAGATGGAGACCAAAGAGAGTCAAGTCAGAGTCGAGGCCGAGACCATAGAGGGTTGAGTCCGAGTCGAGACCGAGACCAAAGAGAGTCGAGTCAGAGTCGTGACCGAGACCATAGAGGGTTGAGTCCGAGTCGAGACCGAGACCAAAGAGAGTCGAGTCAGAGTCGTGACCGAGACCATAGAGGGTTGAGTCCGAGTCGAGGTCGAGACCATAGAGGGTTGAGACCGAGACCAAAGAGAGTCGAGTCAGAGTTGAGGCCGAGACCATAGAGGGTTGAGTCCGAGTCAAGACGGAGACCAAAGAGAGTCGAGTCAGAGTCGAGGCCGAGACCAATAGAGGGTTGAGTCCGAGTCGAAACAGAGACCAAAGAGAGTCGAGTCAGAGTCGAGGCCGAGACCATAGAGGGTTGAGTCCGAGTAGAAACAGAGACCAAAGAGAGTCGAGTCAGAGTCGAGGCCGAGACCATAGAGGGTTGAGTCTGAGTTGAGACCGAGACCATAGAGGGTTGAGTTCGAGTCGTGACCGAGACCATAGAGGGTTGAGACTGAGACCAAAGAGAGTCGAGTCAGTGTCGAGGCCGAGACCATAGAGGGTTGAGTCCGAGTCGAGACGGAGACCAAAGAGAGTCGAGTCAGAGTCGAGGCCGAGACCATAGAGGGTTGAGTCCGAGTTGAGACTGAGACCAAAGAGAGTCGAGTCAGAGTCGAGGCCGAGACCATAGAGGGTTGAGTCTGAGTCGAGACCAAGACCAAAGAGAGTCGAGTCAGAGTCGTGACCGAGACCATAGAGGGTTGAGTCCGAGTCGAGACCGAGACCATAGAGGGTTGAGTCCGAGTTGAGACCAAGACCAAAGAGAGTTGAGTCAGAGTCGAGGCCGAGACCAAAGAGAGTCGATGTAATTTTCATGTAATTTATTGTCATGTTTTGTCATGTAATTTATACGTTAAAGTGAGTTTTTATGTGCATATGATACGCATTGGTTAGGGAAGGTTTAAGTGTGGAGTGAGGTGCGAGTGTATTATGTTTGGGTAGAGTTAGTGGTGTGGGGTGCGTGTGTTACACGCAAATGAAATATGTATCATATGCATGTAAAAACTATGCGTGTTATAACACGCATCATGCATTGTCGTGTAATTTATACGCGAAAATGCTGTAAAAAAGAATGCGCTTTATGTAATCCAAAAAAATGGGGGCAACAGATTACAAGAAATTTTATTAATTCAATTTAACAAATTAGAATTGAGTAATAATTATTCAAATTAATTCCTTAAAAGTAAATCATTTAAAATGTGTAAACCTTAAAAAACAAACAAACAAACAAACAAACAAAAAAACTTAATTTAAGTCACAATTATGGTGATCTGTGTTTGTTTTAGGTTTCTCCTTCAGTGATTCTGCTTGTTAAATTCAGGTGTCTTCAATGTTGGCAATATAAAATAAAGAGTTAAAGAATTAATCTTTGACGTCTGTCTGTTATTCAGATATTTTTGTTTCATTTATTGGTGTAAACTTTACTAATTTTAAATGGTTAACTTTTAAGGAATAATTTGATTAATTATTACTCAATTCTAATTTATTTATTTAAAATGTATTTATTTACATTTATTTAAAATTTAAAGCAGAATAAAATTTGAATGCATAGTTTAGTGGCTTTTTTGCTAGAAAAAGAAGTACACTGTCCTCTGCTTCCAGTCATCTGGACCAGTAGTTTACTGAACTGGAAGGAATTATGAAAGAAAAGTAAAAAAAAAAAAAGAAAAATATTTGCTCTTTTGAAAAACTTAATGGCGTCTGCATATTTAGACAAACGTTTCTGACTAAGTTTTAGAAGGCATTCAACATAAATGCCTTTTTATTATTTAATTTGTGTGTAATTCACTGAAAAGGATTCCATCAAGCATTCCAATAACCTCACTGAAAGCATTGCAGACAATCTGTGAATCTGTGGCCCTGTGATTCCCACAGTCACCTCAGACTATCAAGCTGGTGAAAAAGAGAGTCCACACCTCAGCAGTCTTTCCTCAAGGGAAAGAGAATTCACCCCCTGCCACTGCCATGTAATGCTTGACCACAGACATCTGGTGTCTCTGAAGAGCAGCAGCGTCTACTCCAGCAAGGTGCATGTATGTGTTGGTGTCTGAGTGATAAAGGCCACCGCTGAGAGCCATCCGAGAAAAGTCTTCCTCCGGGGAGACAGCATTCAGACTCATTGGATCAGGGTCACGTTGATTGGGAGATTTGGACAAAGGCCCGGTGGCGCTTCACAGAGTCCCAGATGTGCGGGAACTGCTCTGCGAAAAGTAAACCGGCCACTGTCATCATTTAACACCTTGGCCATTTTAAACTTTCTGCAAATATAAAGTCTTTTTCAGGGTCAGATTGTAAGAGCTGCCTTGATATACTGGTAGGTAATTCAGCGTTGCAATTTGCTCTTCTTATTTTCTCCTATTCCCATTCCAATTTGCAGTTCAAGTAGGAGGGTTCGAGTAGGTTCAAGACTGTCATCAATGCTTGATGATCTGGACAAGAGCACCTGGGTGAACTCACAGTTTCATATATGTAGAGTTTATTAAAAAGAGACTTATGATTGATGTTAGTCATAACAGGCAAATGTGTCATCTCAACTCAGGTGTTTGTCTCTTAGGGTTTACTAGACTTTCAAAAGTAATTTTAACTCAAAGCACTAAGCAAACCCAGGCATATAAACTATATTAAACTGTATGTTGGGTAACTGGCAGATGCTTTTATTCAAACTCAAAGCGACTTGAGCATTCCTTGAGAACTGAACGCATGATCTATCTGTTGAGCTAAATTTTCAGATTGTGGATCAATGATCAGAAAAAGGAGAAATCTCAAGACCATGTGATTCTTAAGAACATCAATACAGATAATACTTCAGCATCTAATGCATTTGGTTGGTGTTGATCTGGCACAATGAGTTTAACATTTTTAATTTTTTTTACACAAATAGCATTTTATACAGAACATACACTCTAAAAAATGCTGGGTTGTTTTAACCCAATTTTGGGTCAAATATGGACAAACCCGAAATGTTGGGTTAAAAATTTAATGTAAAAATTTAACCCAACGGCTGGGTTAGTCCATATTTGACCCAAAGTTGGGTTAAAACAACCCAGCATTTTTTAGAGTGTATATGGTGTTGCATTTAAATTTTAAGTCACTTGCCAAGCATGTGGATCATCATATTTCAGGGACCTTGTAATCAAATATTTTGGTTTAAGGTATGGTTTATGTGGAACCTATTACAATTCAAAGCTGGTGTGAAATAAATATTACTAGCTTGTAGAACTGAACCTTTGTTGATGCTGAATAACTTATTATAATAGAATGTATCTGCATTGATACTTGTCTCCACAGAAACTGCATGGTTTCAGTGAGCAGCTTGCATTCTTCATATTTCTATGAATCCATCTGGCAGACAGAGGCAAGTGTCATGTGTTAAGTTTTGGAAGTAAAAGCGTGCCAAAACATGAATAAAACAGTAAAGCTGGCATCTTCGCCCTTGATACATTGGTAAACAGATGCTGATATTTAACTTCTGAGTTCTGACAATGGTAAAATGTGCTGCAGTTCAGATGCATATGAGAAAGTGTGAAGGTGAAGTGTAAAACTTTTTGTTTACTGTAAAACTTTTGAGTCAAATCTTTCTGCAGGTTACATCATTACACCAGAAGGTGGCGGCAAGGAACCTTCTTTATAGATGAGACATTGACTTGTTTCTTCAACCAATTAGTTTAACCTTTCTGCTGTGGCTTATTTTGAACAGTTTTCATTGACAGAGCAAAAGCAGATGAATTTGTGTCCAGAATATGTTACGCAAAATGTATTTCTTTACTAGTGCATGTTCTAGTGCATGTTTGCATAGAAAAACAATGGAAAAAGTAGAGCAGTGAAATGCACAAACACACATAAAATGCAAGGTTAAGAGAATTTTTTTTATTTATTATTTTTACAATGGCGTGTCATGCATGAGACACTGTAACAATTCAAGATGGAGCGCGATGGTGAAAGATGTTTACATCAAAAAACTAAGGGGCAGTCCACACAAAACACTTTTTATTCCACTGTGATGCTTTTTATTGTGATTCGTAAACATGCACTATATGGACATGTTTGACCATTGCACTTGCGTTTAGCTTCTTTCGCAGCATCCCAGCTAACAAAAATAAGTTGTCAGAACGTTTTGCTAACATTCCCCTTAGGTTAGGAAAACGTTATTTCGGAATGTTTTTTTAAACATTGAAAACGTCCAGTTTTCAACATTTAAAAAACTTCAGAAACGTCTCGGTTATGGATGTAACCCTCGTTCCCTGAGTAGGGAACGGAGACGTTACGTCAGGAGTGACGGAGAATGCGAAACCCCCATTCTCCGTCACTCCTGACGTAACTCGGAGTGACTACGAAAGGGAACAACGTTTTAATAACATTTTCAAAATTAGTGAATGGAATGTTCCTTTAACGTTCACAATAACCAAGAAAAAACGTTCTTGATACATTTAAAAAAAAACATAACTGGACATTGAAAACGTCCAGTTTTCAACGTTTAAAAACAGTTCAGAAATAACGTTTTAATAACATTTTCAAAATGAGTGAATGGAATGTTCCTTTAACGTTCACAATAACCAAGAAAAAACGTTATTGATACATTTAAAAAAAATGGACGTTTCCAACGTTTAAAAACTGTTCAGAAATAATGTTTTAATAACATTTTTTGAAATGAGTGGCAATAACCAAGAAAAAACGTTCTTGAGACATTAAAAAAAACGTTCCGTTTTTTTCTAAACTTTTTTCTAAGAACGTTTTTCTCTCAATGTTACGAGAATGTATTTGAACTCTATATGAAGAGTTCAGATGCAAAAGCCTCTAAATGCCATTTGAAATTTTCTTCTTGAATGATGATTTTTATCAAACTTGTATATTCAAGTTGAGTAATTTCACTTAAATAACAATTAATAGGTAATTATCATTGCCATTTAAGTGAAATTACTGAACTTAAATATACAAATTTGATAAAACTCATCATTAAAGAAGAAAATTTCAAATGGCATTTAGAGGCTTTTGCATCTGAACTCTTCATATACATTACAAGAACGTTCAAAAAACATTATATCAGGAAAGTTTTTTTTTACTAACATTTACATAACTTTTACATAACTTTAGTGAAAGTTATGGGAACGTTCCCTGTTCTTTTAAAAAACACTGCCATATTCCTTTTTGGTTTCCATCGTTTTTCAACATCGAACCTTGTTCTGTGGGAATGGCCCTTTACACTGCAGTCACAATAAGCTTTTGCGTTGGGAATCAAACTCACCATTCTCATCTGACTGAGATACAGGATTTCTTTAGCTGTCCTTCATCCACACAATGCTGTCTTTTTTTCTCCTTCCATTTTTTTTATGGACAATTTAATATTATTTTCTGGCTGTTTTGAATCCATCTCGTCCATCTCATCTCACCCACTGATTGTCTCCCTGCTGATACTCGCCTCCTCTTTTGAGTTTTAATGGCACCTCAAATTCCTTTGATCAAGCAATCAAGCCCTTATTGGAGAAGAGCATCCCCCAACCACACCCATTGGATGACTTTGCCCCAACTCTGACTCTTATTGGTGCAGAACCTCCTCCGCTACATGTGTGCGGTAGCAGGTTGGCAGCGCAAGCATGAATTAGAGTGCTCTTCGGTACAATTCCCCCTATGATCCGCCTGCATTCTAATTACCATTCCGGTCTGGCAGTGAAAGCACTGACCTCAACTTAAGCAGCGCCTCGAAATAGAATCTGCTCGATGGCCCCTTGTAGCTACAGCCCACAGTTCTCTCCAGTGCTCTTTTTCTGTCTCTCTCATCATCTCTTCCTCCCTCTTTTGTTATCATCTGCATCGTGCATTCCTTCTTTCTTTCCAGCAGTTGCCTCATTTCCACTCTCCATACGCCCAACGATCTCTTTCAACCTTTCTGTGTCCCCAACCCCCCTACACTTGTCTTCCAATTCCCTCCTACAGAAGAGCATTATTGTGTGCTCTCTCTATTAAAATAGGGGATGCGAGCAAGAGACATAGTGGAGGAGAGAGTTAGAGAGAGAGCAAAGGCAGGAAGCAGCAGAAAACAACAGCATACTCCCCCATTCTCCTCTCTCTAGCAGTGACAGGAAGATGAGTGGCTTTGTCGAGAAAATAAAGGTGGATAAGAAGCGCTGTTGATCACCCTTGCTCTCCCCCCTCGCAGTCTCCCTCACGACCCTGACTTGGTGAGCTATCACGGTCTCAACCGCTGCTTGCTGAGGCGGTTCAGTGCTAACAAACAGAAACAAACAAAGTACGCTGAAGGCAGGTCAAACGGAGAAGGCTGCTGTTCCCCAATGCTTAGGAAACCTTGGCCTCAGCTATATTATGTGGGACTTCCTCCACCAACAGTATTGGTTTATCCTTCTTTTTTATATATTTCATTGGAGAATAAGATTAAACATCAAGGCTTTTCACTTGTTTATTAAGCGTACATGTACATTTTTGAAAATGCAGTTCTCATACGTATACCATTGATTTGAATCCTTTTTTCTGTAGATTTATTAACACGGTTTTGACCTTGTTTTTTAATTCATTTATTATTGTTTTTTTTTTTTTTTGACAATTATGTCAAAACAAAAATGTTTTAAGAGATCTCCCCATACATACAACAACAAGGCTTTAAAACGTTCACGGTCATGCCAAGCCATTAGTTGGCGTCATCGAGTTATGGATCTTTCATGGCCAAAACCACAGAAGAGCATTATGGGTATACCAACAAGCAGGTGAGTTGGATTGGTGTTATATATAAATGTTTTGAGGTTTAATATTATTCACTTTCTTCCCAGCTGGCTAGTTGCCATAGATATATACACTAGATGTCGCCTTGGCTATGGTAGTTCATTAGAACGAATGCATCAATAGCCGCCATCTTGGAACAGAGGAGCCCCTCCACTTTAATGCATCAGCGTCAATGTAGACAAAGGTCTAACGGAAATAAAATCACCATAAATCATCATGAATGTAATTTTCTCGTTTTTTTTTTTTTTTTTTGTTTTTTTTGGGTTCGTTCCAACAGTCAGACATGTATTTATCATTTATTCCAGAAAAAAAGAAAAAAAAAATATATATATATATATATTTTTAAATATGATATATATATATATATATATATATTTAAAAAAACATTCTTCCTAGTTCAGATTTCATTTGTGTGAACATCATACACAGCACAAAAGTCTGCCACCATCAATTAATTCGAAGTAAAGGCAGAGATAGCAGCGTTACCTAGCTACTTCCTATGACAAGACCCCTGTTCCAAGATGGCGGCGGTTTTGACGCATGCTTAGAACCCTAAGGTGACATCTATTGTATATGTCTATGGCTAGTTGCATGGTTAAATTTGTTTGTTTGCTGATTTTATTCATGCGTGATGACAAATGATTTTGTTTTTCATTTTATTATCATTTTTAATGATCTGTTAATTGACTGTTACATTTGTTTCATTTCTTGAACCAAGTCTTGAGGAATCTATTTGGAATTTAATTTTAATTACTAATGTACAGTATTCTCATTCTCATCTGTCTGTCTGTGGTGAACGTGATTTCACTAAGTACAACATGTTCCTGGATTCACATCTTTGTTGATCCTGGAACAACATTGTAATCAACCAATCAAATTTGAGGGACAAGTTTACTAAGAACCCAGGAACTAGGGACTTTTGGGTGGTACCCATGTGTTTCAACTACAGGGACCAGGGTCTAAATGAAGTTCCAGGTTCCAGGTGCTTGTAAGGTAGTCCTTTTTCAAAGTTCTTGAATATTCAGGGGTGGGACACGCTTGCTGAACATGCTGATTGGTTGAGTTCACACAGCATTTTGATTGGTTGACTCCACACAGCATTTTACTTCAACCACCATTTTTAAAAGTATGTTGTGGTGCATGCAGTAAGAGTTTGCTATTCGAATCAACAGTGGACAGATGGACTTTATTAAGCTTATATGCGGTGAACAAAATCCAGTCCGAATGGGAAAGTTGTGCACAGTCTTGCATCACCAGACTAATGCTTAATCTTCACAGTACTTTAGACCACCATGGAAAGACAGCAACAGGTCTGCCGGAAAATTTTCTGTGGAAACGTGGTTTATGTCAAGTTTAGGCTTTCAACTGGGGTAAGTTGCTTCTACATTGGTGTCACCAATAATTTCCTTCTACAGTTATGGGGTTTGGTTTAGGGGTAGGATCAACAAAATATGTTGATCCAGGAACATCATGTCTTACTTAGCAAGTAATTATTAGCAATACAATTCTAAATAAATGTGGTCTTGCATTGTGCCTTTCTTTTTTTAATGGCTTTCTAAAGGGAATGCTTACTATTATCATTTAAATTTACTGTTATTGTCTATCAAGTGCAAAATTTGCTCTGCCAAAGCCAGTGTTTTGGTACTTTTAATCACTGTTAAGATTTCTTAATGGACTTCTATGGGGAAGAATACAAATATTGTATTTTTTTTTTTTTCTTTTCTTGTGGTGTTGGTTGGTTTGTGTGGTTGGTTTTTTGTTGTTGTTTTTTTGCTCTGGTGCAATTCTGAAGTTATTTGGTTTTGTTAAACATAATCTCACAGATTACAATTACCAATATTAACTGTTAAAATTGAGTTTTCAGTGAAACAATTGAACAGGATTTAGTTCACCTTTTTTCCTGGAAAAATAACGTTGGTTTCTCTTTCATTCCATTTCTGATTCCTGTGCATGGAAATAGAACAACTAATTTGTTGGAATTGGTTTGTGTTTATAGTTCATTCTCACAGGCTGTATTCTATTTGTGTATTGGTCCGTTTGCTAGTAGAGTAGCTCAACCATCATCAGATAAAGCTGGGATCAGCTTTAGAGGTTTAAGGAGTTTGTATTTCTGAACAAAAATAGCCTCTGTGTAGCTTTTTGATGACATTATGTATGTGAGCGGAAATCTTGATGCAACTCACTTAAGTGAGGATTTTGTAGAATCGATCTAAGCCTTTCTGGTGGTAATACCAGCCAGTGAGTCTTGCTAACAACCCTCAGACAACAGAGGAGAAAAATTCTACTGATTATTTGATTGCAGGGAGAAGAAAGAAACAAGTGATAAATGTTCCCTCTTCCATTTATATGTGAGTTCTTTTCTTAATCATGTTGAAATTTATTGGATGAATTGTTGAGTAACCCCGCCCACCATATAATGTAATTGGCTCTAAATTCTGCTCAACTGTATGTCTGCTTCTGAGTGGATGTTTTTTTTTTTTTTTGTAGCATTAATTAGCATTTTCACTTTTAGTGTGGACAGACACATTGCTTTTCTGTGGAATCTTAAGTGTCTATAATGTCAATAATGTCACAGACTGTGCTCAGATTTGCAGAGATACCTAGCCTGACGTCGTCATACTCAGATTCTAGTTGTGATTATGGGGCTTGTTTCAACCGAACCAGGAAAAAAAATGCCGCTGCACTCTATTGGATAGCCTGAATCCCGTAGGAAGGATGGCAAAAAAATCTTTACGATCGACAAATGCCTTGATCGTGGTTCTCTGTTCCTCTTTTAAAATGAATGCACTGTCTAGATCTTCTATAACAGACGTGATGGTGGAATCTACACATATAAATGCTCCAGTGGCAGCCGGTCTTTGTTGTAAACTAATTCAACCCAAGCACTGGTGACGTGGATGATTACGTGACTGTTGATCATCTGTCCATGTTTGCATACATTTGATTGGTTCAAACAGCTTTGGTTTGGGCATACAGTACTTGCTTCACAACTGATCAAGTTTAGACCAAACTTTCCATCCTCAAATGTTGTGGGCGGGGCTAAGTTTGGCTGGCATCCAGGCTAAGAGATACCCACTAATCTCCACTAAAACTCACACATTTCTCATCAAATTGTTCAGAATATCAGATTATCTGAGCTGTAGACATTTCGTTTGCTCACAAAGTCTGTTTTTCTTTGAACATATATATATATATATATATATATATATATATATATATATATATATATATATATATATATATATATATATATATATATATATATATATATATATATATATGATGAATTTTCAGCAGCCATTTCATCAGTCTTTAGTGTCAGAAATCGAATTGCCATATCAACCTAGAATTTTAATAGGCTGATTTGGTGCTCAAGAAACATTTCTTATTATGATCAATTAAAAAAAAAAAAAAAATAGTAAGTGATGTTTAATATTTTGGGGGATTTTTTTCAGGATTCTTTAAAGTTCAAATAGCACAAACTGAATTATTTTGCAATTGAATGTGTCCTTGCAAAATGGAATTTAATAACATTAAATTAAATGTTATAAATTGGAGGTGTTAATTGAATTTATAAATGCAATTTCCAAAAAAAAATGTAATGTAGGCTATTCATTTTGCATATCCCTAGAACATTTTCATCTTCTAGTCCATCAGTGATAAAAGTACAGTAATGCTGCACTGCACTGCAGAAAAGAAGTTAATTTGCAACCAGTCATAACAGAAGCGAATTTGAAGAGAATTTTAGTCATGCTTTTCTTTACTGACCTCATTTATGTTACAGTCGCAGTAGAGTGAGTACTTGAGAAAAGAGTCTTTGGTAAGTTTCTGTTTTTGGATGACTAAATTCATGACATTGTGTTATCAGCCACCTCACAAGTATGCAAGGCTTGTTGAAGGGTTATTGCCTAATTCTCTCTCTCTCTCTCTCTCTCTCTCTCTTTCTCTCTCTCTCTCTCTCTACCCTACCTCAATCATTTTAAGAGACCGAGAGGTTCTCCTCTGTCTGAATCAATTATTGAATTGCCGCCTCTTGAGAAGCGTCCAACACTAGAAGGTATAAATCTGTAACAATCTGGGCCATTACAAGATTATACTCAAACCTGATGTATTGTGACCCTACAAGCACTCTCTCTCCCACATGCTCACAAATGCACAGAGCTGGTCTGAATTAGTAGCAAGGCAGAAATCAAGGCGTATACAAACATTTGAGTCGCTGTGGTTTAATCTACCGAGGCGCCAGAAGCTTGAGAGGAAGCAGTGAGATCGAGTTGGTGATGGTGAATATTTCTGTGGCTCAACAAGGATTTTAACTAAAAGCTTGGACTATCCTTTCTACTTCTCAAGAAGCCAATAGCATCTCCACATGGCTTGGAGTGTAATTTCTCCAAAACATGAGCTTTCGTTCCAAAACCTAGCTACCTTGCTAACATTATTTCTTCGAAGACAGCATACTAACTTTAATGGAACCTCATGTGACTGACTTTGAACACTATAGGCAACAACTCTGATTATGGCACTCTTTGTTTGAACTCTCAGTAGAATCCAGTAAAGTTTGACAGTCTCTAATAAGCAAAAAGAAATTCCTTAAACCAAGTTCATTTTGTTGTTGACCATTTAAGCTGAGGTCATCGCAGACAAGTGATTGCCTTGTCTGTGATGGATACATGCGATAAAGGCTACCTTCAGACGGTCAGTCTAGAATCTTATTTTTCACATTTACTCTTAATCGCCAACTTTTTGTGGGTGAAATCCAGTTATTTTAATAGGACTCTATGCGATAGAAAGCTGCTTGGTATGAATGTGACGTATGTGTAAGCTGCTCTTCATTCATCACTTTACTCTTGACAATACACAATGGAGCATTTTTGCCACACAATATCAACAAAGTTTTGTTAATGTGACTGCAACTTTTGAATATGGCCAAAAAGATTGTATCTTTTACAGCAGTATCATTTCATAAAAATATACCTTTTGAAACAGATTGCCTCTTATATGCCTGAAAATGTTGTCTAGGTATAGGCAATTAGGTAGTTAGGCCAATAAGACAATTTTTTTTTTTTTTTTACAATCTTAAATATAGGTTAACATGTAATATCTATCTGTTCCTAAATAAAAGGTCTAAAGCTGCACAAAGCATATGCACACACATACATATACACACATTCTGTGCATGTCAGTATAATTTTAAAGAGTTATGGGCTCCCTCTCTCTTTCTCCTCTCTCCAAACCCCTAAAACCAAACACATTTTCCCAAAGAACGATGATGTTTGCTTTAATGCCAGCATTAATTACCCAGAAGCCCTTGGGTTGAATTCTTAAACAGTATGGATCAATATGGGTTGTAAAAAGGCTGTTTGAGGCGGAGTTGTGTTACAAACCTGCTCCTTCTGTGTTGATGTTAGTGTAGTAGTGTAGTGTAATGATTTTGTAGCAGTAAGTGTATTTATAAAGCCACTTATATGCTGTCTAGCACTTATGTTGTCTGTATTATACACATCCACACAATCGTCTGTACTGCTGAAAAGGCATAATAATTGAAAATGTGTCTATTAAACCCTCTAGTGCTTAAACATAACAAATTAGTGCACAGGGATCAGCTTCCTGTTTCTGTACCTTTGCTTAAAGGACTTCCTGCCCGTCTGACTTTAATTTCTTGCTTTATATCCTGTGGACAGAGACTTATTTCCATTAGACAGAGACCAGAATCCCGACTCGGGTCTAAAATATTTACCATTTCACCAGCTAAGCTCTAATGGTGGACAGTAAATTGCAGACAATGGAGCTATAAATGCTGATATCATTGAAATGGGTACACCAAGCCATTTCCACTGCTGAAACAACACCTCATGCTCCATTATGTGAATGTTTTATGCTAGTTATTGAATGAACGGCCTCAATGCAGGCATTGTGTAATCTAATTACTGAACTGTTTAGTGCACACAGATTTTTGCCACATTTATTTTTTTATTTTTTTTGCTGTATCGTAATGCATCTCTTTCATCACTGGACAGAATCACTTTTCGGTTGAATCTTAGCCTCTGCTGAAGTTCTAAAAGTGACCAAAATTTGGGGTTGTAGCTCCACTCCTTCAACAGGTGTGTGATGATTCCTATTTCGGAAAATACTTTTGGGAATTGTAAAAGATCTGATTAAGTGAATCAGTTTCAATGAATCTTAAGGGGGTCGCACACCGGACGAGAAGCGCAGTGCCGCATCGTTAAAATTCGAACACGTTATTCTCTATGAGTGTACACGCACCGGCGGCATCGTTCGCCGTCTGTCCGCGGCGCCCAGCTATACGGCTCAAGACCTTATTTAAAACCCTGCCGCGCCACAGAGCTCCATTTGCATAGTTTTATATTAAATTTACATTTATGTCTCAAATGGTCGTTAATGTACATGGCTTCACCCTGTGCTGTTTTCACTCGGGTTAGCTAAACGCTAGCTAAATAAATACTATTGTATTATGTGACATAGTTGCCTAGACAACGGATAATGTTAAAACAAAATAGATAGATACTTTTACTTGATTAACGTTCAAACATCAGCTATTATTCAATCATCAGCACCGTCACTGAACACGGATTGACAACAGAACCGGAAGACAATACAATGCTGAATAAAGTCCTTTTTGTTATTTTTTGGACCAAAATGTATTTTCGATGCTTCAAAACATTCTAATTAACCCAATGATGTCACATGGACTACTTTGATGATGTGTTTATTTCCTTTCTGGACAAGGACAGTATACCGTACAGTTTCAGAGGGACAGAAATCTCTCAAACTAAATCTAAAATGTCTTAAACTGTGTTCCAAAGGTTAACTGAGGTCTTACGGGCATGGAATGACATGAGGCTGAGTCATTAATGACATCATTTTCAATTTTGGGTGAACTAACCCTTTAAAGCAGTTCTACCTCTACCCTAATGATTTTGCTTTCTGAAATAACTTTTTGGGATTTTAAAATATCTTTTTCATTATAAAGTAGAATGAGTTTAAATAAATCTTTTTTTAATGAATCTTAGCCTCTGCCGAAGTTATAAAAGTGACTGAAATTTTCAATTGCAGTTTTTTCTTCAAGGGCGTCTAATGAAGGACCATTAGGAGCATAGCAACTGATTTGCAGGTGTACGAGTAATACTCTTAGGTGTAGTATTAGATCATGTAGAATGGCTCACAAAAGTTTTTAGACAGTTAACTTGCACTTAATGTCTGAAATCCATTGCATTGGATACAAAATATTAAACCAGACCCAATTGCACTAATTTCACATTTCAACTGCTCTTAAAGGAACATGCCGACTTTTTGGGACTTTTGGGGACTTCCCCTGCGGAGCACTGCTACTTCTGCGGAGTGATTTGCTAGCATGTTCGCTACTAGTTAGTCACGTTGGTTTTGTTGATGGATGTAACAACGGTGCTTTTCATGTGCTGTGAGCAAATCACTCCGCCAAAGTAGTGCTTCACCTTCTGAGAATGTAGTTTACAGTATACGGTTAAAAAAATAGCTGTGTCTCATGTGACCTTGTTATTTGTACACGCTGTGACTATACAGATCACAACATGTAAATAGGAAAATGTTGGCGTTATTTTGTTTCTTGTTGGGAGCAGTAGGCTAGACGGAGCCATTTATCACCATTATTTGTGCTAAGCTAGGCTAGCGGTGGGCGCGTCAGACAGAGTTACAGCACAGACGGAGATGAGAAGGGTATGTGTGTGGACTTATTTTACTCTGGGGGATACAGGGTTAAGCTAAAGTCCCAAAAAATAGTTTTCCTTTAAAGGGATACTCCACTTTTTTTTTTTTTTTTTTTTTTTTTTTGAAATAGGCTCGTTTTACCACTCCAGTTTTACCGTTTTCAAATCCATTCAGCCGATTTTCAGATAGTTTGAATAATATTAGTAACCAGAGAGTTTCTGGTCTCATTGACTTCCATAGTAGGAAAAAAATATACTATGGAAGTCAATGAGACCAGAAACTGTCTGGTTACTGATATTCTTCTTAATATCAAAAAAATCGACTGAATACATTCGAAAACGGTAAAACCCTACTGTTTAACTCTGGGGGAGTGGTAAAATGAGCCTATTTCCAAAAAAAAAGTATCCCTTTAAGGACTTTTTTGACATTTTAATTCAAACAAATTACACAGTGTGCTATCAGCATTTGGGCCAGTCTCCCAGACAAAGACTTTAGTCACAAAATCACAGCCAGATTCAAGTCCCAAGCAAAATGACTGTAATAATGAACATTCTTAGACTAGAACAAATCTGGCAAAGTTTTCATGGGAGCGTCATTTGGAGAGTCGAATAATCACATAATTTCCTAGATTGTGACGCACACTAATGGGTCACGGATTTGATAAATCACTACGGCCTACGCATCAAACATCAACACATGCAGTCTATTCACCATATGCGCACAGCATATGCGATGATGTGTGTATGTGAAAAGTCATTTTGTCCCTTTTTGTTAGGTTTCTTAATATTCAACTCCAATTTCAAAGACTGGGAGACTGAGCCCAAAACTTTGAGCCCAAAGCAATTGAAAACAAACAAATAAATAATATAATCAAAAACTAGATTTGAAAGTGCATTCAATTGAATTGCCTAAACCCCGTTTTCCACACTTCCCGTCAATGTGGCGTCTCACTTTCTGTAATGTGCCAGAGATGCACTTATCTCTTATTTCTCTCTCTCTCTCTCTCTCTCTCTCTCTCTCTCTCTCTCTCTCTCTCTCTCTCTCTCTCTCTCTCTCTCTCTCTCTCTCTCTCTCTCTCTCTCTCTCTCTAATGGACAGTTACCTTTCTCCATTTGCCACTTCAACATGTTTTCCTTTACATTTTAATTAAAGCCAACCAAACCAAATTATTCAAGTATCCATATAATTTAGATTAGCAAAAGTGGCATTTCAGATAATTTTTTCTTCACTTTCAATTCACTTTGACTGTAAAAATAAATACTAGACACCATTTGTGGGTCATCAGATTGCCACACTGGTAGAACCTTCTGAAGAACATCTGCGTGCCCTTTAAAAAAGGACAGTTCTCTAAGGAACGTAATAAAATTGAGCCCAGTCTGAAAGCAGGTTCCCACCAAAACCCCAAAGACTGTCAGCGGTTCCTTATGGAGAACATTTCCATCTTAAAGTAAACATCATTTAAATATAACAAATAGTCACATTGTGAGATATAAATTCACTTTATGAGTTGCATGTCGCAATTATATGATACGAAATTGCAGTTGTGAGACACAAAATCACCTAGTGGGGATATAAAGTAGCAATTCTCTTTTTATTTTATCTTTTTATTACTCTGAGGCAGAAACAGGCTTCCTCCAGTACCTCTTTTAATAATAATTAAAAAAAAAAGTTTTAAGGCACTAAAATATTGAAGTTCTGGAGTACACTTAATAGGTTATTTGAAGCACATTCATATAGTGCCAAGGTTTTCCAGAGGGTTCTTTCAGCAAATATGTATTAAAATCGGAGTAATATATTGTTATTGTTATTATCATCATCATATAATTATCCAGCCTGGTCTCATTGTTAATACGTAGGTATTTTACGTTTTTGCAAAGATAAAAAACGTACTTTTTAGTACGTTTGGATAGGTGCTGAAACGTATAATATAGACGTATCTGCAACATTTAAACGTAACATTATTACGTTTTTACAGCTACAAAACGTAAACTATTTACGTATATTCTATATCATAAAGATATCTGTATAATTTCCCTTTTTACCATTTTATACATAAATGTAAGATCCCGTAACCCTAATCCCAAACCTAAACATACCCATTTTATACTTAATATAAAAAAAGGATAAAACGTAACGGACAGGTGTTGGGAAAGGGTAGTTTTAATAACAATATAACATTAAAATATATTTTGAGCCACCAATCCTACCCCTAAACCTAACGTTACCCATAACAATTCCTTAAAACTACGTAACAAACTACAATTATTAAGAAAAACATAACTAACAGACAAGTATAATCACAATAATTTATTTATTGCAAAAATGTCAAAACCGATACCAAAAGCCGTTCACATGATGAAGCGTTGCAGTCGCAGTCTTCTCTCTGTCTCTGGCAGTATTGTAATAGTTTTGTATGAAGTACAGAGCAGAAATTAAATAATGAAAATGTTAATCCGGCTTCGGTTCGCGCTTCTCCATTTCAAAATTCAAATGAACTAAACTAACCAACCGGCACAGTCCTTCATGTCGCAAACTGTGACGAAGCAGGGAAGAGCCAATTAACGTTTGATATCACTGCCGTAAAACATGACGTATCGCTTCTCAAGGGCGCAATTTTTGAATTTGAATTCATCAGCGCCGGGTTTGACATGTACGGTCGCTGCTGAGAATGGAGAGATCACGACTGGATAAGAGGCTGAATTAGGAGTTGTTTCTTGCAAACAACTATGGATTCTAAAGATTTGGATTACATCAAACTAATCAAATTGATGTATTTTGTGATTTTTTTGTTGTGTTTTATAGGAGAAAACGCTTTATGTGTCTCAAGGTAAATAAACTATTACAAAATGGTTGAACGAGTAGCTAACGTTAAAGACTGTATTTTTAAGGTTTTATTGTGTATTGTTTAACAACATGTAGGCGAAACGAGCAAAATGTTCATATTTATGAGTATTATATCAATAAATGCGACTGAAAACTGCATTAATAAGACAGTGGAATGCAACAGAGTCAAAACATAATGCTGCTACGATATTAATATGCATAAATTGTGATACGTACAATGTGTACGTCGGTGGATTTGTTCATACGTAAATAAATTACGTTTTTGTGCTGTCAATACGTAAATATTTTACGTTTTAGTACTGTAAATACGTCAGTATTATACGTTTCTGCGCATATAAAACGTAATTATATATACGTATGATAGAACGACACTTTACGTATAAATACATACGTATTCTCATGAGATCACGTTGAATTATCAACCCTTATTTTTAGTGTTGTTTTCTTTATTAATTATTGTTCAATCACCATCAGAATGACTGTCTGTCTTCTGCGACAAATAGAAGTAGATGAAAGAAGTGAGTATTTATACCGCTCATACAAAGTGAGTAGAAATACAATTGCATATATACAGTATACATTGCACCCTATTATTATATTATAATAATAATAATAGGGTGCATTTACATTCTTTCAGCATATTGAAACTGTCCTGAGGGAAGTTTTTCATTGAAATGACTTGCTCACCTCCTTTAAAAATGGATCTGAGAGCCTTAACGATCCAGTCATAAACTACAGGTAAATTATTGGCCTTATGTTCTGTAAAATATCAATGTGCGAACAAACTGATTACATCATGACCTGATTATAGGGACCCTTAATGCTATTATCACAGGCCTGACTGTAATTCTGACAATTTTTCTCACACACAGCAAAATTTGTGTGTGTGAGAGTGAGAGAACGGGGTTACCATCTCTTTACCATTTCTGCGATAATGAGATCTCAGTCTACCGCTCCCCCCCGCAATACTGACACACACCGCATTCTCTCCAGGCCTCCTTAATTACATTGTGCCTCATAAACCTCTAAACCTGCCAAATAAACACTCTCTCCGAGGACCAGACGCTGTACTTTCTACAGCGCTTCTGTGAAATTCAGACTGTGTGAATTGATATGGCCGATGAGTGCCGATATATATATATATTTTTTCTTCCAGCTTATGCCAATAAATTCAGTATTCATAGTAATGGAGTGTGTGTATTTAATATGAAGAATTTAAACTGGTTCTTTATGGCCTTTTACTGAATCTAAACTTAAATGGACCTGCGGAAGATTAAGCAGACAGGAAGAGTGTGTGTGAAAGAGAGAGAGAGAGAGAGAGTTGAAAGCAAGGCTGATGTGGAGGCTGTTAACGTGAGTGCTTTGAGGAACATATGAGTTGATTTAGCAGACCGACTGAGTTTCAGAACAGATATCATGGCATATGTGCTCACAGGTTGTTTACGTAAGCACTTACCGGATTAATGTTGGAGATAGTGTCGCTAACCCGTCTCTCTGGATTCAGACCTGCGTTAAATGCACATCTCTCTCTGAGTTATTTGAGCTCTGGTGTACAGTGGCCCCTGAAATTTATAAACATTTTACATCAGATTTAAACTGGCATCTGAAAACAAATGATGCAAAATGTGTTTTTACTTTAATTCAGAATAAACAATGCCGTTTTTTTTTCTATTGTTCTTATTAGATTTTTTTTGTAAAAAAAAATACAATACATGTATGTTTAAAATAGAATTTTATTACAGATTTTTAAAAGTAATAAAGAATCAAATATTTACGTAATAATTTTAAAAATATAATTTTTCATATTTTCTTAAGATTCACTAACTGAGATGAGGGTGAATGAAAAAAAGGATCAGTGTTCATAGGAAATTTGGAGAATCTTTGAAATCTGTGTGAAGCTGGTATCTAATTTGTGGCCTGCGGTTACTGATTAAACGGGGCCCATGAATCATGGACCTTAGAGAACATGGTGTTTTTCCTTTTAATCAATTGGAGCAAAGGCTATATTAGTGTATGCATGGACTCAGATATCCTCAAGTTCACATGTGTGCTTCCTAGCAAGATACACACACAGGTGTAGTTCAACACAATAAATGTTACACTAATGTAACACTTTCATTTTAATTTTGAATGCTATTTCAGTTAGAACCAAACTAGGGTTGTTCTTTCTTTTTGGGGTAAAAATAGTGTTTGTGCTATTATTCTTAATTACTACTTATGTGGCATTCATGTTCAGATATTATAACAGTATGTCTGAGTGTATGTGTGTTTTTATATGCAGGGCTCAGTGTAATGTGTTCTCATAGGGCGTCATATAGTGACACTTTTGAAATTTCGTCTAAATCCAACGCACATGGCACCCTTTAGCATCAATATAACACGCACAGAGCTTTGTTTGGTTATGGCTAGGTTTAGGTCTTGGGTAGTGTTAGGGTTAGACCTCTAGGAGGCGCCTTCTGCCCCATATTTATGCATCTCATTGACGCTAAAGGGTGCCATGTGCGTTGGATGTAGACGAAATGTCAAAAGCGTCAGTATTTGATGCCTTGGGATGAGAACGGGCTGGATATTTAAACCCTGGTAAACCCTTAAAAAACGGTATTGCCTCAGCTCCTCAAACCTTTGCTCAAATTCAAACTAGCAGCACTCTCTTTGATTTTGCCATTTTGAAAGCTGTGAACAGAACCACTATGACACATTACATGAGATAAAACAATGGATTCATGTGTCCAAACGCCCAGTCTTTTACGAATCACCACGACAGCCACCAGATCGTGCCAAAATCGAGCTGATATCGTGTAGTCTGAACCCGGCATTAGTCCGAATTGTTTACATTTCATATCAGTTTGTGTGTTTTTGAATCCACTCGGATTACTTTGTGAAATGTGTGTTTTGAATATTTCTGGTTTTATTCTGAGTACACTTCTTGGTTTAATCTCTATGATAGTGGTTGTTTTTCTTGCAAAGTCTGTGTAATTAAAATGTGTGTGTTTATATGTGGATGTTTTTTTGAAACTTGTGAAAATGTATATGTGAAATTCGTGTGTGTTTAGGAGAAAAATAATGTAAGGGAGACTGTGTGTACAAGATGAAAGCGATTCGGATGCTGTCTTCTGAAGACCATGAATCCCCTCATGACACCCAACAAATTACGTGCCTCGGTTTTCCAGTGTCAGAGCGTGAGTGTCGACCATTAATCAAACCAAAACTTTCCAAGAGCTGTAATTATGCTAATGAACCTTACTCTTCTCACTTACTCATTGGCCCTCCCTGGGGTCAGAACGTCGTTTTTTCTTTTGAAGTGTGGCCTTTCAGAATTATTATTCCTGAGACGTTGGGTTCACCTGATTGGTCATTTCTAATGGGAATGCCGTCCGACTGAATTCATATGGACACAAGGTTAATTCAGAGACCATGTTATATATACAGAAGCTGACAGAGCCGGGTTTAAAAATAATTCGTCTCATCCGAAAACAACAAGAGGGTGAATATCATATAACAAAATGGGTCATATTTCACTCCAAAGTCAAAGGAAGTGCATAAAGAAAAATGAAGTCTATTTTTAGGACCATTAAATCCTAAAGGATTAGTAGGATTACATTTTCATTTTTGGATGAACTTTAATGGTCTTAAAATAGACTTGGTTTTCTTTATGCTAAAACAACAACAAATTCGTCTGATTTTGTGGTAAAATGTGGCCTGTGACACTGTAATCACAAAAAGTTTGGAGATTTATCTTTGAGATCTCGGTGAAGCTTCTGCAGTATCTGTCAAGTAATTTGTGGCCTACGGTTACTGATTAAACCGAGTCCAGGCAGGAATGTTAGGCCTTGGAGAACAGAACCGTTTATCTATCTCTTCCCGAATCCCAACATCGGAAAAACTCAGGGCTTTACTCACTCCTCGAGAGAGAAATCCACAGCTCCATTCACATTGCACTGTGAGTATGTCTAATACCTGTCCACCCTCTCCTCTCATCTCCTATCCTGCCCTCAATGAAATTGTTTTTAACTCGGTGATGGCTTGAGAGGCCATTAAAGTGACACACACACACACACATGCGTTGATTCGCACACAAACAGACAACTTCCCCAATTCAGAAGCCTTACTGTAGAGTCTCAGCAGATACAAGCTTGCTAGACCAAAAATCAATAGTGTGGAATTGTCACAGCAGTCCTTAGAGAGTCCTCTGCTGCCAAGTAGGGGTCCGGTTCATGGAAGACTATGTGAATTCCCACTTACTGATTCTTTTTGTCTCTGGGGGGTAGGTGTCTTTGACACATTTTTTTTTTTTTGGCACAATGCCTCTGACATATTTGCTGTATAATGCCACATTTGTTTTGTGTGTTTTTTTCCCCCAAGGAGATCTATAATAGCTAGATGGCTATTGGTTAGCATTATGTTGAATATTAAATTATTGCAGGATCCCTGAAAATATGATTTCAAATCTTCCATCTTTGCTCATGGGCACTCATTTCCACCGGCAGATTGTTTTTTAGACCATCACCTGAGCCTGTAACTGATTTCTCCAATAGGTGTGTTTGAATTCATGGGGTTCTGGCAGTTGACCAGCATGCTGGTTCGATATTTTGTTTGTAGACGACACCATGTCACTCTGTCATTGGTACCGAAAGAGCTATTCGAGAGCAGTCGGCTGGCTATTCTGGCTGGGCATGAGCTCTGCATGATGATGTCACAGCTATTTTATGATTAGCCAATCTTCACCAGATTCACCAATGTCAACGATGATGTGTTTAGTGTCTATTCTAACACATTCAGTTCCGCTAATACTCGGAAAATTGTCTTTTTACAACAGTAACAACTCTTTTAATGTAATATTAATGTTATATCATGTTTCTCAAAATAAACTACAAAGGGACTCCATTTAATTGGTATATAAATGGAATAGGCCGGACTTTATGTACTGTTTAATACAGTGCCTGTATGTACAAGAATGAAGTATTGAATTGCTCAGGCGCTTAATTTCACGGCAGTTTGTTTTTGACCCAATCACCTGAGCCCTAAATGTCATGTGACTAAAATCTCTAGAGCCATTTTCTCACTATTGATTATCCTGAGCTGTTATGTGAAACGCAGCAGACAGTGAAACTGCTTATTTTATCACTTTTTAAGATCCTCTCTAAACCAGTTGGGCACTGGCAAAACATCTGCTATAATATGATAATGAAATATTTCTGATTTAAATTTTGGCAGAATACACAGCTAATTTTAAATGGCTGTGAATGGAGAAAGATGGTCTTTGCTGCCAGATGGTGTAGTTATAGCATCTCTACCAGCAGGGGTTAACAATGCAATGCTAGCTAGCAAAACCTTGACACTTGTGTGTGTGCGTGTGTGTGTTTGTGTTATGTATTTTCCTCAGCTGCCCAGTGGGTGAAAGTATTACCATAATTAAGATCTTGGATGCTTAGGTAAAGACCTTATGAGTCAGGGAAGATGAGCCTAAATGAGGGAAATTGAGTTTGACATTTGGTGTGTGTTAATGTGTGTTTGTGCTTGAGAAAGATGCTGAGAGAGAGTGTGTGAGTGAGCGAGAGAGAGAGAAAGGTTGAGATTGGACCCTCGCTGGTGGAACAAGTCCTGTTCCAGATGCGTCTCAGCGTGACTATGGCCTGCACTGTGAAATGGTCACTGCTGGACAGAGAGGGATATTAGCCGCACATCTGTCCAGCTGTCCAATGAAAATTTACCCATGAGTGCTTTTAAACTGCAGCCATCTATATAAGCTTTACATGGTTATGTCTGTTTTTAGATTGACACTATATGGTCCTGGAACAACATTTCTGTTTCTATAAATCAGATTGTACATTTAGAGTTACTAGAGCTTGATCAACATTCTTATCAACCTATTTTCTTTGGATTTTGAATGCTGACCACATTTTAAAACCAAATTAGAGGCAATATCACTAGATGCCTATCATCATAAATATGTTAAATAATTCAATAATTAAAACTTGATTAATTCAACAAAACATTGGTTGGTGGTCTCTTTGTTAACCTAGAGCCTGGGATGGGAAATCTATGATTGCTTTATGGAAATGTTGTTCCAAGACCAGCGACGGGCTTTGATCCAGGAATATGTGATACCTGACTAAAGCATACCGTGTATGATGTTGTATATGATATACATTTTTAGCCATCCTTGCCTGTCCTCTCTTTGTTTCTCAGTAATGGATGTATCATAGCACTGGTGCGTGACGTGGGTGGGAGTGGAGTGGGATGGAGGGAATGAACACATCATCGCTCGGAGCTGGGAGTGGGCTTGACCTCTTTGATCTGCAAAAAATAAAAAAAATGATACAACTCGCTAATGTTCTTGCGTACTGATGTGGGATCTAAATAGTACGAGAATGGCAAGTTAATACTCTTGAACGCTGACGCATACAGCCGTCCCCTGTGTGTTGGAGCCTGGGTGGCTGATAGCCAAGAGATTGACGAGCATCAAGCAAGCATGATAAAAACTGGACGATAATACAGTGAAAAATAGTAGATAGACATCTTTCTGCATTCTGTCAACACTGGTTTCAATGTAGTTTGATTTGTGAACAAAAGATGAGCAAGGTCATTTGAATGAATTGCTCATAAAGAGTCACAAGTGAGTCACAGATGAACTCGGCGGCCTAAAATTGTTCATTTACTCATTGAGTCAAAAAGGTTACTAAAACATCTGACACACTGACTGACTAAATGAACATCCGTCACTGCAAGTTATGGAATTTAACGGGATCGTAATCCACCAATAACGGAATTTCTGGAAAATTTAATGGAAATTTTCTATCAATTCATGTTTTCACTTTTATATGGTAGGGGGCGCTATTACACACCTTCCACCACCTTTTTGACTCTAAATTGTTGCTTTAATGCATCCTGTTTCAACAGCTTGTTTGCGTCTCTGTAAAGAATTCAGAAGGTTTCCAGCTTCAGGAACAAGTCAGAAAATTCTTTATTTTAATGGCGTCCTGGATCGCGTCAGAGGATAATATGTTTGTCAATTGTCAGAGAATCTGACCACAGATTGATGTGTGAACGACATGCATAATGGAGAATTTGCAAAGGAACTTTTGTTGACGGATGAAGTTATGTCGCTAATCGTAAGTAAACTATTTCACAACGTGCAATAGCTAGTGGGCATGTTTCCTATGCAATGGCGTTAACCAATCAAAATAGTGGCCGTTTACTGACAAGCCTTAAAGGGTTAGTTCACCCAAAAATGAAATTTCTGTCAGTATTTACTCACCCTCATGTTGTTCCAAAACTTTATGTGTTTATTTGTTCGGCTGAACATAAAGGAAGATATTTGGAAGAACGTTTTGATCAAATCTCATTCCCCATTGACTACCATAGTAGGAAAAATACATACTATGGTAGTCAATGGGGAATGAGATCTGTTTGATTAAAACATTCTTCCAAATATATTCCTTTGTGTTCAGCAGAACAAATAAACACATAGAGGTTTGGAACAACATGAGAGTGAGTAAATACTGACAGAATTTTCATTTTGGAGTGAACTAACCCTTTAAAAGAGCCGCCCCTTAAAATTGATTATTTATTTTTATTTATTTTTTTTGCAAAAAACTTCAAATGAACCTCAAGGAACATATTTAAATAATAATAATAATAATAATAAAGCAATATATTGATTTGGCTTATTTCAAATCATTTGACGGCCTCTTGAGAATTTCCATAGGACCCCTAATTGGCCCCAGCCCCCTGGTTGAGAACGACCACTCTAGAATCATTAAATTCCTGATGGTTTTCATCCCTATACACTGTCGATGCATTAGCATGTTAGCACCTGTGGGACAGCTAAGTTAAGTTCAACAGCTGCTGTCAAGGTCAAATAACAAAGGACCGAGCGATAATGGTTGGAGGGTTCAGTTAGTTTCTCAATATCACTCTTCCATTGTTTCTATCTCTCAGGTTCTCAATGAAACAAGAGGAGGTCAATTTCAGGCCCCATAACTATGTATTTCCCTCTCACTTTTTCTCTCTCATCCATTTGCTCTAGATCAAGAGGTAAAAGGGAGGAATTTTAATTAAGTATGGCACTGTGGGCTGGTCGGGAAAAAAAAATAGGATCCAGCAATTAGAGTGGTGGTCGGAGAAAAAAGGACTGCTCTCGTAGACGGTTAGCGGCTAATTATGCCCTGCATCAGCACAAGACAAGCTCTCTAATGAAATAACCCATATCCCTCATCTCTTTCACACTCTCTTTCTGGCACTCAACATCCAGGAGAAAAGCCCTACAAGGTCAGGGGCCGTACAAAATTCACATTACTGTTTATTAAGACGACTACGCCACAGCCAGGGGTCCTCGCATTCCAATAACATGCTTGGTATCCGTGGCGATGATTTGATTATGTCCCCGATGACTACGTATTTAATATGTGAAGATAGCAAAATGGGTTTCAAGAGACCACATGAGGAGCTGTAATTTATTATGTCATTACAGCAATGAATCTTTACCACACTGTGCATTTCATGAAAAGTACAGGCATTATTGACCTCAGGTCATCTGTTAAAGAATAGTTCACCCATTAATAAATATTATGTCATTCAACCTGTTTTCTTTATGCTTTATAGGTATTCGCACATAACATTTACGTACATTTTTGTACATTTGGATGCTTGAACGCACAAACGTCCATATTGTATGCATATTTACAACACATTCTCATCCCAAAAAGTCATATAACTGACGTCTTGGGACGTCTTTTGACCATACGTCAATATCCGCCTTTTTAGGGCCCCCTTAAAGTCCCCGTGAAATCAAAATTGAACCTATTTACTTTGTTAGCGCATATTACTAGTCTTGTGGTAATCAATCAATCCGTGCAAGTGAATATTTATTAAAAAAATGATTTACCTTAGTAATCTTTAATCAAAATCTGAAAAGTTACTTCCGGTCTGGAACGGTTTCTTTTTCTGATGACGTAGGTTTCACAGTTTGGGTGGGGAAACGCTTAACCACTCCCCTCAAACCGTTAGTTTGCTATGAGCGAGAGATGGAGAGGAGGAGCGCTAGAGTAAAACCCTGCCCTCTGTTCAATATTCCGTTTCACTTGGAAATACGTCACAGCACTGGAGAAAAATCGTTTGCAACTTCGAGTTCACGGGGACTTTAAACGTCGGTAGATGGCGATCCCGGGCCGTCATACAACTGACGCTTTACCTTTAACATCAGTTAGGTGACGGGTTAGGTATAGGTCTGGGGTAGAGTTAGGATCCCATAACCTCATCTACCGACGTTTAAGGGGGCCCTAAAAAGGCGAATATTGACGTATGGTCAAAAGACGTCCCAAAACGTCAGTTATTTGACTTTTTGGGATGAGACTGAGCTGAACAGCAAACAAGCATGTGAACAGCAAAACAGGCTCATTGGAAAAATGTTAGTGTTAACATTTTTGCAAAACGCAAAATATATACCAATACTTGCATATCACTGCAGTTTCTAAAATAAATGAACACTAGAGGCAGTAAAACAGCAAGCCTTTTATTCGTTTTCACCCATTATGGCTTAAAGACTTGCTTGCACACTTACTGTAAGTTATGACCTCAAAAATCTTTTTACCATAGTGAATGATTTGTAAACGAATATATGAAGAGTTCAGATGCAAAAGCCTCTAAATGCCATTTGAAATTAAATAACCACTTTAATAACTTAAAAATACCACTTAAATAACAATTAATTGGTAATTATCATTGCCATTTAAGTGAAATTACTGAACTTAAATATACAAGTTTGATAAAAATCATAATTAAAGAAGAAAATTTCAAATGGCATTTAGAGGCTTTTGCATCTGAACTCTTCATATATTTTTAGTTTGCATGACCTAACCAGCTCCATACGTTCAGTTTTACTAATTATGCTTGCTCAGTTGCTCAGATGATACAGAATTGTACTTGCGAAACGGAGATCTCGGGTATGAATCCCGTGAAAGATGAGTCACGATATAAGATAAATACCATAGTTATTACGATTTATGTCGAATTTGCTTTTGTTAACAATATCGGGTAGGTTAAGGATATAATGTACAGTACGTTATTTTAAAAAGTGATGGAGCATTCATCTTTTATAGTGCCATTCACTGGACATTTCAATTCAGAACTGCAGTGATACTGTACGTATACATTTGTAAACGTTGTCATTTTCTCGTATTCTCGTAATTCACATATTTCATGAAAAAAAAAAAAAAGATTTTAGTGCCACTCACTGAAGATTTAAATTTGAAACTGTCACGAAACGTACACGACACAACGTATTTTGTGTTTTGCAAAAATGTTGCCACAGGTACATTTTTCGAATGAGCCTGGGTTGCCTAGTCAAACTTCTTGCTCTTCTTTTTTCATATTGAAATGAAGGCAGACATCTTTCAGCTAGTAATATTCTCTCCATACTCTCATCCTTGCCATTTTGAGCTTATCTTTACAGCATGTGTAGTCATTCGTCCTCTTGAGTGTTTCACTCCCTCGTTTTCTCACTCCTGAGGGGGGAGTGTGGGACATGTAATTAAAGCAAATTGCTGCGTTTCTTTAATCTAATTGCTCACATCATGGGTCAGAGCTTTGTTCCTGACTAGTCAACTCATTACTCATCCTCATAAAGAAGATGTTTCTCTCTATGGAGTTTGTGCGTACATGCGTGTATGTGTGTGCGGCTTATGATACTGTATGTCTGTGTGTGCTTTAAGGGAAATTTAAGAGGCCAGTCTGTAAAATTGATCCACCGTGTTGATGACTCTGTTTATACTTCATTAAATGTGAAAGAAACAGTTCGTTATTGTGTATAGAATAATTTTCCACAACATATTTTTTGTGTCTTGCCTCTAATCAACCATAAACGTATGGATGACAGATTCTGAAATTAAATGTGGTGGTTCCACTGGCGTGTGGTAGATTATTAAAATGAGAGGGAACCATTAAGGTCCTCAATGGTATAACATACTCATTTGGCTCGGGGGAGAGAGGCTCCCCCATAAAAATGCTCCAGAGTGCGTGAAATACACTGGCAGCCCTGAAAGTGAACCTGTGCTATTTATGGAATATTGTGTTTGTATATGAAGTTTAAACAACGTCACTCAGGAATTTCATTGAAAAATTGGGAATGCAAATGGTTAGTGCCTCTGAAAAATATGTTCACTTACATAAGTTTAAGACTTCATTCAGATCAGTAGCCTAAAAAAAGATTTTATTTTACACAACCAAAAAAGATTGCTTTTGCAAGATTTTTTTTAAAGTGGCAAATAATACAGCAAAATGTATCTGTATAATACCTCTCTTATTTGTGTTCACTTGCTGTTGATCTTATTATTATAGTTCTCACCTCCTTTTTGCGCTAAAAATCCAAAATCAAATAATCAAATCCTTCATTAACACCCGTATCGTAATGATAGTTTCTGAGAGCAAAGTGGTTATCAAAAAAGAAAAAAAAGAAAAAAAATCATCTTTGGAATCAAGGATGCAAATATTATTGAAACAAGCAGAGCACACACTATTAATATCGGCTCCCTGACAGGCTTTTTGGTTCATTTCGATGCTAATGTGACTAGAATTTATGATCCTACTGAGTGTTGCTGAGTATTACTTTGAAAAAAAAAATCGTATTAAAAAGTATACCTCCATGACCTCCTCAGACAAAACAACCCTCACTGGATCTGAACTCAACATTGGTGAAGGCAGATTTATTTGTCAATATGAATTACTATTGGGTGTTCAGCCCTTGATAGCTGACCTTCAGCTCTTGTACTGTATGACATTGCCTGTTTAACTAGTTTTTGATTAATTTGCCATATGTTCTTTTCCAGAGTCGCATTAGAATAGGATTATGGAGGATTATTATCATGACGACAACGATAGTCTCACATTATAAATTACTGTGTTTGTGTGTGTTTTCTTTGCTATCCTTGATTCGGTGCAGATCTTCTGGTCTCTCAAAAACTCCTGGACCACTAAACAATCCTACAATCAAAGATCTCTCTCATTCTCTTGGTCTTTTTTTATCGTTCTATCAACTGCCCCCAAAATGTCAAACTCTGTTTCTCAGTATGGATGTAGGAAAGTGAATGATAGGCATGCTGCTTGCCCTCCCAAACTGAGACTGGCTGGTGCCCTCAGGGTTGGCGTATTTCTGTTCTTTTTTTGCTGCCCTGTAAGTGTATGGCAGAAATGACACAATGTGAATAAAAATATGCTTTTTAAAGTTATAACCCAGCTGATAGTACCTCAAAAAATATATAATTGTGTTTTTGGCTCTAAAGGTGAAGATGTGTTCAGAACAAGAAAAAGCAAGGTTACTTTGAGGCATTTAGAATAGGATAATTGAGTATTTACTGAAATGATACACTTCAATTGCAAGTGGCTCACAAGGAGGTACAAGTCCAAGTACATTTTTTGTGGTAATCAAAATTATGCCACAAGTGGTGTTAATTAAGGTAAACTTACAGTTACTTTATTTTTATGATCCATTTTGAACATTCTGTTGACTATAAGTTTGCAACTATGTCAACTAACTCTCATTAGAGTAGACTGTCTTCTTAATATCTGTTAAATCTCAACGCATTCTCACCCCAAGGCGTCACCTTTGTCCATGCTTCAATATTTGACGTTTTAGGCGCCCTTTAGCGTCACTTACATGACGCGATCCTACGGCGTCATCTAACTGACGCTAAAGGAAAGCGTCAGTTAGAGGACGCGGTTAGGTTTAGGTGTGGGGTGGGGGTAGGGTACACGCGATCCTAGGGCGTCATCTAACTGACGCTAAAGGGCGCCTAAAGCGTCAGATATTGAAGTATGTCCAAATGGTGGTGAGAATGGGCTGATCCAACTGACAATAATGGAGCTTTTCCATTACCATTACCAGCTCGACTCGACACGATTTGGCTAGCCTCGGCTCACTTTTCGCTCCGTTTTCCATTGCGGACAGTACCGCCACAAATAGTACCCGGTCATCATTGCGACGCCTTTTGTTCATATATTGATATTTTAAACCAAACTTTCCCTCAAAATAAGGCTAACCCGCTCTTAAAATGAGTATATATATTATTATATAAAGATATTTTAAACCAAAATTTTCCTCAAAATAAGCCTGACCCTCTTAAAATGAGCATATATATTATTATATCAAGATATTTTAAACCAAACTTTCCCTCAAAATAAGCCTGACCCTCTTAAAATGAGTATATATATTATTATATCAAGATATTTTAAACCAAACTTGTCCCTCAAAAAAGCATGACACTCTTAAAATGTGTATATACATTCTTATATTAAGATATTTTGAATCAAACTTTTCCCTCAAAATAAGCCTGACACTCTTAAAATGTGTATATAATTTCTTATATCAAGATAATTTTACCAAGAGTGTTTAAAACTAGCCACAAATAAAACAAGAAAAAAACACAACAAACTAGATTTGACTTTTTTTGCATTGGTTTCAAGATATTTGTACTGCTTGAATCAAGTTAAAATTTCTAAATTTACTTAATTCTTTTTCTTGTTTCAAGACTTTAAGAATTGTTTTATCACAAGTTTGTTTCGTCTTGTTTTAAGATGTCGTATCAAGTAGAATTTTCTCACCCCATTGGCAGATAATTTTGCTTGATTTGAGTTTTTTTTTTCTTAATTTAGTTTTTTTTCCTCTTATTTTTGAATGTTGATTTTTTTTTTTTTTTTTGCAGTTTCTGACGAAACCAAACACAGTTCATTGTGTTTGAAGGTGGCGTGAAATGTGCAAGAAGCAATGAAATATCATTTTGAAATGTCACAAGCATGTTTTTTTTTTTTTTTTTTTTTTTCAATTGAGCGACATAGTGGTTGAACATCTGGACCAAAAGGCAGCTGGTTCAATCCCTGCAAGCAGCAGCTTCTGGTATTTGCGCAAGATACTTAATCTGAGATTGCTCAACGGATACTATCCTTCATCTGCAAGCAGTTGAATAAAATGTAGCTAAATGACTACTTACCTCTCAAGCTTTTTCATGGGCCCAACTATAGATCTCCTGATTCAGCACCACCCATCAATCTGGTTCTACCCTTTCAATCATCCCAGTCCCATTGAGTCACTGTCCATGGTTCTGAAGTCCTTACTCACTGGGAGGCAAGTGAGGCGTTTTATTTACCAAGGATTGGAAAGAAACAGGAAAAAGCAAAGAAAGAATGGTAAAGGTTCAGGGGTTTTCACATTCACATTCCTTGTATCAAATATATGAAGTGTTTGATGTCTAGGCTTTCATCTTCCCACCATGAGCAGCTGAGAAAAAGAAGAAAAAAAAAGGAAGTAGAACAGCTATTCTTTCTTTCTCTGTGGAGCGTGAAACATCGAAATGTGTCACTGTGTCTCTTGTGGAGACGAGAGAGTCTGGCTTTAAGAGGTTTGGGGCATCTTGTGATTGAGAGTTTCAACTTCTTCTGTTCTAGATGTTTTCTGTGTAGTGGGCATGGATTTGGCCTTTCACAAACTGAGAGAGAGAGAGACTGGATAAAGGTCTCGGAGCTCTCTCTAAGGACTAAAGTAAGAGGCTGTTCTCTTCCTGATCCTGTCTTCTCTCAAACCCGTCGAAAAATTATGATGTCTTGTCACCTTTTTATTCGGTCTGAAGGTCCCCTCGAGCTCTGTCTAAAGGGTGAGAATGATAGAAGAGAGGGAGATGCATAGATGTGGTGAAATGAGTAATAGCGAAGCACAGATGTAAGTGGCATTCATAAGACATTATCTCAAACACAATTCCATGTCTGATGAAAAAAAGTGATTTTACAAGCAATTGTACTTGCATAATGTGACGCATTTCAGAGTTAAAGAGGATATACATATAATTAGAAAAGTTATTTATCTGTAATAGATTAGATTAGATCACACAAATCAGAATGACTTAGCAGTTTTTTGGGGGGTTTTTTTCTCCTGAAATACTAAAATGTACTTTTGAGGAGGTGTTTTGACCAGAACCTGGAAGCTAAAGCCCTCTAAATGATGTACTTTGGTCGTGTTACATTTGAGAATCAATTAATTATTATTATTTTTAATGTGGATTGATTTTATTTATTTATTTATTTTTTGCATGCATTAAATGAATACGGACTTAAATTGAGGTCACCAATAATTTACCAAGTTTCATTTTACACTACCTTATGTCCTTGTTATGTTATGGACAACCTTTTTTAATATGGACAAAACGAGATGCAACATTCTTTAAAATATGTATTTTTTCTTCCAAAGGACATACATATTGAATGACATGAGTGATCGTCAATGCTTTGAATTTTGAGTAAACTATGCTTTTGAGACCACACTTAAAATAAATATTCTTGGTTTAACTTAAAAAAAGTAAGTTGCCTTAATTTATAGTTCATTGCAATCATTTTTAAGGTAGTACTATGAAGGAGATTGGTTCACTAAACCAAAACTCAAATTTTTATGTTATCTGAACCACCTTAATTATCTAAGTTGATTTGACCAAAAAAAAAAAAGTTGTGATTACAAACCATGAATATATAATATTTACAGTGTAGCAAATCATTTCTGTCGCTTAAGTCTATTTTATTTTGCATTGGCTCTCTCAGGGGCAAAAGAGCTTGTCACAACATTTTTTGGCAGTGTAAAATACAGAGGGAACACAAGAAAGGCAAAAAGGACATGAACAGGAAGAGAAAAACGCTAGATAGTCACCTCCTGCCGGAAAATGACATTTTGGATCTGCGATGTCACCGTGAAAGCAGTCACACAAACACACACACACACACACACACGCATGTCCCTCTGTCCTAATAGAAGCATAATGAGTCCTGCTCCTGTCAGAGAGAGGGGGGACGGGCTAAAAGAGGGATGGAGAGAGGGAGACAGACAGATACAGAGAGAAACCATGGCCTCGTCCCTAACAGATGTGAAGCTCCTGCTGGCATCACATTAAATTGATAGACTGCAGTGTCAAAGCCTCCTCCATCTCTCTCTCTCTTTCTCTTTCTCCCTCTCTCTCTCTCTCTCTCTGCCTCTTTTTTTACTTAAAATTAATAATTCACCCAAATTTACACATCTTTTATTATTTACTCACCCTCATGTTGTTTCAAACCTGTATTTACTTTCTTTATTTACGATGAAACACAAAAAAATTATTTTTGAAGAATATCTTGGCCTTTTTGTTTATATAATGAAAATGGATGAGGACCATGGAAGTAAACTTCAAAATTCTAAAAAAGCATGACAGATTTATTCCACATGACTTGTGCTGCATTCAAATTATTTTGAAGTTATGCTTTGTTTTAAAATTACAGCATTTAAATCCTTTAAAAATGGTATTTGTTATTCGTTTCAGCACTTCTAATAATAAATCACTATCTGTATACAGCAGGTTATTTTCAGAAACCTAGATGCAAAACCTGTGATTTCCTGAAGCAGGTAAAAATAGCAGCAGCTATAGAAAATAATATACAAGTTTTATAATTATATACTGTACATTTAAAAAAAAAAATTAGTTTAATTAGTTTATTAATGAATACATAAATAAACATGGCAACTTATCAGACAATTTCTATTTGTTTAACCACAATGAATGGATGAGTAACTATGGTGTCAGGAATTTGTTTTCCCTGACACTCACATATGACGTGTGGCCGACTGCACCTCCACTTAACATCATAATGATTCTGTATTTCTAGCATGCTTCATCTGGCAACAGTTTCACAGACAGGCACATCCGCACCGAGAAAAAAAAAAGTGACAGAGTGGGAATGAGAGACTGCCTTTTATCTAAACAGTGATGAGTTGTTCAGACAAAATATTCTCCTTGTAGACCTAAAGAATTTAAGTCTCTAATATGGAGTCCAAGTAAGATCTAGTTTAACGTCATGTCAAGTTTTCATCTCAGATGTCTTCTCAATCCAATTGTTTGTAGTATTCAAAACCATTGCGAGGAGCGTTAGTGGTTCAAGGGCACTATTAGAACCTGTCTCTTCATTGTATAATGGGTGGTGAAAAGTAATGGTGAAAATAAAATTTTATACAAGTACTACACACTACACAGCCGGGAAGTCACCTGTGGAAAAAAAAAAAAGGTTTTGCAATACATCACCTCAGTTTATAAACTGTACTCACAAATTCTTAAATCGTACCCATGGATTAATAAACCGTACCAGCCCGTTCTCATCCTTTAACGTCACATAGAACGCTAATATAACACGCGAACCCAAGACGTTATAAATCCTTTAGCGTGAATATGACACGCACACCTAAACTTGGCCCTCACAGCGCGTGTTATATTAACGATAACGGGTGCCATGTGCGTAGTATAGCGCCGTTTTGTCATATAGCGTTCTATATGACGTTAAAGGATGAGAATGCGTTGACCGTACTCACGAGTTCCTTATCCATGCACTCAGATTTGTAAACTGTGCCTTCAGTTTTTGCAATCTATACACACAAATTCATAAACCGTGCCAATGCATTCGCAAACTGTTCACATGGGTTTGAAATGTTGATGGAATTTCAAATATACATGGAATTTCATGGAATTTCAAGATGGCGGAGCCTCCGTGGACCTACCCGTCCCATGTAAATTCTTCGTTTACGAGGATAAATCAGATCATTGGCAGAGGTATTTGTACACCATTGAGGATTATTTACGTATAAAAATGTTAATTTTAGATGATAAAATATCTAAAAAAAGTACACATTGTCACTTTAAAGGAGTAGTTCACTTTTAAAAAAACTTTTGCTGATAATTTACTCACCCCCATGTCATCTAAGATGTCCACGTCTTTCTTTCTTCAGTCGAAAAGAAATTAAGGTTTTTGATGAAAACATTCCAGGATTTTCTCCATATAATGGACTTCATTGGGAACCAAACGGTTCAAGTCCAAATGAGAGTTTCAGTGCAGCTTCAAAGGGCTTTAAACGACACCAGATGATGAATAAGGGTCTTATCTAGGACCCTTCGAGTCATGACTCGAAAAAAGATTTGTTCATTTTGATGAACGAGTTTGAACAGGAGAGTCACGAACGCTCATCACAGAACAGAGCAAGGCGAGCATTTGTGCTTAAACGTTTTATATTTATTTTTTAAATGAGCTATCGTTTCGCTAGATAAGACCCTTATTCATCGTCTGAAGACATTTAAAGCCCTTTGAAGCTGCACTGAAACTCTCATTTGGACCTTGAACCGTTTGGTTCCCATTGACATCCATTATCTGGAGAAAATCCTGAAAAACTGAAGAAAGAAAGACATGACCCATCGTCTTCTTCCTCATCTAAAATTCTGTTGCTCTTCACACGTCATCTGGTATTATTGAACCGATTGGCTATGAGCTAAGTACAGGCGCATTTGATAGACATTCGTAGCACCCAATAATACGGCTCTGGGCATTCGTAAACCACGCCTCAAATACAAGAAAATTAACATGTGCTTTCCAGACCACGTCTCATTCTCATTCGCTACTTGAATGGTTTAAAATCACTTAAATGTTTATATTGACAAGAATTGTAAACCTTTGTGACAATGCAGCATGGGTCGTTTGGGTCAGTGACAATTGTGACTACTGTCCAGACCGCCTATCTCACTGACCCTATGAGCAGTCCTAGTTGAGCCCTGACAAGGGGTTTCACATCTTGTTTTTGGTCAATTTAATTGTTGTTCAGTTGTACAGTAATAAACTAGCTATAGGGCATCTGCCCCTAATAACAATGGTTATCATATTTACACAAAAAATCAATAATAATCCATTTTGGTAATCCACATTATATACATGTAGGCTTTTTCCCCCTGGGTATTAGACTTCATTGGACAAGACGGTGCAACAAACACACTTGTCTCTCTCCAGAAAGGTCATTGTTAAGAATGTGAGTGGAGAGACCTTTTCTGTTTCTTGATTATACTTATTCCAAAAATAAGTGATGAGGAAGGGCAGGAGCTTTGATAGCTGTGATTTCATTCTAATGACTATTCACTTTCACATTGATGCAAACTGAACACTCTTAAACACCAATTTAACGAACATACAATTGTCATTCTCCACTGTCATTGTGCTTAAAGACACAGTGCGTTTAACTTGTGATGCATTTCCTGAATAGTCAGTGGGAAATTATGTAGGATGGGAATTGGTTGTATCCACCATCAGGATTTAAAAAAAATTAAACGCGTTAAGCTATGAAAGCAATGAAGCTATTTACCCATTAGATAGGCTTTGACCACACACACACAAACACACATTTATAAAAATTAGTTTTACCTCCTACACAAATTTGGTTTCATCGGCAGAAAAGTTGTTTCAGAGGCATAGAATGCAATAATCAATATCTTTAAAGAAAAGATTATGATTGAGTTATAATTATCTAGCAGATATTGAGGGAGGAATTTACCAATAATGCATTACCCCAGCTAATTGCATCTTTTATTGGCACACAATTTACTAAAGGAATTATGCAAATCAGGTAAACCGGAAAACAGCCCATGTTGCCCAAGCATCTCTCTTTTTTTTTTTTGTGTGAACTTGAACAAAAGATACCAAAAAATAAATAAATAAATAAATAAATAAATAATAATAAAAAAATTCTTACCAATCCCAAACTTTTGAATGGTAGTTTAAATTGAATATGGGTACAAAACATGTGTATACAAAATGTGTACCAAAGAGCAGTTAGTAGCATAATTTTAATTGTGAGATTTGTAAATACAGATGAGTTTGCAATAGCAATAATTCGAAAGCTTTTTTTGGTGCCTTTAGCACATAGTTATATACAATTGCAAGTGGATGGTAAATGAAATAGGTTTTCCATGTAAAACAGCTCCCTTTGTTTTTGTGAATTTACCCTTAAATCTCTCCCCTTTCACTCAGGCACATACACAGAATAGGCCCAGACACATTTCTCTGTTGTTGAAGGTGATTTTTTTTTTCCACCTCTTATTTTCTCTCACCTTCTTTAGGCAAAATCCCAATGCCACATTTCGCTCCACATTCAATGGTTTATTCCACACATATTTCTGCACACCCAGTTTGCTCATTCTGAGAGTGTGAAGCTGAAATTCAGTTCTGTTCTGGCAATACAGTGTGCATTGAATACATACCCACAGCTATACCTGCTCCGTTATCTTCCAATTCCAGCCTGGCCACAAGACTCAAGCGACTAGCCTTTTCAAGGAAAAACTTGATCATTTGTGATTATACTTTGAACTGTCCTTCACTGATTGTATATAGTGGGTAATGGACTAATGGTTTGTATATGGTGGTTAATGCCATATGTTGTTGTTTTGCTGTCAGTCAAACATTTAAATATAGATGATGTGGAGGTCATATACACAGACTGTACAAAAATTATGGACGTAGTCGTGTCTGTGACGTCACCCATAGGTTTCTGAAGAGCGTTTTTGAAGCCTAAAGTGGGCGGGGCCAGCCGTCACCATCTTGGAAGCACGTCACCTCTCGTCACTACCGGATATAAAATGGGCGTTAAAAAATAAAATTCTTAAAATGTAAGAATCGATATCGGGTCGTAAAAATGAGAATCGATTAATATCGATAAATTGATATTTATAGCCCTAGTATTTAGTACGTTAGTATTTAAACATTCTCTATGATAAAGAATGTTTGTGAAAAAAAAATATTTTAATATATATGGTTTTGGCGGTTATAGAGTTCTAATGACGGTGTTTAACTAACCGTTGCACCCTATAGTTCCACGGCGGCATCCATCTTTGTAAATGTAAAAAAAATAGCTTCACAGTCACTGTGCTGTCGTCATGTACATTTTCTTTATTCACCCTAACGTTTCTTTATTGGTGTCACAATTTCGATTGGTTAGAAATGGGCTTCAATGAGCTCTTTGCCAGATTAACTAAATTTGCCAGAAGTTTTCTGGGTTTTCCCAGGCTAACTCCACCTCCTAAACCGTCTCTGATTTCACTGTTAGCTTAGCAAATGCTAATGTCAACCACAGACAGAATCAATTCAACTGATTTTGATTCATCATTGAGAAGTGCTATTTCTTTTAGAAATTTGCTATTTTTTTTAATTTTTTTTTTTTACTTAGGATGACAGTAGACAGCAAGGTAAGGAAGCTCATTACGTTTTGGAAAAGGGCTAGACAGTGAGAGAGTTTCAGGAGAATAAAAATGAAATCTGTAAAACTTCTCTGGAGTGAAAGAAACCCTCAAATGGAGTGTTACACCATGAACTGCCATAATATTATGTATTAGTTGCATAACCATAACCTGCATAGGCAGGAGCATTTCTAGCTGTTTTATAACTGGGGCACAGACACCATGTCAAAAAAGTGACCCATATTTTGATAATTTTATTTTGATGGTGCCATTGATTTAATCAGTGGGGGTATGTGTTATGTAACCAGATTACTTCTTCAAGTAACCAGTAAAGTAATGCATTGCTTTTACATTTACAACAACATCTGAGTTAAGTTTTCCCATTTATTAACTGAAACCACTTCTGGTGGCAAACTGGGAGCAGAATTGTGACATGATGGTTATTGTAGTTCTAGACTAAAGCATGCATTTACCAAAAACAGATTTAGGGTTCCTCAAAATGAATAAAACAGTTAAATGCAAACTCAAAATATTATGCAAAACTGCAATAATTAAATAAATAATGTTAAATAATAAATAATATTAAATAATGATTTATGTATTTAATCTCACTTTATTAACCTATGTCTTTTCTGCTGACTTTCGATGATTAAATTCAACCATACTAATAAGCAAAAATGTTTTTTATTACTTTTATTAAGAGTGTTGAACTGTCTTCTCATGCGTCCTGTTGTTCTGCAATCAAGAATAGCAGCACAGCTGAAAGGTTTATTTGAGCAGTGCCCTTTGTATGAATTAGCATTTCCTTAAGCCTGAGGCTTATTCATTTCCCTTTTCGTGCGAAAGGGGCTTTACATTTGCCAAAATAGAACTTTTATTTATTTTTTTATTATTTTACTATTGTTATTATTATTGTTATAAAAGATTGCCCAGCCCAAGTGAGAAAAAGTACAGCAAAAGTAACACAACACATTCCTTTTCATAAAATGTAACCAAGTAACACAATTAGAAACGTTTTTAAGGAGTAACGTGGTATTGTAACACATTACTTTTAAAAGTAAGTTTCCCCAACACTCTCTCTCTCTCTCTCTCTCTCTCTCTCTCTCTCTCTCTCTCTCTCTCTCTCTCTCTCTCTCTCTCTCTCTCTCTCTCTCTCTCTCTCTCTCTCTCTCTCTCTCTCTCTATATATATATATATATATATATATATATACAAGGATAGAAATATGTTTTACCTGCCGTACAGAGTCCTTGAAAACTTGGCATGCAATAAAGAACTGACTATTGAAACGATAGCAAACTAGACAAGATTTAATTTCCTTCAATGGATTGCAGCCAGGTAAATATCCACCTTATCCGGTGCTCTTTTTGTTCAATTTTTCTGATGAAGTATCTTGTTAGATCAAAATAGTGTTCCCACCCAGCTGATAGAAAGCACAAATGATATGATTCCTGTAATATTATGAGGAAATATTAAAGTCCATAGTCTTACAAGAATTTATCAGTAATTCGGTAACACTTTACTTGAAGGAGTGTGCATACAGTAAGACACCTCTTCATAATCATGACATAAGTAATGAATATGAAAGAAGTTTTATGCATGTTTGTGACAACTGTGACAACTCATGCCCCAGTAAACAGGATCTAGTTAAACCCCTGATCATAGGCCTCTGTTTTATGTGACCCAACCTGTAAGGGCCATGAAGAGGTTCAAAATGTCTATGCCAACTCTTAAAAGAAGCCAAGAAAAAAAATACAGTGCAATGCACAGCCTGTGGGATAAACAACTGGTGTGGGGGTCCGTTATCAGCCAAGCACTTTCTATTCGTGTGTGTGTGTGTTTGTGTGTTATTATCAACTGTTTACTTTCTGCTGTAATCCTTGCAAAATCCCTGGAAAACCAGCCAGCATTGCAAGGACTGCGTGACCAAGGCTATCTTTGCTTATGAGTGTGTATTTGAAAAAAGTTCGGGAAGGGCAGTGTATGTGTGAATATTTATGTTAGAATTGTGTTTAAGTGTGTGCGTGTGATCTGCAAGGACAGGGCCTGGGTCTGTGTTTAGTTTATTTTCACACTGTGTGCTCATGGCAAAGTGACCATAAAATGACAAAAGGCAAACAGAACTGTTTGCACTCTTCTACACACACACGGCAGATACCTGAAGAAAAACCTTCAGCTAACCGTGGATTGTTTACGGCACACAGCCTCATTACTCAGAAAATACACTGCGGATCCACGGGCTCCCGGTGAGGGAATCTCTTCCCTTAGAGCTGTGTGACAGTTAATTATAATCCACTTCCTGGTTATGACTCAGCATTTGCATATTCCTCAACATTCTGTTTTGTGCAGATGGTAGCCGTGGTGTTTTAAACAAGCATGAATCCTTGCCTTCTTAGAGAGAGTGATAGAGAGAAGGGTGAAGGAAGGAGAATGAGACTGCAAACCCTGGAATTTGGGGGGCCAAGCAAAATGGACACATTAAGTGTCACTGAAAACTTAAAGATGTGTTAGCATTTCCATATTTTAATATTAGAAGTGAAGGGAAACGTATTACTTACCATCATGTCATTAAATACGATAAACAGTGATTCTGGAACAGATCTTCCTTATCCTGTCAAAAAACATTACAGTATGTAACCATATTCCGTCCGTTCGAGAAAAAAAGTTGCACTGACTGTTCATTACAAGCATTTGCCGTCAGGCAGGTAGCTAACAACATAAACATATTTTTTGCTAGCCTACCTGCTGCAAAATTACACCATTTGTACAAGACAAGTAGAGCTATTTTATCCAGTGTAATTTATCCCTTTACCACTATCTTGTTTTTTTCTTATATCCTCCACTTCCTTTCTCATCTTCTTTTCTGGCTTCCTGAGTCATAATTCCACTTCATGATCACTGCAGAGGAGGTTTGTATTTTGCCGGCAGCAGAGATCACGTGGTTGGCTGGTTGCTGTCAGTGACTACTGAGAGGGCCCCCCTTGAGGGGGATCCCAATAACAGTGTCATTGCACTTTACTACATTGACTATCAAAGGGATGCTCACACAGTTTGTCGTTGCGTTTTATACTTTACCAGACGTTGTCTTGGGGCCCCAAGCAATTTCTTGGTTTGCTTGCCTTGTTGCGACGGGCCTGCGTGCTTGGAAGGCTACTGTGGATCTGACATAGTGTGAGGAAACCCAGATAGCAAACTGACATTGAATCAACGTGGAAACGACGTCTCTCATGACATTGAAACAACGTTGATTTGCTCATCGAATTAACGTTGAACCAACGTCAGACGCGGCATTCTTCAAAGCTAAATGAAATCGAAAATTGGTTTGCTTTCATAACGTTGAAACAACGCGTTGATTTCAAGTTGATTTTCCGTTAGTTTTGAAAGAATGACGCGTCTGACGTTGGTTCAACGTTAATTCGATGAGCAAAACAATGTCAGATCAACGTTGTTTCAATGTCATATTTCCACGTTGATTCAATGTCAGTTTGCTATCTGGGAATCCCTTGTCAGCTCCGTCAGCCTGCAGAGAACAGAGCCAAAACAACAACAAAACAACAGTGAGCTGATTAGCATTAGCATGCTAATGTTAAACAAGGTTCATCGCTGGAAATTCATTCCTTTAAAGACATGAAATGGTACTCAATGTATTTCGCTACAGAAATATGATATGTTTACTGGATCAAACACAATATCATATGATAATATTTGTTTAAAATATCCCTTGTGTAGACCTACTTGCTTACATCAGCAGCACCTATGTAAGCACATGACAATGGCGACAGTGACCACAGTAATATCAAAGATAGTGACGTCTATAAAACTGAGATCAAATCACTTTTGATACTAGAGTCTACTAGAGTTCATCCGTCAAATCGTCATAAACTGACAACAGTTTTTATATCTGGGTGGTGAGCGGAGCATTTAAGTCACACAATAACACAAAACTGACAGGAGCAACTCCGGTGGAGAACAATGATTGAATCTAAAACCTTCAGATGACGAGGTTAATTTCTCTGTCGCTGTAAATTACCGGAATCACATATGAAAACCCATAACACATGGTGGACGTACATTTGTGCAGTGCAGATCAGCTCTCTAGCACTGTGATGAGACAGTCCAATCCCGTTCTGAGTGTTGACAATTTAACTTTGAGTTTGAGTTCGTCACTGATGTAAATAACTGAACTGTGAGTAAATGTAACCATATTATAGACACAAAAACCCACTCCAAATGCTGGGATCATTTTCAATACTCATTTTTAGAATTCAGGACTGACAACCGTATTATGTTGCTGTGTGAACGTGGCGCATGTGTGAACATAACCATATAAACGACTCAAATACAGGACTAACAACCATGCTAGTCTGCTGACACTGACACTACAAGACAGAAGGCTGTTGCCCAGTACACAGTTCTGACATGTTACACTTTACATTACATCAAATTGTATGAAATGTACATTAACATTTCATTTTCTTTCCTGACTGGAGCTGTGATCAAAATAGTAGTGTCTAGTCTTAGCGTGTCTCACAAGTGTGCACACTAAAACAGCATAGATGTGATTTGGTTATGTTCCGTAATGAGCTTCAGTATCATAGTGTGCTCTTGGTTTAAATAGACAGTATAAAAAAGGTGTCAACATGCTGGATCTGTGCATAAATGCAGCCAAGACGTGTCCTCAGAGTTGTGCAGTTTAAAAGTCCAGTTCAAGGTTCCAGTGCTGCTGCTGAAACTCAACACATTAGCTCAGCATCACTGCTCCCAAAACCTACATTCTGCATTTCAAATAGACAGCCAGTCTTTCTGTCCAAGGTGAAGTTGAATTTTTTTCTCTCAGTAACTCTAGCCCATCCCGAGGCCTGTTTTACACTGAACGCAAAATCTTGAGGTAAACAGCATGTTTTTATTTTAAAGCCAATATTAACTTGCTATTGTAAACTCAAAGGCGTGTTGCACAGCAAGAATGCATCAGGAGCATAAACTCAAGTAGAGTATCGATGCTAAGTTATTTTGTTAGCTATTTTTATAGGGGCTTTTGTAAAGGAACATAACAGACTGGAGTGTATTACTCACCTGTTTTTTATTTTTTTATTTTATTTTTTTTTTCAGGAAAAAACAAAAAAGTAATCTTGATGGAAGTTCAACAAGCTGTGACCAGCACACAAACACTGAATTCGTATTATATAAATATGTATATAATATAATATAGAACGTTATATTTTGAAGGTATACTTAGTGGTTTGGGTTATGTTTTGTGTAGATTACTATTTGAATGTAAATGTGGTTCTTCATGTAAATTAGATTTCCTGATGATCAACCAGGAGCCCTTGTGAAAAAGCAGTAATATTAAACATGCAAACTAAATATAATGTTTCCAGACACTTAAGTGCATGTCACTTAAATGTATATTAAATGAAATTAGCCGAACTTTAGAGTCATTTTCTTTAATCCACTTAAAGTATATTAAAGTTTACTGTAAATACATGTCAATACATTCAGGAAACACTTTACATTCAGAGAGATTTAACTAAAACGATAGTGGGCAAGGGAACTAATGAAACACAGTGCTTAATCCTAATCAAACTTAACAGAAACAGGCGTGAGGAACTCAGGCTGGCAAATCAGGGATGTGTTTCCCGTACAACGACGTAGTTCGCTGCTTCACTACCATAGTACGATGCATCGTTGGAAAAATCAACTAGCTAGTCACCAGTGTTGGGTGTAACTAATTACTAAGTAATTAGTTACTGTAATTTAATTACTTTTCCCTTGAAAATGTAAAGTAAGGGATTACTCTTCATTTATCTGTAATTTAATTACAGTTACTTCGGATGTAATTGAGGTAAATACTTCGTATAGATCAATCCGATCTTCACAGCGATTCGTATGCATTTTATGAGGTGTCTAAATCGTACGACCGCACTCGTACAAATTCGTATGAATTATTGTAAAATATCTATGGAGAAAGTGTGAAATGTCATGAGATCAGACATAAAACAATAGTGGGTTTAACGTCAAAATGTATTGTCTGATGTTAAAAAGTATGTTTTTATAATGTAACCTTCTCCACCTTGGTCTGTTTAAGGAAAATTCATGCAATTTTATAGTATTTTATTTGAAGGAATTAAAACAGATTCATGTCTATCCTTGTATTATTCAGCTGGTTGAGATTGATATGGGATTTTGAAAGTAATTCATGTATAGAGATTAAAAGTAATTAGATACTTTTAAGAGAGAGTAATTAGTATAGTAATCTAATTACACTGTTGAAGAGGTAATTAGTAACTAGTAATTAATTACTTTTTTAGAGTAACCTACCCAACACTGCTAGTCACGACCGTTTCCCGAAACCCACTGTCGCAAAGTAACGTTCAACCACGATGGTTTCGCACGTGGTGGAGTAATAACTACTTTTAATGAAACTGTTTGAGATCCAATTAACGCTAGATTTGTTTTATATAAATAACAGCATGTCATCTGAGGACTATTTCTAATTGTTCTCAGTTGTTTTGCTTTATTACCAGACTCAATATTTGGCCCGTTCTTACATAGTAGAGCACGTTCGCACATGCGCACTCTTCAAACACGTTACTTCAAATCTTTTGACAAACTAAAAGACGTAAATTCCATCTTTATGTATTCTAAGTAAAACACACCGGTTGTACTGAATGTCAGCTTGCTTATTTTGCTCAAGATATGTCATGCAATATAGAAACGATGCCTCTAACCACTGACAGTTCGTTGGAACGATGGTTTCGGGAAACACAGACTCGTTGAACTATGCTGATAACGTTGGAACTTGCGACCATAGTTGGCTAACGATGCTTTCGGGAAACGCACCCCAAGAACAGAACACAGTGAAACGAAACCAAAACTGAGATGCCACAGTTACAATTCTGCTGTGCACCTTTATTAAACACAAGTTTCTGCTTTGAGATTGCAGATGATCTTCCACCTGTTCAACTTTTTACCTTTGAATTCATCCAACCCTTTTCACTCCTCTCAGTCTTCAAATGTATTATTCACTTCCTTTTACCGTTTGATTTAGTCCTCTTTCTTTTTTATAATTTATTACTAATACTTTCTATTCGTGCAGCCAGTGCTCATTCAGGTTTACTTCATTCTCTGTGATGTGGCTTGATTGTTGTGTACAGTACACATCAAAGCCAAGAAGGTTCTCATGTGTGAGAGCTCAGTTATACTAAACTATGGCCGCTACAGAAGAAAGGCTTGTCTAATGCACTAAGACACGTTCTGCTCTTTTACCTTTCCCTCATTAGCAGGTACCAACTGACGTTCAAAAGGACGGCTGCCAAGATCAAAATTAGCACTAATTAAACATCCGGATTACTTCAAATGGACCTTTTGTAAAAAAAAAAAAAAAACGCACACTGACAGACAGACTGAGAGAATGAGAACATGCTTATGATGTGTGATGGGGCTTTGATGGTGGACTATTCTGGTAGCCATGGGAACTCAAAAGTGGTCGGTTATGATTGGAGGCACCCTGATGTTATACCTATTGTAGATCTGAGAGAACAAAGTCGGTCAGTCACACTATAGACACAGCAGAGACAGACAGGTTTTCATTAATAATAAACACCAGGGTGGTTTTGGTGTTAGATGGAGCTGGCAGAGCTCTTTCTTTCTCTCAAGAGCAGCTGAAAATGGATTAGTAGATGTAACCTGACGTCTCAGTGACTGAACTGGCCCGAATGTTCTTTTCCCAAATCTTTTTACATCTCATCGGTTTTTGTTTGTTGTCCCTTCCCACAGTGCTGTGCAGTCCCTTCTTTTGGTGTTTTAGTCCAATATAAACTCATGTTCTGTTTGATATGATCACAATTTCCAATTTTCCAAGGTTAATTGAACACTAACTATTTAAGATTATTAAATAATCCATTTAAGATTATTTTTAAACTTTTACCAACCAGATATCATGAGAAAACTCTTTAAAATATATTATAGTGTGATTTCGTATGAATTAGTATAATTTGATTTAATTTAGAAAAAAAGTAAACATCCTCCCTGAAACCTAATCATAAGTGGGGCATAAACAGATCGTCCAAAAACATACAAATATGGCTGTGCAAATTCATACGAATTAGTCACCAATACATCAAATCCTGAAATAGTTCTGAATGGCCATGAGAATGTGTTGCTGTTTACTTTAAAATACTTTCAGGTATTCCAATCACTTCTGGCTACAGTTGTGTAAAATTAAGCACCTAGGCATCTACAAACATTTGTGAAAGAATGGGTCGCTCTCAGTAGCTCAGTGAATTCAAGCGTGGTACTGTGCTCACATAAAATCACAGAATGGGGTCAGCTGCATGCTAAGGCGCACAGTGGGCAGAAGTGGCCATCTTTTTTTCAAAGTCGTTATCTACAGACCTCCAAATTCTGTGTGGCCTTCAGATTAGCTCAAGAACAGTGCGGAGAGAGCTTTGTGGAATGGGTTTACATGGCCGAACTACATCCAAGCCTTACATCACCAAGTGCAATGCAAAACATCGGATGAAGTGGTGTAAAGCACAATGCCACTGGACTCTGGAGCAATGGAGACATGTTCTCTGAAGTGATGAATCACTCTTTTCTGTCTGGCAATCTGATGGATGAGTCTGGGTTTGACAGTTGTCAGGAGAACGGTTCTTGCCTGACTGCATTGTGCTAAGTGTAAAGTTGGGTGGAGGGGGGATTATGGTGTGGGGTTGTTTCTCAGGTGTTGGGCGTTGCCGCTTAGTTCCAGTGAAATTACAGTAACTCTTAATGCTTTTGCACACCAAGACATTTTTGGACAAATACATGGTCCCAACCTTGTGGTAACAGTTTGGGGATGGCCCCTTCCTGTTCCAACATGACTTTGCACCAGTGCACAAAGCAAGGTCTATAAAGACATGGGTGAACTTGACTGGCCTGCCTCAACCGGGTAGAACACCTTTGGGATGAATAATGCCTGGTTCAGATTACACGATTTTAGCCCGATTTTGGCACGATCCGTTTTGACGAAGGGTGTCGTGGGGATTCGTAAACGTCAACGGGCGTCGGGACGCAAGATTCGATTGTATCATCTCGTATAGTGTGTCATAGTGGGCGACAACCTACGTCGCGTCTGCTATGCTTCACGGCATCACGACAGAAAGACTAGCATGTTTATTTTTTTTTAACGGTCGTCCATGACGGTTTCGTCACATGTATGAGGTTGACCAATAGGAGCACAGAAGCTTTTCCGTACACAACTTTCAAAAATGGCGAAACAAAAGCGAGACAATGGTGCTAATGTTAAAACTAAAAGTAAAAATATATAAGAAAACAATATTTTACCTCAAGTTCTCTTTGGAGTATTGACAGCCCATACGGTCCTCTTCGAGCAATCCAGGAATGTGTCCATTGTCGGATTTTCTTTCTTTTTTACTTTTTTTCTGAACACAGGACAGCCAATACAACACTCACCGCTTCATTCATTGTCTGTTTACATTCGTTTCCGGAAGTCACTCGCTACTATTTTTGCCTTCTCGATGACATCATGCGCGCCGTTAAAGACTGCATACCATGACTGGTCAGGAAGCAACGTGTAGTCTGACATGTGTCTTGTCCATGACACGAAAATATTTTAGGAGACAAAATCGTGTAATCTGACACAGTGAGTGACTATCGTAACCGACATTAAAAATGGTGTAATCTGAACCAGACTTAAGAAGTGGAGACTGCGAGCCAGGCCTTCTTGTTCAACATCAGTGCCTGACCTAGCACATGCCCTTCTAAAAATTACCTAGACCCTGTGGAAAGCCTTCCCAGAAGAGTTGAAGCTGTTGAAGCCAACTCCATATTAAACCATACGGATTAAGAATGGGATGTCATTTGCATGTAAAGGTTCATTTGCATGTAAAGGCAGACTTCCCAAAACTCCTGGTAATGTATATATGATTTTCGGCAGATGTTTGCATTGCTTTACATACTGTTGGCTTTATAGATCAGGAAAGAGTCTGTGAGTTATGATCTTTTCTCTGGTTCTGTTATTCAGGGAGCATCACACATAGGCTTAAAGGGAATCGAAAAATGTAAAATCTGTCATCATTTATTTACTCAACCTCATGTTTCTTTAAACTCGTATGACTTTCTTTTTTTTCTGTAAAAGTGGCATTTCTTGCTCTTTTCCATGCAGTGAACAAAGACATGTGCTTTCAAGCTGGAAACGTGACACAAAATAAATGAAGCACAATAAAAGTATGATAAAATTGGTTCATATGAGTTATTCGCTGTGCGATATGCATGTACTCCATTTGGTATGTGTGTGTGAGGAACAGGTCAAAATTCTCCTGTCAACATTCATTGTAATTGCACGGAAAAGAGGTACCAGAACATTATGTCCCTTTTTTGATTCCACAGTCATGCACAAAATGAGAGTAGCCCCTTTAATCCCACCGGTCACAATTGTGACTACATATTTTTTCTTATTTCTGGAAGCTATAAAAATGTTGTTATTGACTTTGGGCAAGAAATTTAACTTTTAAATGAAAAAAAAAAAAATAGATTGTCTTAATTAAAATCTATTAATGTCATGGGATTAGTGTGAAGAAGATTTAGAATATCTAGAAGAAGATGTCTTCCTCAGACATCTTGGTAAAACATCGTAATTAACTGATAGAACTATCATATTTTGTACATATATTATTCAAAGGGTCTACTACTGAAATTTTTTGAGAATTATACTCCTGCATATTTTTCTCATACGTATAAATTTGTTAACTGTCACACATGTGACGGGTAGTATAACACAGTGCTTCAATTGAAAAATTGTTTTTGCTGGTAATCTTACTAGGGCTGCAGCTAACAATTATTTTAATAATCGATTATTTTTCCGATTAATCGATTAATTGGATAAAACAGTTAAAATCGTTATTGTGGCCAGCCTAAGGCACACCTGTGCAATAGTCATTCAGTCTAATCAGCATCTTTATATGCCACACCTGGATGGATTATCTCGGCAAAGGAGAAGTGCTCACTAACACTTCTTCAAGTGTATTGATTTGTGAACAATATTTGAGAGACATAGGCCTTTTGTGTACATAAAAAAGTCTTGGATCATTGAGTTGAAAAAGCTCATGAAAAATGCGGGCAAAAACTAAAGTGTTGTGTTTATAATTTTGTTCAATGTAGTTATTAGTATCCCAGAAACTATGTTTTGAACGTTCGGGTACTGATATTGAGTACCAGGGTGAAACGTCCCATTTGCCAGGTAGACTATTGAATGGCAATACAGAGGTGAACTACCTGGAGATTTTGCCAGAACCAATTGGTGTGCTCCACAAATGACCACAAACAACCCTTTCTACAATGAACGGCCTAACTTCAGTGCACTGAATGAGTGCACACATCCCTGAAACTGGCCTAGGACAGGGCCCATGTAGCCATGGTGTAGCCCATAGGGGTCTAGCCGAACAAAACAGAAGTCCCTCAGGGTGTAACTTTGCACATGACAATCTTTTCACCTCACTAAGCCTCATTCACAATATATTGGATGTCGAAGGTGTTGTGTAAATAGGTCTAATTTAAGAATTAGTATGAATTCGTTACAGAGTGAAAAAACAACAACTAATATTTCACTAACTTATTTAACATAAAATCAAACAGGACATAACGTTTGAGTGTTAGGGAGATCTAATGAGTGAAATGCATATACTCAAATTGCAATAAAAAATTTGGGATTAAACGGGCTAATGGGAGAATTATAATTTTTTGGTGAACTATTTCTTTAATCCTGCTTTTTACACATTCACCCCAGGTGTGACTGGGTAATGAGTCTAGCAAACCTCTAATTACCTGCTTTTGGTGGCAAATGTAAATGGAACACATTTGTGTGTGTGTTTGACCATTAAAAACCACTAGATAGAGAATGAATAAGAGCATGGTGTGTGTGTGAGAGCGTGACAGAAACATTCTGAATAAAATGACCCTGCACTTTAAAAAATCTGGTGTAGCAGTGAAGATCAAGTCATTATGGTCCGCAGACAAGACACGTGAATAGACAATTGCTCATAGGGACGGAATATGCATGTGGTATGTACAAGTATGAGAAGATGAGGCAGTGTAGATTGCATTTTCCTGTGGAGATTGTATTTCCCATCATCAGCTTATGGGAAAAGGAGTGTCTGGGGAGACGTATGTATGTGTGTGTTCTCCCTTGGCTGTTTGTGTTTGGACCTCGCTCATCTTGACAATGCAGTTCTCGCTCTCTCAATCCCTATAGCAGCCCGGCTCGCGTCTCTCAGTAATCCCCTGTGACCCACTCTCGCAGTCACACACCATCATCAGTTAGATGTGTGAGAATTCATCACTCCTCTAGATGGAGTCTTAGGCGATGTCTTCTGGCTAGGCGTGTTGGTAGGTCTCTGTCTCTCTCAGTCTGCTTGCCATAAAGCTATTTTCATGATTGCACATGCAATACTTTCAGTTCGATCTGCCTGCTTTAGTCAGGGCGACAGGCTGTGCTTCTCTGTTCAGGCCTGCGCGAGTCAACTAATGGAGGCGATTCTCTGCTCAGTGCTGTGAGACAGAAAATATTGTGGCGTGTTCTGTGGCCGGAAGCTTTTGCTCTGTTTCACGGCTGTGTGTGGTTCAGATATCCCCTACAATTGTGTGGCTTTTAAAATCCATTAATTTCCTGAAAATGTAAAGATATAAAACTTTTCTATCAGGGTTGTGTTAAGGGATGTTAGGGGGTATAGGGGACAGAATATGAGTAATTCTGAAAAAATCATGTCTATGGACGCTACAATTAAAACATGAAAACCTAATGTGTGTGAGTCTGTCTGTGTGTCTGTGGTTCAGGTATATTGGTTCAGTGGTTCAGGTCCCCATGATGAAAACAGCTTTTAAGGCTACACTGTAAAAAATTTGGAGTATAATTTACTTGAAAAAACCTTGCTAACAAATCTCACTCAGAAAAGGCTAGTAAAATTTACAAACATTTTACTAGCAGCCTTAATTAGAAATGTTTAAGTTAAATTTACTTGGGTTTTCCAAATAAGTTTTATTGACTCTTTGTCTGTAAATTTTACTTAAGTAAAGCTTATAAATGTATTGAGTTTTTTTTTTTTAAATTTACATGAGAGTCCTAGTTATATATTTTTTTATTTATCTTGAGTAACCTTTACTTTAAATATTACGTAAACATTACTTACCATTAGTAATACAAATTTTATTTTCAATAATAATAATAAAAAAACAAGACATTTTTTTCTGTTTTACAGTTTTATTTTAATTAAATTCTCGAAAAACAAGTGCACAAAAAAGAAATGGACACATCAAGATTATTTGCTATTGGCCAAAAAATACGACCAAAATTGTTCAGCATCTTTAAACCATCACAGATGTTTTAATGTCTTTGTGTAGGTCATAACAGACCAAACATTTTATGCAAGATGCTTAACTGATCTCACATACAGCATTGAAATAAAACTCTGCTTCTGTTTTCTATGCAAAGAGCTAACTTTTGGAGAAAACTTTAAAGCATCCAGCCCAAGAAAGATTTTTTGAAAGACTTCAAATGTGTTTCTCAGCTTTGGTGGATAGCTTAAGTTCAGGGCGTAAATGAAGCCCATGAGCAGAAGGCACGCATTTGTGAGATTCTTACATCCCAACAGCACCTCAGTTCCCTCAATGACGACGATGACATCAGCGATGTTGGCCTGCAGTGTTGCCCAGTACAATGATCTTCATAACATGATTGGTGATGTTATCTTTAATCATGTCTCTGCTTACATCCTGTCAAAAACACAAATAAGAGCAAAATGATTACAATAATGTACACCAAGTTGCATGTTCTCTTTAATTTTATGTGATAAGTGCCCCATACAGATTTGGTCTCACCATCATTAAATCTGTCATTACATGAAAAGGAAAGGGAGGGGGGGAATCAAGACAGACAAAGTACAGAGGAACTGTCTGCAAGACACCTAAACTACCTACGAAGCTACAGTACTGTAACAAGGTTAAGGCACTTGTGTAAAAAATCTAAAGTGGCATAGCCTTTAAAATGCTTTCAAAACTGAACAAGTTTGGTGTGTTTGTCGCTGTCGTGCTAGCGTTGTTGGGAAAGATGTAAGACCTGGCTCTGTGGTGGCTCTAGCCTGTGGAAAGGCAAACCAGTTCATCGAAAGCTTGTCAGTCGTTCCCTCTCCAAACCGGCAAAAGCACTAGCTCTGAACTAATACCCGGTTCATTCTGTTGAAAAGGGGGTATTAAAATGACCACTGAAGCACCAAGATTTGGTGCTATATAGGACTTAAAGTGCTTCTCCTGTGATTACATGCTAAATAACCATGTTCATGCTATGTAGAACCTTTTGAGTTGACAAACTACAGCACAAAGATATAAAAGAAAAAAAAAAATTATGGGCATGAAAATAGTAATGTGCCTTAGACTTTTGCAGGACTGTACATCTATAAAATCAAAACAATTTTAATTTATGCATTAATGTACCTGGTAGACTTCAATGAGTTCTTCAGATGACTCTCCAAGGTAGGAAAGAAGGCAGCGAATCACAGCATCTCTCTTATCTTCAATTTGCTTTTAAAAACAAAAGTAAGAGCAAACATGAACAGTGTACACTTCCATCTACATACAACTGCATATCTATAAAATCAGCAAGCAGCAGGATATCAGATGTGCAATATATAAATTTACCTGGCAGAGTGAATCTAGTAAACTTCGAATTTTTATGCCAGCATCCCCACCCTTCATTCACCCTTCATTACAGTGGAGGTTAAAGGGATAGTTCACTTTGAAATTAATTTTTGATATGTTTTATCTTACTTCAAGGGCATCCAAGGTGTAGGTGTCTTTGTTTCCACAGTATTTTCAATTTTGATATTTATGTCATATAATGGAGGATTTAAAGTCACCACGTCAAAGAGCATGCACAGAGAAGTCAAAATTAAACATGATTTAATTACTCGTAAATGTAAGTACACACTGATGGCCTAAGACACGAAACGAGCGGTTTGTGTGAGAAAATGAACAGTATTTCTATAATTTTTTTACCTCTTGTAACCACAGCCACGTCCAAGTGATCTGAAGGCGCGGGCGCTTTGTGGCTGTGGTTACAAGAGGTAAAAACTATATAAATACTGTTCGTTATCTCACACAAACCGCTCGTTTCGTGTCCAATGTGTACTTACATTTACGAGTCATTAAATCATGTTTAATTTGGACTTCTCTTTGCTGCTCTTTGAGGTGGACCCCCTATACCTCTATTATATGACTGACAGACAACACCGGTTTGACCGAAAAATGGCAAAATTGAAAATACTGTGTAAACAAAGACACCTACATCTTGGATGCCCTTGAGGTAAGCTAAAACATATCAAAAATTAATTTCAAAGTGAACTATCCCTTTAAGATTTAATTATGTATTTTAACATATGTTTCAATTTTAAAATATGAAACATATGAATATGTAGTGCTGCTAGACCTGTGTTTACTGTATCTTTTGAAGTGATATACTGTATATATATATATATATATATATATATACACACACACACACAAACCATGTATATGTGTGTGGCTATAGCCAAAAAATCTATTGAAATCTGTGTCATACTGCAAGGTTAATCAGTGTTGTAGGGTGTAAGATTTATTGCCAATTTACCTTGCATGGAGCTTGAATAGTGAGTGCAATCTGTGAAAACATTAGAAATGTTAATGTCAGAAATATATGTTTTACCAATTTTGAATAAATATACTGATCTTATCGATTTGAAATATGAACAGTTATTTGTTTTGGAACAACTGCATTCAAGTAACGTTAGCCTAAGCATCAACATTAAATGTTCAAGACAGCATTGTTAATTGTAACGTTATAGGTTCAATATAATCTCTTCTTTAACTTGATTATCATCATATGCTTATCTATTTTATCGATAAAACAAAGTAGTCTATTGATGTGAATTAATGGGGGATTAACAGTTCTCCGTCACGCTGGGCACGGGTGAGTTATCATTCCAGGCTCGTAACGTTAACCGCGACTTCCAAGGCTGTAGGCCTAAATTACATCATGTCCAATTTTAATTTAAACTTTCATTTATAATTCTGATAACACGCAAGGTCACGATTATTTATTCACACAGATGAATAAACACACACCCTTGGACGCTATTTGTCTCGACGCGGGGGCAAAGTTCATTTTAAAATTCACTGTAGCCTACATCAAACGTCTCCGTATATTAACGTGTTTATTAACAACCTATATGTAAAATACAAGACAATTGTTTTCGACACAGAGATGGCGTTTGCTAATAACGGATGTTTAAGTTATGCAAAAACTCAACTCTGTCAACTATGTTAACAGTTAACTTAACGCTTTACTAACCACCAGCTGCAGATAGGTTCTGCAAATGTAACTAAATCGACCAAATAAACAAATATTTCATAACTTACCGTGTAAAAATCACATCAGTCTTCAAGAAAAGTTCCCGTTGCTTTCTTCTTCGCGCCACTTCTGAATCTGATTCTGTACCAAGAAATCAATGCGCATGCGCTTGGATTGCCTGGCTTCTTGGAGTAAGTTTTACTTGCGTTCGTCATTTTTTTGCATTAGTTCATTAGATGACAAAACACTAGTAAATATTACTTGGGCAGTTCCAGTTGAATTTATTTATGTATTTAAGCACAATAAATTAAAAAGAAGCCTCAAGTACCATATTGAATTAAACGTGACATTTTTAAGTAAAAAGAATAAATATGATTTGTTTGTAAAATTTACTTAAATCATGCTACCTTTATTTACAAGGTCAAAAAATCATTTTTTACAGTGTATGTTTACATGGAAATGATTCTGAAGAGAAAACGCAAAATTGGCATTGCGTTATCATCACTTTTTATTCTGCGTTTAGACGAGCGTTTTGGGTGGGAAATCCACGTGCATATGGTGATGCACTGGTATGGTATGGTATGCACTCCAGGCAGCTAGGTGGCAATGTGAAGCACTGCCACACAACAACACCAAGTCCGCGTGCCTGCGTACAACCTTCACTGTCAAGCAGACTTTTGCGTTTTTGCCCTTTACACGGGACCGCGGTGGTGGAGCGTTTTTAAGATTTCCACTCTGGACGACTTTTTTGCGTTTTTTTTAAAGGGTAACTAAACCCCTGGTCAGAGCCTGACTCCATCCACTGGCAATATTTGAAAAAATGCTGGAAAAGTGGGCAGAGCCTAGCGGAGGGGGGCGTGCACCTGAGACGCATCTCTTTGTATGGAACTTGCCTACGTCACCAACAACCGCTGTGTCATGTACCACCGCAAACATCCAATAGGAAAATTCAACTGCAGTAGCCACCGTTCAACCTGAAGAGGGCAGCACTAAGACGTTTTTACACCATATATTGTAGAAATGGAACACTTTATAAACAAATGCCCAAAAAGGTACTCGAATCAATGACTGGTATTAATAAAGATCCATTCTTACAGATCATTAACAAAAAAAAGTTGGTTAAGTGTTTAGTTACTCTTTAAGCCCCCAAAACGCTGTCGCAGTGTAAACGAAAGGCACATCCGATAAAATATTTTTACGTTTTCACCGGCGAGCGTTCTTGTATAAACAGGTCCTAAATCTCAGAGAATCACGTTTTTTTGTTGTTTTTAGTTTTTTTTTTGTTTTGTTATTTTTTTTTGGAAAATGCAGAAAGGGTTAGGGTTAGATAACACAGTTTGTAGTGTATAAAAATCATTGTCTATGTGTCATAATGTGGTTTTGTCATTTCATTTTCAGTGGTTCCCTGTCTATTAATTATCCCAGGTGTTTCTTATTTCTCACGCCCCCTTGTTATCTGGTCTAGCTTGTTTATCCCTGATTATTTAAGCCCTGTTTTTCTGCCCTGTCTGGGTGAGTTCTTGTTTTATGTTGACCGTAAACGCCGGTGTTGGTAAACTCCGGTGTTGGTTGTTCCTGTTCCGTAGTCCAGTATTCTGTCTAGTTTGTATATCTGTTAAATAAAGCGTGTGCTGCACAGATCCAGCGGCTTTACCTTGTTTCAACAGCACTAGCAACGTTAAACTATGGAATGTCCCCATAAAACTACTCATTGTGTGTGTGTGTGTGTGTGTGTTTGTTTATATGATTTATGAGGGCACAAATTTATATAATGACATTGGTATTACACTGGTATTACAACATAAGTGTGGTTTATGAGAGCATTCCCTAAGTCTTTGTAATTAAAATGGCTTAAAAAACATAGTAAACAATGTTTTATTAAAAATCTAAAAATGCAGAAAGTTTACAGTATATAAACCATAACCCCTATGGAATGCCCTCATAACGATAGGTGCGCCTATACTTGTGTGTTTATGTGTGTGTCTGTAGTACCAAATACCCTTTTTTGCAAGTACATGAGAAGATAGTTTAATAGGTCTGTATCATTACCTCCCCTGCACCTCAGCTCCAAAGGTCAACAACTTCCAGCTCAGCCAATACCTCTCTTTTATCTCAAGAGAATTGCAGTTTTGATGTGCATGCTAAAACAAAAGAATATCTCCAGCTCTTTGTTCTCTGCCACCTTTCTTCCTTCCTCTTTCAAGATCTGCTCATCACCCTGGTCTCACTGCTCTTTCTCTCTGACATGTCTATACTTACATATGAACCATTCTGACAACCTTCTAGAAGATGAACGAGGTCATCCTATTCACCTTCAAAATCTAGTGCAGGAAAGGGAGGTACGAGTCCATTGTCATCCATATCCGGCACCCAATGATCCAACACTTTGTTTGGCACCTATTTTAGACCGTACATTCAGCCCAATGTCATGAGGGACATGGCGTGACTTTTTGTAAACTGCGAAGGGATTATGGGAAGCACTTTGAGTCTCTGACTCATGTCACTTCAAACCCCAGGATGGAAATGTTTGCTCATTATATTAGCGTATGAAATATCCCCCCCCCCCCCCCATATATGTAATGATTAATACTCTTTCCCCCTCAGATGCCAAAAACGGCGTATTCAGAAGTGGAGCAGCACTTTGCTCATAGCTAATGTGTGGTGTGAAAGAAACAGTACTCTCCTAATTTGAACTTTAAGATTTAGATAAAAGCACTGAGCTTTTATGAAAATGTCCCCCAGATAAACATCCCAGCACGTCTCAAGGTTTTTAAACAGCATGCTCTTAAAACTGCATAAGCATACAAGTGTTGAAGAAAAGTAAATCAGCCCCCTGAAGGGGGGTGGGGGCAGGCAGTAAGACGACCATCTGTCCTAGTCCTATAAACGTAAAGCTGTAAAACACGTTGGCCATCTATCAAGTAAAAGATGATCCATTTGTTTAATGATTTTTTTAACTCATTTCTTTTTTCCACTTGATGTGTTAAAATGCTGCGTGACTAAAGACTCTCTGTAGGCACATCCCAGGCAGAACTCGTAACCTCTCTGAAAGTATTTAGTCCAACAGCAAATTTAGCACACACACTTTCCTTTAAATCATCTTTTTTTCCCTTTACACATGACACATGTAAATGAACCACATTTCCTGCACTGCACTTTTTTGCCTTCATTGTTTTCCCCATAAATGCATAAACACAACAGCTACTTTGAAACTGTAGCTTGCCAAGCTCTACACAAATGCAAATTATGTCATTATTTACTCACAATCATGTTGTTTTAAACCTGCATGACTTTCATAAGAAACTGGCACAATGTTTTTTTGTTTTTTTTTATACATAATTCAAACAATCGACCTTAAAGGGTTAGTTCTGCAGGAGTGATCCAGCTCTCAAATTTCATCAAAAATATCTTAATTTGTGTTCCAAAGATGAGCGAAGGTCTTACGGGGTTGGAACAACATGAGGGCGAGTAAATACTGACAGAATTTTCATTTTTGGGTGAACTAACCCTTTAACTCTTTCCGCGCCATTCACAGAATTTTCTGGCTTTCCATGCTTTCAATGTTATATGTTAGGGGGCGCTGTTATGCATCTTCTGAAAAAGTACAGAATCTCCAGATCAAAATATGGGCGAAGAAGAATCAGAAACAAACGATTAAAGCAATGCTTATGCAAGTTGTAGTCTTTGACAAAAATGTGATTTTCTCAGCTTTTTGTTCAAAGTGTTGCTTTTTTTAAACTTACCCACATTTTAAGTATTGATACAACAATTATGAAGCTGGAATAGTAGAATTTTTCTTTGTTTAAAAGCTGAGGCTCTGTTCTTTTTTCTTTTTTTGTTTGACAAATTGCATGTCCAGATATTCATACAGCAAAATATTCTGGGGAAATGATTTTTTTTGTGTGAAAAATCCTTTAAAAAAAATGCAGGCGGTGACTGGCAACTTAAAACCAACCAACCGATCAACATAAACAAACAAACAAAAACACTAGTGGGAAAAAGACTTAAATAGGGTGGCCGTACACATTTACCTATTCAAGTTTTATACTAAACGCAACCCATTTTTATTTTTATATTTTAAGTTTTCATTTTAATTTTAGTCTTAATTTTGTTACAGTATGTGCTTTTCTAATTTTTGCTCTTTAATAATTCTATCTAGGTTTAATTAGTTTCAGTTTTAGTTTAAGTCGTTTTAATACCTCAGTGTAAGCTTATTTCAGCTGCCAAGGCAAATTTTCTCATTTTTTTTTCTTTCATCTTATATTTACAATTTATTTTATTTCAGCTTTACTTCAATTAACGAACACAATTTTAATAGTTTTAGTTGTAGTTAGCCTAAACAACACTAGATACAACCGAAATACTCTTAAACATAGTAGGTTGTAGTGCAAAGTGTCCAATCAGTGTATGTAATCTTGTCCAATCTATTTGTTTACCTGAACTGTTCGAGTGAAACGATTTGCTATAATGAATCAGACTTTCAGTTTTACTTATATGTTGATTAGTTGGATAGCTTTGTGATGCGCTACATGGTTGCTTGTTGGCAAAAGCAGCTTGTTACTGTAAAAGCTATTTTAAAGCAGATGGCACACAACTGAATAGTACTTGCGCGACTACTTGTTACTTATTCTCAAACACTGCAGACAGTGCCTGATGCCCGTCTTCTCTAGAGAATGATGATTTAAGGACGAAATAGCAGGTGGCAGAGAGATTTGATTTGATTTGCCACCTCTTGTTTTTTATCAGCTATTTTTTTCTCCTTTTACATTCACGACACATCCCTCTTTTATTTCCCTGGAGCCTGAACTTGTTGTAGAAAGTGAGATTTAAAAAAACCAAACAATAAATAAATAAATAAAACATAAGGAAAAGCATCTACTCCCTACTTTCTTTTAATTCTGCCCCCAATGAGTCAAAATGGCACTCGAATTACTCTGTCTGAATATAAACCCCATCTCTCGGATCTTAATAAGCATCCAAATGCTTTTCTAATCTGTTTCCGTTACGCAGAACTGGTGAGGCCTTCCTCTAAATCTCCATATGTAAATATAAGATGTTTTAACAGGATCTCATGAGATAACTCCTAATCATTTCTGGCGAATGATTTAAAAATAAAAGTAAAAACATCTTCAGACTTATTTAGATGTTACACTGACAACTTGTCTGACATTCATGGACATTATTTGATAATGTATAAGCCAGGATCAGAGGATTAGGGATAACCTTTCTGTCTGTCTCTCTCTCTATCTGTGTGTGTGTGTGTGTGTGAGAGAGAGAGTTGGTTGGCAACTCATACATGCTTTGTTTGAAGTTCTAATATCAGTTTCTATGTAAACTGCTTATTGTTGTCAAGATACTTTATATTTGCAGTTGTGTGGAGGGCATGATTTCTTACAGTTGAGGAAAGTTTCCTAGACTAAATATCCTAAAATTCAACCCCGAGCAGACCATTGAGATGCGTATTCAGTAAACTGTTGCAGCACTTTTGCACACAGTATTTCAACACAAAAAAACATATTTTTCTCTAACCATTGGCAATTCAACATAAAGAGATAGTTCACCCAAAAATGAAAATTCTGTCATTAATTACTCACCCTCATGTTGTTCCAACCCCTTAAGACTTTCGTTCATCTTCGGAACACAAATTAAGATATGTTGGGTTAATTTTGAGAGCTGGATCACTCTTTTTTTCAACTATTAATTCCCTTCTCTGTGGGCTTCGAGTTAGTTCACGTAGTGTAACAGCGGTAATAATGCAATTAAGGTGTTTACATTGCAATTAATATCGGTGTACGCCACATACTGTAGTCCAATGTGATTATGGTTATACTACGGTTATGAGCTTAACCGCATTAGTTTAATCAAAGTATTGTTTTCACATGATGTAAAGTTTAATCACAATATTGCCAAATCCCGTTATAATCACATTAAAAGTGTGGATGTAAATGCTGTCAATAGCCCCTTTCACACATAACATTTTTACTGGTAAATTACCGGTAAGAGATCATGTGTTAATAGGACCTTTGCAAATATACCAACATATAAGGGAAGTTGTACCGGTAACGCTTCGTTTTACAGTACAGTACTTACAGTGTACTTACCTAGAAATTACTGGCTAATATAAGGTAAGTACATGGAAAAGGGGTAGGTTTAGGGGTAGGTTCAGGGTTAGTACTAGTTATTACCCAGTAATTGTACTAAAATATTTACATGGGTAACTGGACTGTAAAAGGAAGCTTTGCCGTTACCAGTAAATTTCTGGTACATGCGCTTAGTGTACGTGGAATGAAGATTACCAGTATTTTGCACGTACAAGGTCAGAATGAACTGACGTAAGAAGTCATTTGGGCCAATCAGAAGCCGTTGAAAGAGCAAAAATTCATAAAATTATGACGTAGATGACGCATTTACTCTGCATTGTTTACAAATGTCTTCAAATTGTAGTGATGCCGAAACTAAAGTGCTTCTCATCCAGCCAGATGAAGAGATTTGACAACAACTTTAGAGGTCACTTCCAATTAATGAGACCACAGAGTTTACCAGTATTTTCGAACTGACTGTGAATGGTCCGTTACTGGTAAAAAGCCAGAACGCGATTGCTTGTGTGAAGTCATTCTGCCAATTTTACGGTAATTTACCAGGATTTCTGTGTGAAAAGGGCCAATGACAAAACTGCGAGCATTTCATCTTGGTGATGATGGATCCTGCTGCAAGTATGCCATCCAAAATTTCTCACCCTTTGATATTCCCTTAAATTTGAACTTGGAGGAAACCCAAGAGTCTGAGAGCTCTGTCCCTGTCCTTCCTGCTCTTTTGTCCTGCAGGGACATGAGCAAGGACTCTTCGGTGTGATTCACGAGGTGAGTCCTTGCCTTCCTCATCTGGTATTCACAACCTTATGATACCTCTCTGATCCAGTTCGCACCTGCTGTCCGGCACAGCAACAGCTCAGCTCTTTATCACGATAGGAGGGGAGAGTTTGCGAGAAAAGGAGAGGCGCACTGATAAAGACGTGGAAGAGACAGAGGTTGTAAATCAAGGCTCCGTCCCTCGCGACCTTGTCTGAACACGCACCTGTTGTTGAGTACGCTGTCACACCTTTCATGGTGGTGGAGAGGAGAGCAGGAAAAATACTCCTGGAAAAAAATAAGATCTGAGATGCCAGTGGTGGCAGCGATAAGATTGAATTGCTAGCCGAGAGATCTGGACAGTGATAAAGGGAAAAGGAGCCGGACTGGTATAAAGCGAAGCAGAGAGAGAGAGAGAGAAAGACAGATGGAAGTGACAGGTGAGACAGTGAGGTCATTACTGTAGCCGTCAGATTGTCTGGCTGCACATGTGTGGGTTTGTGTGTGCATGTTGGGATTGTTGATCTTGCCCTAGTACCACATGTTTTGCTCTTTTTGACAGTGTACCGTACCCTTTTGTTTGGTCTTGATCACGCAGACTTTCGCCGGTTCCATGAATTCATTCAATAAGTCTTTCCTCTCTCAGTCTTTGATAGATAGGTCACTTACATGACAAACATGTCCAATAACAGACTGAAGTCATAAAGGCTTTGTTCACATTGCACAAATCAGATTTGGGATTTATATCTGATCTTTAGGACTGCCGTGCTGTCACTTTGCAGGGGAGGAAATTTGATGATCTGTTTGTTCAGAGAGCATAGTCAATATCCAGTAGTTACAGTATTCAGACAGTAGAGGCCTATAGTCCATATTGGGTGTCTATACCATAGACTGTATAAAAAGATGGACGGCGCCCCTTCGTTCTTTTCCATCAGAGAGAACTGAAGCCGCCAATGTCCCGATATGGCGCTGACATCTTGGAACTTGAGTCTGCACACTTGCATTTTCGGGACCAGACATGCGCAGTCGTGTGCAGGAAGTAAAGCCGCGAAATCAAGGCCGCGACCTCATTTTCGCTGAATCAAACGCAAGTACGCGCCCCGTACTTTTCTTAAGTGGCCTCTTTCTGCTCCGTTCCTCTCCAATGGTGTCTGCTGATTGCACTACCTCGTTAAAATAAGGTAAATACAACTACTGACCATGAAAAAAAGTCTGTTGGTGCTTCAGTGACTACTTCGCACAGAGAACCTGTCAATCATGATGTCACAGCACCATTTTTATAGCATCACATAACTAAAAACAAACTCTTGAAATTACATCAACGTGATAGGAACTACAATAAATGACAAACTATCTTTGGATAAAGGATACGTGAAGTGTAATTTAATTGTTTAGTTGGTCTCACGTCCCGTTGAATAACATGGGGAGGCGGGGTTTATGACCTATACTAGGACCGGACACTGGGGGGCGATCGAGAGGTTTTGGCTTCACTTTTGAGGGCTTGTGTGACACGCTTGGTCTATATATTGTTTATTATAGTGATGATCTTCAATGTTGAGACTTTAGAAGTGGTAACACATCCTATGATGAATATTAAGCACCAGTACATTGAAACAATAAAAGCACTTTAAGCAGTTACATATGACGGCAAAATGAACAGATTGAGCCCCAAAATTGAGAAAGAAATTGTTGACCTCCATGAAAATCATTGCACGTATGACACACTGTCATAGAACCGTCTTTTATTTCCTCTGTTCATCGCAAATACTTCCTTGAAAAGGCTCCAGTGACTGTTCCAACTAATCAATGCAAACAGATTTCTTCCCTTTGTTAAGAAATAAGCAGTCTTGATGTCTCAAACAGATCGATGCCAATATGTCATTTTGCTTCTGTGTTTCTCTTAATTAGCATATTTGATTCAAACAGTCCTTCTGACAGCATGGCAGAGGCAAAGAACTATGCAAAACTGCCAAGAGGCTTTTTTGTTTTTTTTCATACAACAGCTGAAAGTAGCCATTAGTGTGGAAGCAGAGGACAGAAAATTGAGATTTTGCTGAACTGGACTCAAGAGAATAAGTAAAAAGCCTGGCAACAACGTCATGTATGTTAAAAAGGGCACTCCCTCACCCCTCAAGCCTATAATATTGACAAGATGGCTAAAATGGAACTAATAAAACAGAGGAAAACTCTGGCTATTCAAATTCCTCCTGATAAATCTCTGAAGGAACCTGGTGTATCGATTTCTCACTAAAGAAGAGAGAGGTTTTATGATTTTTATCTTACATTCTTGGCGTCCCCTTCGGCAGAGCTATCTATCAGTTTCCTTTCGTATCCTTCGTGGGTATATTCCTGTCTTCCAATGTACCTTTAACAAGTCTAGGAACAAGAGCATGGTCTGGTCTGACTTTAACTTCACAGGAGCCTTGAAATATTTCACTAATCTTACTGAAGTAAGCTTTTTTTGTCCTTCATATGCATATGAATCAATATATCATTGCTGTCTGGCGGAAATCTCTATTTTTTGTCATAAATCATTAATATTGGTCACCCTTAAAGTATGGCTGTAGGTTTTGCAAATATATAATAATTGAAAAATATTTCTAAGAGCTTTATTGGATCTAATGGACTAACTTTATTGGATCATCAACTCCACCCACCTCAATCTTGGCTTCCTAAATTGTTTACTCTTCTTTACTCAAGAAACACTAAATTGTCGCTGTCAGGTGGAAACCTTGAATCTCTAAAAATGCAACGTTTCAGGAAATGGGAAAAAAAAACACTGTATTTTTTATATGTGGTCATACTCTTGTATATTAATATTTTACCAAAATCAAGCTCAAATGGACTTGTCGGTTGATCAGAGAATTCCGTCTGTCGGTCTGTCTGTCTATCTTACAGATTTATTGATTGTAATAAAAAAATCATTTTGATACATTTTTATCTAATAGAATATTTAAATTGAGATATTTAATTTAACAATCACTTGATTAAATATGAAAAGGCACCCCTTTGTAGAATACCCCCTATAGAGTGAAAAAATAGGAAGTCTTGCTCTAATGTGTCTGTCCTCGGTTTTATAGAGAGTGCAACTCCCAATGTTACAAACCATACGACTACGCCAACACTTTTTCTTTACCTGCTATTCCCCCTTTTCTGAGTCCGCTGCCTACCGGTAGAGTGGACCCGCGGTAATGTCAAGCATCAGCAGAATCTCTTAAAGAGGGTGAAATGAAGACGAGAGGGCCTCTGTTGACTTCAGCAAGATCGGCCAATTAGAGTAGCTGAGTGCAGTCATGTGTGTGTGCACCTGGCCAAATCTGAACACGACAGGGATCTCGAGTTGCACTGACCTGGACTTAATTTTGTGGTTAATAGTATGACAGGGCATGGAATGACTACAATATTTTATACGTTGAGCTTTAGATGGCTTATTTTACTATTCCATTGATCCTTGACACCTGAATTCTTTCATTAACCCTTTCACACGTAAGTTTAAAATAATCTAACTCACCCCCCAGCTTGAGTTTTTCAAGGCGACCGTTATTTAGAACTTGTCACTTTAATGTTTCCATGGTGATGCATCATTGCTTGTCACATGACACAGCGTAACCACAACACAGTGCTGAATGAATGATGATCTGCTTTTATGTCATTTTTCCTTTTTTATTAAAGGGGGGGTTGATTGCGATTTCACTTTTTTCATTTTAAATAGTGTGTAATGTTGCTGTTGGTGCATGAACAGTATCTGCAAAGTTGCAGCGCTGAAAGTTTAGTGTAAGCAGAGATGTCGTCTTTTAAAAATCAGGAAGTATATTGCCTACAAAAACGACTGGATTGGGACTACAGCTGGGTTTTATACATCACTAACCCATACATTTGCATCAACCCTCCCTTCGGAATATGCAAAAAAGGGCATGCCATATTTCTGCGGTTCATCCAGAGCCATAGCTCGTCGAGTGTGTTGTGTTCACGGACGCTGTAGGCTACTTCGTCTGCAGTGGATACAATTTATGTTTGATTACGTTCCTGAAAATGATGATCGTAATTTAGCTCTCTGTGCTGCGCATTTTACGGAAAACAGCTTCTAGAATCTCCAAGAATTCAATGCCGGATTCAACAAGAAACTGTTACTAAAACATGAAGCAGTTCCAACTTTAAAACCAGAGGCAGCAGTTGTTGGGCCACAACCTGTAGGTAGGCTAAGAATTAATCATTTTAAATGTATTTGCATGTTTAATTCCAGATGTAGTCTTGTGTTTTGTTTTTTTCAAATACCAGCGCTGGCTTTATAGCCACTAGGCTACTAGTTATGCTATTTTGTGTCAAAACGCGCAAACGACAAACGCGCACAAACATTATGGACCTGAATTTTGTATAAGTACTAATGTTTTAAACGTATTTTTCATGTATATATGCTTAATGACGTTATTTTCGATTTGATCAACGACGTAAACTAATGCCAACGCTGTTTGTGTTAGTAGCCAGTCAGTTGCTATTGTTGCCAGTCAGATGCTATTGTGTAAAACAAACGTGTATAAAGTCAAAAAATGTAGCAAATTATCATTCAGAAACGTTTAGTAAGAGCCGTGTGTTTCTGCTTGACTCTCTTCATCGCGGCTTTCTCGGCCTGATTCTGCCTCAAACTGATACTGCGATTCAACACTATTATTTACATCTGGACCGGAGCTCATGACATGCACATTTCACCTGTAAAGGGCATTAACCTTCCGGACAATGTGAGCGACAGTTTAGCCAATCACAACACACCGGCCCAAACTAACCAATCTGAGCCCACTGCCTGTTTCTGAGGGAGTGGTTTCATAGACTCAGGAAGTCAACCGCTCGTTCGAGGACGGTGGAGAGCGTGGCTGACAATAAAGGTGAAGTTTATGAAAAATAAGATTTAAAAAAAAAAAGAAAAACCACGAATACATGTTATATTGCACCCCATAAACACAATCATGCAAAGAAAAAAAGCAGTCAACCCCCCCTTTAAAAATATTCACAAATGTATTAGCTATAGCATGAAACACTGATATTCCGATCTTCAAATATGTGCAAGTGGGTGGGTTTTGTTATTTCAACATCTTTATAACGATCGCATTAGTTGAGCTGTATGAAAGGGTTAAATGGTCTTATGAATAGTTATGAAATGAAACATTCATTTGAAATGCCAGATTAACAAATGTACATAAAATAAACTAGAAAAAAATACTTTATAAGCATAGTATGGCATACTGACATTAAAATGGTCCACACAAAGTCACCCTCACCTTTGAGAACTGACTACTACATACAGAATTTAGTGTGCCTCCCCAGCCCAAGACGTCATATAACTGACGTTTTGGGACGTCTTTTGACCATACGTCAATATTCGCCTTTTTAGGGCCCCCTTAAACGTCGGTAGATGAGGTTATGGGATCCTAACTCTACCCTAGACCTAAACATAACCCTAAACCTACTCCGTCACCTAACTGACGTTAAAGGTAAAGCGTCAGTTGTATGTCGCCATCTACCGACGTTTAAGGGGGCCCTAAAAAGGCGGATATTGACGTATGGTCAAAAGACGTCCCAAGACGTCAGTTATATGACGACTTGGGATGAGACTGTGTTGGCCTCCCATGTTACGCAAACTCTTTGGAGAATAGCGTGTTGGTCCTTCACAGTCGCATGCTGCCTAACGAGCCATTTATCCCAAAAGTTTTTTTTTTTTTTTTTTTAATCCCAAAAGAGATGCAGGTGAAAACATTCTGTGATACAAATTTAGAGTTTGAGGCTGAAAGTCTAGAAGCCAGTTTGAAAGAGGTCTTTTTTTTTTCAACTCCAACAACCTGCTGCACTTCTGCTAGACCCCTCAATGATGTTATTTTACTCTGTGCTGCCTTTTTGCAATTTAATTGAAATTTTAAGCGAATTATTCAACCAAAAAGGAACATTCTTTCATCATTATTCACCCTCATGGTGTTCCAAATTTTACATGACTGCTCTGTCACAATGATTTTGCCAAGCAAGACATGCTTCTTTGATCAGCATCTATTGTAAATGTGGACAAACCTTTTCTTAAAAAAATTTAAACCAACAATTGGGTTTGTCCGTAAATGCCCCCTTTTTGGTTTAACGACCCAAACATGGGTTAAAACAACCCAACCTTTTTTAGAGTGCAGGGTATCAAGCTCCAAAATGTAACATAAATTACTTCTGTGCTTATTCCAAGTCTAAAAGATGATGAAGAGTCACTTTTAACATTCAGATTTATGTTTTAAACGTAGATTAAGATACTTTGCCAATTTACTTATTGTTACGCAGTTCAGATGTTATGGGATGAATGAGGCGGAACTTGTGAACAGTTAAAAATTTAATAATACAATAAAACAAATACAAAACGAAAGTAAACGACAACAGCCTCTCATGGGCGACTGATGTCACAATATATAATTTGACCTGCGACTGCTCTCGTCCTCATCCTGCTCGACACACTTTAATACCCAGTTGTATTGAATGAATTTTTTAATGTTTGTGTATCTAAATTTGGGAGACGTTTGTTTACTTGCTGTTCTTTACAGTCGGAGGCCTATACATCTGCTGCTTGACTTGTATTTCTTTCTTTTTAGGATTTAGATTCCTGTAAACATGCCTGCTCCGTTTGATCAGGTTCTGTAAATCCAACAGGAACAAGGCACTTTGATTTAAATATGAGGCTTGTTTATGGTGAAGTCCAGGAGGGTGAGGGATTATTTTAATCCTAAAACACACTTGATCATCAGAGGCTCATTCAATTACTGCTCAACAACCTTTGTTTAGTACCGTCAGCAGGACAAATAAGATGCTGACTAATTCTTAATGCAAATGTTGATTAGAGCTGCACAGTTAATCGAAAAAATATGGCTGCTCTGATCAACGAATGAGCAAAAGAGAAGATTACGCCATTCCGTTTTGTCAAAATGTTCTATTTATAACATGTTTTATTGCATTGATAACCATTGAATTAGACCATTGTGACCACTCACAAATAGCAAACCAGAGCCAGTTAAGCAGACAAACATGTTTTATGTTTTGCATTAGATAATGCTTTTATTGCTTGGCATACTCCAGCTTATTTACTTTATTTTAATAATAATTATCCTTTTGGATTTATTATTTTAATGTTAAAGTAAACAAATTATTTAACCGGACTATTTAGCTGGACCATTTAACTATATAAACATGTTTGTCTGCTTAACTGGCTCTGATTTGCCATTTTTGATTTGTCACAATGGTCTAATTTAATGGTTATCACTGCGTTAAAACATGTTTTCATTTTCATTTTATATTTGACTACATGTTTTATATTTTACCATGACTATAGCCTGGCATAGTCCAGCTTATTTACTTTATTTTAATAATAATGTTCCTTTTGGATGTATTATTTTTAATGTCACCATGAAGATTTTAGACACTGTATTTATTTACAGATGTATAAAATTGGGAATAAGAAGTCCAGTCCAAAGGTAGTTTCTCTCTATAATCACTGAGCACTTTTTCTGAAAGCACTACGCATTCTCATCACCAAGGCGTCAAATACGATGCTTTTGCCAAAGCGTAGACATCGTAGACATTGGCAAAAGCGTCGTATATGACGCATGGGATGAGAATGGGCTGGCCTGAAACGCCTCGATTGTAGCCTTAAGTTTCTATCTGGGAATGTCACATTTTTCCTCATTTAAATATTTGAGTTGCGTTAGTAGTGTGTTGAACTTGAAACTCACAGTTATGGTAAGGGGTGTGACATTTCCCAAACACACTCAAAGTGGCTGACCAATCATATGTCATACCAATCATACCAATCGTACGTCGAATTCGTACGAATTGGTCGTGAGATAGTGTTGAGAATACACATAGGCGGAGGTTGAACCAACTCAGATAAGACTAGATGTGTTTCTTCCTTAAAAACACATCTACACACAACCTACACACCCCAGCATAAATAATTTGTCATTAAACCGGCTACGTTCACAAACCACTATAATTTGAGCAGAAAAGCAAGCATACCATATGTAATTCGAATAACAAATAATAATTTCCTCACCCAATGCAGCAAAACAAAAGTGTTATTCAAATTCTTTATTCAAATTCAAATTCTATATCGCCTAGAAAGTGTACTCCCTTCACAATCACTAAAAAAAGCTGTCACTCATCTCAATTCAGCGTGATCTCACAAAGTTCCACTATAACAATGAAACTGACTGCACAATTAATCTTTTATTTATTCTATAATGTCCACACTTTGTTCGTTATAAGTTAACTTGAATTATAAGAAGAGAGGTTTGCGAGAGTTGGACTCAGGATTGGAAAAAAAAAAAAAAAAAAAAAAACGCTGCCTTTTTGAGAGGTTTGAACTTAAACACGTCTGATTGGCCATTGTGTTTAATAAATCAACAGATTTATTTGTGATTGGCTACATTGCTCAACGCTGCAAAACACGTTGCAAATAGAAACCTGTGATGCTCTCAAGAGCGCAAACACCAAATCTGTTTCGCCAATATGCTATTTTTACTGAGAAAACTGACTCTAGACCAGCATTTGTGGGCAGCTTTTCCATTTAAAAGCAATCAGAAGCAGCAGAAGTTAGTGGTTTAAGAGAAAAAAAATCCATACTAGTCTTCAGCCCATGGCCAGGGGAAGCGTAAACCTTGTCCAGCCTTACTATCAAAGAAAATTGCGGGGTATTTTTATTTTTTTATTTTTTTGTCATAACTATGCAGCTCTACTGCAGATCACCTGCCACGCTGCAATTATACTAGCAGAGATTGAAAGAAGTGTAAAGAGTACCTGAAAACCATACTTGAGAAAAAAGTACAGATAACTTGCAGCAAATCACCAATTCCAATACGATTTGAGTAAAAGTCTTTGAGTGTCAGATTTTCACACTACTTAAGTATTTTACTCATACTGAATGTAGGCTTAAGGACCCCTAAGAGACACGCAGAACGCCTCAACAGTCTCTTAAACATATACAAGACACTCAAGTCTCAGTTTAGCTTAAGTGCTTAAAAAGGTCAAAATTAAGCCAATATCATTCAAAAAGTTCTCTTCAATGCAAGCAATAAAGGAAATTATGTTAAGGTGAGTAAGGGCAAAACGCACAAGATCTAGCACCTTCAATGCCCTGTAGATGTCGAAATCACTTCTTTATAGCAGAAATAAACTGCTGCATTGCTACTGTAAACTAATTACCTTTAGTCAAATACTTTACACCACTGGAGATTGACACCAAGAGCTAGTCTCTGCATGCTTCTGTTGTGTGCATTAGGCCTCTTGACCCTGCTGTCTGGATCAGCTGTTTTTAAATGACTGTATGAGCCATGCACATCGATAGGAACGATTATGGTGCGTCGGCTCCATGCATCAACTCCACTGCTCTCCCACCCTCCAGCCTTCTGCAAATCAGCTTCTGGGATAATTCAATATGCTTCATACAACATTAGCTTTTACTCAGGCCCAGTCGTCTCATTCTTTTATGTCGCCTCTCTCCATCTCTTTCTATCTACCTCTCTCTCCGTCTGTGTAATTCTATCTCTGTCCAGCTCTCTTGCTCTCCCGGGCTTGAGTTGTTTGTTAGTGCTGTGTTGGTGTATGTAATGGAGCTTAATTGGTGTCTGTAGAGAGAGGGAGAGACCAGCAGCTGCCCATATTGTTTCCTCGGAGGAGCTATGAATAGGCCTGTCATGGCTACAGCGCTACAGGATGCACTGACTGGATCTGGCTTTTATCGCGTGGGTGTATGTGTTACCACAAGACATGGGATGGGCAACACCTCTAAGGCTCAAGGCTGGCATATGATGTGATGCATTCTGGGTTTTTCCATGTAAGTGAGAAATAAGGAGAGTTGGTGTATATTATTAACTGTTCTTTTGGTGTGGACCAGAGTCTGTTTCACAGTGGTATTTTTGATTAATGTACCAATATTTAAGTAAATGTACTTGATTAAATGATGAATGCACCCAAAATTAAGAGTGAATAGAAAGGTGAGTGTGAATTAACTCTCTTTAGCTCTGAATGGGGGTGGTGATGGCGCAGTGGATAAGACACATGCCTTTGGTGTGAGAGACCCGGGTTCGAATCCACTGTGAGACACCAATGTGTCCCTGAGCAAGACACTTAACCCCTAGTTGCTCCAGAGGCGTGCGACCTCTGACATTTATAGCAATTGTAAGTTTCTTTGGATAAAATGTAAAGCTCTGAGTGATCAACACAAGTGAGAAGATATTTCGGGGCCTGTGCTGGGTTGCCAGGCAAGTGGTTTTGACTAGTTTCAGCCTGACACACTTATCATTTTCACGTCCCACGTCACGTTGTTTAAATAGCAATTGCATTTTTGCGTCCATGGACATGCTGGTCTGAAAACGAGGTGTGTTCAGGCGAGCTGTTGGCACGTTGCTATTTTAAGGCAACTGAAATAGACTGTGCCACTAACCAACAAAAACCTGGTCTGAAGTCAATGGCACAAATTTATTTTTTTCTTATTCAATGAGCGCGTTAGTAATTTGTGCCTACTGTATAGGCACAATGCGCGTACAGTCCGCTTATTACACACACAGCAGACAAACGTGGCAAATATTACACATAAAAGGATTACAGTGTAAAAGATTAATATTATGTAAATAAAGATATGGTGGAATATGGCTTGTCCTGTAGATGGTCTGCTTGCACATGAGAAGATCCATTTCCTCTCTGGTGAAGCGTTCAGTCTTTCCGCTTGTAAATTCCGTCATGTAAATAGTGGATCCCCAATGGCGCAACTGGCTTTTGAAGGGAATAGGAAATGAGACTCTGATTTTTTTTTTTTTTTTTGCACGTTACGCCTAAAATACACCCATGACTCATTAAGAGAATAGGGAGAAAACTTTTAGACCATGCACCAAGCGTGCCGACCATTTTTCCCGTTCACTTAAGTGCACTTGTGCCGTGCGCTTTACATCATGCGCTTAGATCGTTAAAATAGGGTCCTCCATGTTTATGGTGTGATTGTTGTTTGTTGTGAATCAACAGCAATGTATTTAATTACTTATGGTCTCTCTTATTTTGTTGTGTGAAATTACAGATTTCCTAACACAACAGGTATAATTTAACACTAACTATTTTAACGTATTTCTTAACAGTGTATTTATTAGTGTGATTTTAATATTATGTTATACTCTTTTAGTATTTATTTACATTTTGAATTAGCTTGATTTTTTTCAGTTCTGTTTTAATGTTAATAAGTTTAATATTTCACATTAGTGATTATTTCTATTCAGCTTTCATATTTTTATTTTTTAGTAATTTTGAGAATCATTATTATTATTATTTGAATATATATATATATGCGCCATTTGGTTTGATGTTTACTTTATAAGTTTGCCTAAATTGTTCACATACTTTTTTGGGCCGCTGTATTTTTTTGTCTGGCTTTTGCTACGTCACACAGCATTTATGCTTTCAGTTTGGACAGTCAAATTACTATTCATAATTTGTCACACAGTGCAGCAGCAACTTCCCCAAAATACTTTTAACACCTAGCACTTGTCAAAGATGCAAACAAAATACAAATCACCCCACACCTCTCCCCCTCCCTCTCCTGTACAGACAAGGTTGTATTTTACGGCACAGCTGAATGGCAGCAATGTAATCTCCTCACGCTTTGAGTGTCGCCCAGTCCTTCACCCTTCAACACCCAGTTAAATCCTTCTCTACTGATATGGCATGACTTTCGATCTCCAATGTCATGTTCATACAAAGTTTACATCCTCCTTTTCTTATTTATTAATAATGAATTTCAGAATCATCCCTCTGACACAGATCAATGTTAAATATTCTTAAGAGGTTAAACATTTGCGTTGTCATTCGCTTGGTTGCATTGGTGACATGGATTCATTTGTGAGACTAAAGCTGTCGGTTACTTGACATCAAGACATGGATGGACACTGATGGTATTTAACAGATTTCCCTGCAATGCTCTTTTAAATGTCTGCAACAAATAGACATGGATGCCATATTGCTGTCTCATGGAAAGACAAAGGTCAAATATTCTGTGCATAGACACTGTGAGGGACATCTCTTGAGGGAGATGTGACATGAGAACCTTTTGCTCTTTACAATGTTTTTTTTTTTTTTTCTCTCTCTTTATGAAAGGGCTACTAACAGAACACTAGCAAATAAGGATAGTTCCGCCGGGAACAAAAATGGTCATCATTTACTCAACTTCATGTTGTTCCAAACCTGTATGATTTTCTTTTTTGCGAATACGAAAGATAAATGCTGGGGTTACAGAACACTAAAAACAGTAATATTGTGAAACACTATTAAAAATTTAAATCTTACTGATGACATTTTCTATTCATCAATAGGGTGAATAGAAATTAATGGACATACTTTAGATTAGGGTCCAATTCTAACTATTAACTATTAACAACCTTACGCCTCAATAAACTCATTACTTATCAATAGTTCGCAAGGAAGTTCATTTTAGGTTTCGGGTAGGAATTCAATTAAGCGGGGTAGAATATGGTCATGCAGAATACGGAATTGATATGTGCTTTATAAGTACTAATAAACAGCCAAAATCCTTGTAATATGTATGCTATTAAGCAACTTAATAGTAAGAATTGGACCCTAAAGTAAAGTGTAAGAAAAAAAAAAAAGAACATTCACCAACATTCGACATAAGAAGGATATTGCAGGTCACTAGTAAGATCTCTTCGACTCTTCAACCCCAAACACTCTATAAGCTTGATACCCATTGAAACTCACTTTACTTCTGCCAGCCCTAAACAGTTAAAAAAAAAAAAAAAAAAATACGGGGAAAAACATGTCTGATCCTGATTTGTTGGGCCAGTGATGTGCAAACACCATGACGATATTGTCAGAAAGCCCAGTAAACCAAGCTATATGGAGGGTTGTGGAGAAAGGGGGATAAGAGTTGTTTTGTGGAAGCTTGGAGCCAATTATGAGCCAAAGACTGTGACTCCCCTGAGAGTACTCCAGGCTTGACAGGGAAAGAACAACAATTATTCCCTGTCTCACTGTTCATAGCGGCTGTTTAGAGGCACACTACTGCTGCTACTTGGACTATCCTTCCAGTGCTGAAATCTTTGAAATATGCCTAGAACATATGTATGTTGTGTAGCTTTTGCAAGACATGTGGCGGATACTTAATTTATCCAAAGCGACTTATAGTACAATGTGTGGTTCGGATACATGATGATTCTTAGAAACATATTCAAAATCCAAATCCTAAGTGACCTTGCTCTGTCTGATAAAATAAGTTTAACACACTTTTACAGACAGGCTGTTACTAAATGCAAAGCATATTTGAAACATTCATCGTTTCACTCGTTGGCTCGAGCTAAAAAGCAGCACTGGGTGCAACACTGATGACCTGGCGATCTTTTTGATGGACTAGAAAGTAAATATTTCTAAGTGTGTGTTCATTTTATTTTGTGATTTCACTGAAAGGAATAGAGAGAGTCCGCAACGGCGATAGATTGAAGAGCCCATCCCAGTGGAGACTGCGCGCATAGGGTGACCAGACGTCCTGAAAAATTCTGGACAGTTCCGAAAGCTGTTTTCCCGAATCCGGCCCTAATTGTCCCGAAAATTATACTAAAGCAAAATCTTGAGTAGTAATCGTCTGAAAAATATTAAAAAACTGTCCTTGGAGGTTGAGTCGGCCCCTGCTGGCGCCTCATTGGCTGCAGCAGCGCAGTCTCATCCCAAGACGTCATATAACTGACGTCTTGTGACCATACGTCAACATCCGCCTTTTTAGGGTACCCTTGAACGTCGGTTAGATGACGTTATCGGATCCTAACCCTACCCCAGACCTAAACCTACCCCGTCACCTAACCAACGTTAAAGGTAAAGCGTCAGTTGTATGACGGCCTGGGATCGTCATGTAACCGACGTTTAAGGGTACCCTAAAAAGGCGGATGTTTACATATGGTCAAAAGACGTCCCAAGACGTCAGTTATGACTTCTTGGGATGAGACTGTGTTAGCTGCAGCATCTTTTCAAGTTGATCTGACTGTTTATCTTTGGAAAAAAAAAAATGTTTGGTTCACGTTTGAAATTCATTATCTTTTATTATAGGTTATGTAGTCTAATGTCATAGTAGGCCTACCCATAAACACCTCCTAGATTTCTTATTTAAAGGCCCACTATGCAAGATTTGTACCTTGATATAACAGCTTCAGAAGAGTATCAGGCCGTGAGTGGTATTTACGACAGTAAAGAACTCCACAGTGACTCTAGGGGCCGCTGTTTGACAAAAACAGATTTCCTGCGTAGTGTGCCTTTAATCAGAAACTTGATATTTTTACCTGTGTCTTTTAAAGGGCGGGGTTTTGGAGTGAGGGGTGTGTCTAAATGAATGGGAGGCGCTCTAATTCAGTGGGTGAAGAGTGTATGCCTAAAATAGATGGAATCTGGTAATTTATTACTACACCGAATCTCACAGAGAATACTGGAAACACAATCTCGGATGGTGGCGAGACTTCATATCACCAGAGGAAGTTGCTGAGAGGGCACAGGGCTCTCTGTGTCTTTTCTGGACATTATTATCTTTGATAACCCCATAAAAGCTTTTATGAAGCCTGTAAACAAGTCACACATAAACCTGCGCTCAGCGCCTCAAGAATCGGCTATCAGATCGGGTTGTGGACGATCCGCCAAGTTCATTTCACCAAAGGACAGATAGCGACTACCCCAGCACTGGCCCTGAATGTCTGGAGGCCTCTTGGGGGGGAAAGCAATATATTATGTATATAAATCTAGTTTTGTTTTTTCTTCAACCAGGGTGTCACATCAGATTTGTCAGCCGCAACCTTGCATCTGATCTGGCATTGTCTCCTGATCTCCCAAAGCTATCGCTGTCTGTTCAGGGAAGCTTGTTTTGTTTTCCTTCATTTCGTCTGTCACCTCTTTTCTGCCCTTACTGTTGTTGTGCTGTTGATGAGGTGGTTTCACAGCAGGCTTTGCTGAATGAGATGGAGATGTTGTTTTCCTCCTACACCGCCCTTATCTCCCCCTTCCCGCTCACAGAGTACCATAGTTACCACAACATGACTTATGAATATTTATTACTCTCTGGATTACTTGATTCTGATTGGTCAGGTGGTTCTGCTGTAAATTAGTCTTTGTAAAATCTGCTAAATGTCTGCATTGTGCTTTTTCCTGTCTCTTGTATGCTCTCTTTTTGTCCTCATGTGTCAAAAAAACTTAAACCAAATCAGTATTTTATGTAGCATAATCGCGGAACCTGTTGCCTTACACTTTGAAAAAAAAAAAGAGAGAGAAACAAATCAGTGACATTTACAGCAAAACAACGACAGCTGTCCATAAAAATAAGGTACCACAAACAATATGGTGTCAAGATTTTAGGTTTTACGAATTGAGCTTCAAATTTTGAGTATAAAAAAACCTGCATATTTTCAATAATGTTAATATACCAAACTACTGAAGTACTTTTTAGTACTATTATTATTATTTTTTATTATTTTTTTACTTTTTACTTTACATTTTTTTTACTTTTACAATACACCTACAACCTCAAAAAAGAAGAAAAAAAAGGGTGGTAATGAGAATCAAACCACACAAATACAAAACCGCATCAAGGTTAAACAAATTACACTAAACTATTGTAATTTTTCAATGAAAAACCATCAAGAATCAAAGCGTTACACAGTAAATGTTGGTAATGTTCTGTGTAAATTATAAAATGACTTGTTCTTTTCCATTTCCAAAAACATTTTTTTTTTAAATTTCACTTAAGATTTATTACATTTTTTTTTTGCCAAACATAGTAAAGGTAACTTATTAACCAGTTAACAGTTTTTAACTTATCGTTTTTACAGTCTTTCACCATTAAATTTATGATCATTTGAAAAAGGCCATTGTGAGATAAAGTGCAAAAAAGAAAAGAAAAAGGAAGTTGTAATTTTGAGACATAAAGTTGCATTTGCAATAAATAAACTTGCAATGTAAAATATAAAATTATAATTATGAGGAATAAAGTTGCAATTGTGACATATAAAGTCATCATTATCTTTTTATTTGTTGTACTCTGCGGCAGAAATGGGCTTCCAGAGACTGCACATTACCCACAACATATTGTATAAGGTATCTGATGCCGGGTAAGGGAAATGAAAGTTAAAAAATGCTTGAAAAAGTAATGAATTTGCTTTAGCCAAGGCCTTTGCACTCCAGGTGAAAAATCCTTCAGCAGAATGATAAGATGAAGGACTGCGATATCTGGCTGGGAAAAAGAGGCAGACAGCGAGATAGTGTCCGCAACATTGCAGCAACACTTGCCGTGAAACAGGGTGAAAACATGCAAAAAGTTGGAAACACTTATCTAACATCACTATTGGGTAATAATTCCTAGTTTCCCCTTAATTGATACTGTTTGATGACAGCAAAGGAAGGGAGAGATCTCCATGTTCAGACTGTCCTCTCTGGATGTAATTGGCAGAGACCGGCTTCACTCATATGCAGAAGGGAAGCTGCCTGTTGGGGCAGGGCTTTAATGACCACCCCGACTCTCATGATTTGCAGTGTTAGGTAATGGCCTGTGAGGAATCACAGTTCCCCGTAACAGTGTTGAGACTTCATTAGAGGATGTAATCCTCTGCCTTTAACCCCTCCTGACCCTTATAGCGTCACCTGACTGAATCCACATACCACTGAGACGGATGTTTCACAAGATGAATGTGCAGCCATTTTTAGCATCATTACACATCCACTGATTCTTACCGAAATATTTAAAGCTGTAAACCTCAAACGAGAACAATTAAAGGATAATGAGAGACCATCCAAAGGTCTAGTTCTCTGAGTCCTGATGTTGTAAAGTGAAAATGTAGCACTTTTACGAACACATACTAAAAAATACAGACTTTCAGAATTTTGAGTTACTCTTGCAAAATGCCACATGCTAATATAAGGTGTTGTGGGTGGTTGCAGAGATATTTTAAAGCACTATAAAATTGATTTATCCATTCATCCATCCGCCCGCCTGCCCGAGCACTTACTTACTCATCCATCCACCCACTCACTCACCCACCCTCTCACTCACCCACCAACTCACCCACTCACCCACTCACCCACCCACCCACTCACTCACTCACTCACTCACTCACCCACTCACTAACTAACTCACTCACTCACTAACTCACTCACTCACTCAACCACCCATCCACTCACTCACTCACTCACTTACTCGCCCACCCAAACTCACTCACTCACTTACTCACCCACCCAAACTCACTCACTTACCCACCACCCACCCACCCAACTCACTCACTCACTCACTCACTCAACCACCCATCCACTCACTCACTCACTCACTCACCCACCCACTCACCCACCCACTCACTCACTCACTCACTCACTCACTCACCCATCCACTCACTCACTCACTCACTCACTCACTCACTCACTCACTCACCCACCCAAATTCACTCACTCACTCACTCACTCACTCACTCACTCACCCACCCACCCACCCACTCACTCACTCACCCACCCAAATTCACTCACTCACTCACTCACTCACTCATTCAAACATAAAAATACAAAAATTCAACCGGTTAGAATTATGGTCTGGCTCTTTTCAAGTCTGATATTGTTTTAATGGCTCCTTAACAACATATCATAAAGAAAAAAAAAAACAACAACTGAAAAACAAGTCTTGCAAGTTTAACTCGTTCTAGCTGGCCTCCGTTACACTCACCCCACTAAACCACTCTCCCATCCGGGTCACGGCACCATTGTAACCCCTTTATATGTTCTTCTATGCTAATATAAGGTGTTGTGGGTGGTTGCAGAGATATTTTAAAGCACTATAAAATTGATTTATCCATTCATCCATCCGCCCGCCTGCCCGAGCACTTACTTACTCATCCATCCACCCACTCACTCACCCACCCTCTCACTCACCCACCAACTCACCCACTCACCCACTCACCCACCCACCCACTCACTCACTCACTCACTCACTCACTCACTCACTCACCCACTCACTAACTAACTCACTCACTCACTCAACCACCCATCCACTCACTCACTCACTCACTTACTCGCCCACCCAAACTCACTCACTCACTTACTCACCCACCCAAACTCACTCACTTACCCACCCACCCAACTCACTCACTCACTCACTAACTCAAACCACCCATTCCACTCACTCACTCACTCACTCACCCACTCACCCACCCACTCACTCACTCACTCACTCACTCACCCATCCACTCACTCACTCACTCACCTACCCAAATTCACTCACTCACTCACTCACCCACCCACTCACTCACTCACTCACTCACTCACTCACTCACTCACCCACCCAAATTCACTCACTCACTCACTCACTCACTCACTCATTCAAACCATAAAAATACAAAAATTCAACCGGTTAGAATTATGGTCTGGCTCTTTTCAAGTCTGATATTGTTTTAATGGCTCCTTAACAACATATCATAAAGAAAAAAAAAAAACAACAACTGAAAAACAAGTCTTGCAAGTTTAACTCGTTCTAGCTGGCCTCCGTTACACTCACCCCACTAAACCACTCTCCCATCCGGGTCACGGCACCATTGTAACCCCTTTATATGTTCTTCTCGCACCTCTCCCGGCTGGATTGGGTGTCTCATGAGGCCAGGGGAGTGAGGTTTGCTTGCAGAACTCTTATTAGCTGGCCTCTGTTAAATTAACAAGTCAGTAATGAATGCAAGGTTGCTTAATTTGAACAAATTAATTTGAATCAATTTACAAACTCAATTTCCAGGTTATTGTACCACTACACAATGTTAGAATGAAATGTCAACATTGCTGTTTCAACACTTTTTTTTTTCCTGAATTGTTTGCATGTAGGCCTACAGTAGAGAACACAGGTGAATTCAATCTGTATGGGCTCTGACACCGTTTCTATGGCAACCCACCTCCCCTTTGGTTCTTTAGCATTTGGATTGTGTTTGTCTTCGGATGACAGAAGTTGTCAAAGTGACATTGAAGTTCATTAATCTTTCCTACGGTTGACACAGACAAACAAACACACACACACACACACACACACACACACATTCTCCTTTTGATTCCTCCCCTTGCTCTTTGCCATAATGGGGTTGCAGGTATTATTGCTCTGTCTTCAGATTTCATGAAGGCATGAGCAATAAGCTGCAGTGGGGTTTTCCCAAAAGAAAACCCTACCACAAATACACACTGATGCATTTTAGGAAACCTTAGCATACCATGGTACTGTAAAAAGGCCTTACTGTAGTCTTGGATAGGACTGCGGATCTATAAAGTCAGTTCAGTGAGACATAGTTTGCTACTAACCGCTCGTTTTCTGGAGGAAAGGAAGACAAAATGGTTTATGGCGAGAGGGATGTTGACTGTGGAGCCTGTATTTCTGACAAATCCATCAAATCCACTGGCGCCAGTATGTGGTTGCCAGTTACTAAGTATGAAATAATTCATATTTAACAAGCAATTGACAATCAAGCTCTTAAGACGGACATTTTGTCCCTCATCAAAATCAATACAAACATATCACAATGATAACAAAAGGTCAAATATTGATCCCTGTTTATAGTTTGCACTAGGCCATTAGCACTAACACAGCAATTGAGCATTACGTGCGTCACACCTCAACATTGATCATAGTGCGTTGTGTCAGGGGTGTAAACGTGTTAGAAATGTGTTTTAGCACATTGAACACACGACCCCAGTTTCACTTTTTTTTTTTTTTTCACACACCAAGTCCCAGACTGAAATGCATGTTTGTGCTGTTTTAACTGACAGCAACTTACACTAAAATAAATATGTCAGTGCCGTTATTTTGTCTTAAGATGACCTAAGGCATAATCCTGGATTACTCTAAACCCTGTCTGTGAAACCAGGCCATGATAACACCAGGGTTTAGTTATTTTTTCTTTTTTATTATTTTTTTTTTCACAGATTTTATTTACCGTGCCATTTATCCGGCAATTTTTTTTTTGTATGCATATACTACGCACTGTAAATCTCTTGGGTACAATTAGGGGTGTGGTGTGCGTGCATATTACATTCCAAAAAGTGCGTATCATTTCCACGCGGAAACTGGGTAGGCCTGTCATATGCCTGCAAAAACTATTTTTGCCGTATAAATGGCACGAGAAATTAAATTTGTGTATAGACACGTGTTTTCAATTCACTCACATGATTTTTTTTTTCAGTCTCTCTTTTCGTGACCTGAGGGATAGTTCCGCTTAATTATCTCATTAATGTTGTAAACTTTGATTGACACGCTTTGATGCGAGGGGGAGGCGGGGCTTTGAGTTATCTGCGGGGCCCTGCGGGATTGGTTTGGCTTCACAGCAGCTTTTGAATAATGTTATTGTCCAGCTAAAGTTAATTTTAAATGATTCACTTCCATTGCAAAGTTCATTAATCATTTAAAGGGATAGTTCACTTTGAAATTAATTTTTGATCTGTTTTAGCTTACCTCAAGGGCATCCAAGATGTAGGTGTCTTTGTTTCCACAGTATTTTCATTGACATTTTTCAGTCAAACCGTTGTTGTCTATCAGTCATACACTGGAGGCTAAGGGGGTGCACCAAAAAGCATGCACAGACAAGTCAAAATTAAAGACTCGTAAATGTAAGTACACATTGATGGCCTAAGACACGAAACGAGCAGTTTTTGTGAGAAAACGAACAGTATTTGTATCGTTTTTACCTCGTGTAATCACAGTGACGTCCAAGTGATCTGAATCAGTTGTGCAATGTCCAACTGAACCGAACTGAATCAGTTCAATGTTACGCCGGAAGTGATCGCTTGCGTGTGACGTCACTCAATATTTACACGGAGATTTCGGAAGTTTTACCTTTTACTAAACATATTTAGATATACCGAAATCGTCTTCCATTGCGGTTTCCCGTATATCTAAATATGTTTAGTGAAAGGTAAAACTTCCGAAATCTCTGTATAAACAAAAAGTGACGTCACACACAAGCGATCACTTCCGGCGCATGCGTAGACCGAAGCGCCCGTGCCGTCAGATCATTTTGTCATGGCTATGATTACAAGTGGTAAAAACGATATAAATACTGTTCGTTTTCTCACACAAACCGCTCATTTCTTGTCTTAGGCCATCAACGTGTACTTACATTTACGAGTCATTAAATCATGTTTAATTTTGACTTCTCTGTGCATGCTTTTTGGTGGACACCCTTAGCCTCCAGTGTATGACTGATAGACAACAACGGTTAGACTGAAAGATGTCAAAATTGAAAATACTGTGGAAACAAAGACACCTACATCTTGGATGCTCTTGAGGTAAGCTAAAACATATCAAAAATTAATTTCAAAGTGAACTATCCCTTTAAAGACAATCAAACTTAGGAGCCGCTTACACAATGCCGTTCTAACAGAAAACCCTTAACGTGCTCCGGCCTGCTCATTTGCTAGCTGTTGCACCGACGCCGTTCTAACAGAAAACCCTTAACGTAACCTTAATTTTTGGCGAGAAAAATGAGAAATGAGAAAAAATGACTTTACCCGTAGCTTAAGCTAAGCTTACGCATTACTTGTTCCATCAGAGAGAACCGAGGTTGAGTTAGGTAACCGAATACGCTTTGTGTCATTGCTTACGTTGCACGAGTGCCTATACTGCAGAACCACCCTAAGCACTTGATCACTTGGAATTCGTAATGGAACTCATTTATAATTTAAAGCTTTTTTTTTCCTTATGAATTTATTTGCACATTATTATATAGGCCTGTACAGTATGTATCTTATCCCCTCTCCTGAGATGATCTATTGATGATTAATATTGTTATGCTACTTTTATTATTAAATGAATATTACAATTAATTTACACAATTATTTCATAGCTCAACACTGCAAAACCGACATGCTGCAATGATAATAAAATATTTTAGATTAGCTTACTCCTCATTTAAACTTGAGAGCAATGTTTGCAAAATGATTATGTGATATCCACTGGCTCGCCTTCATGGTTTAAAGCGGAATTATTTCCAATATTGCGACCTGCATTTTTTTCTTTAACAACAATTGCTTGCAAAATGATGGACATTGATTTTACATTTTGTGCATGTCATATCCCATGATAATTAAATAAATAAATGAATAAATAAATGAAAATGAGTAAATAAACCAGTTGGCTAAATTACAAAAATTGCACACCAGTGTTGTCAAATAGTCAGCTAGACATTAGGAGCACAGCCTGGTGCTGGTTCCAAGTCCTAGTGGACCAGATGGGTGCAAAGTACGGCAAGCAGACCAGCTTCACGCTGCAGTGATATCACAGCGTGAGATGTCAGTACAATTCCGACAATTGGTCAGATCAGCAGGGGAGGAGGAACCTGGGGAGTTAGAGTGGTTAGAGATTCATGATGGTGGACCACTGCGACCCCACAGGGAATCCCACTCAATCCACGCTCAGTAAATCAAGTGCTTGACTTGCAGTATCACTCAAGCACACACTAAGGATTACTCAAGAGTGTTTGGATAGATGAGTAACCTTCTGTTTTTGAGGCTTTATTATACATTTGCATCCTACTTTTGTCTCACTAGTGTTAATAACACATTCTTTCCTTGAAACACTGTCATTTTTAATGTTTTAAATCTGAATGTGTGCAGGTTTTAGAAACCGAGAAGTGTAAAAACCTTGAAGCATCTCCATCCCACACTTATGGAAAAAAGCTGCAGAAAAGCTGTTACTCTGACAGAACCCTTTCAAAAAGTACACATTTGTACCTAAAGAGTGCAGGTTAGGACATTAAAGGTGCCAAAAGTGTATATATTTTAGTAAGTAAATGGTACATATTGAGAAAACAAGGTACTGTCCCAGTAGCCAACCTTTTTTTTTTTTTTTTTTTTTTTTGTGAGAGTGCATGATTTTATGGCACTTTGACCTTAGTCACAGAACAGTTATTTATTGTAACTTTACTCACTTCATATTTTTGTTGGTTAAAACAATTTTCCTCTTCCCCTATGATTGGCTCCCTCTAGATGAGAATGAAGACTGGCACAGCTTAAATGCTCATGTGGATGTTATGGGTCATTTCTTTTATGCAGAAATTTGTGTCTCTGTGACTTTTAAAAAAAAAAAAAAAAAGAAAAAAAAAGTATATGCTTGTGCTGCCGTTTTACAAAAGGGTATAGAAGTCTTGGAATTAATTCAAATCTTTAATATATTTATATATTTATATTTATATATATATATATATATATATATATATATATATGTGTATTATTTATATATATGTATATATATATATATATATATTTATTTATTTATTTATTATTATTTTTTTTTTATTTTTTTTTTTTCCTCATGAAAGTAAGTCAGTCATATGGGTTTGGAACGTCATGAGGGTGACTAAATGATGACTGCATTTTTATTTTTGGGAGAACTATTCTTTTAGGTTTAAAAAAGCATGATTAGATTCAGTTCTGAGTTGCTTTGCTTGTGGGCAAAGTTTGGTGCACACACACACACACACACACACACAATGCAATCTCGGTCATACTCGCATTGACCGAATATCACAATGCAAATGCCATCTCTGTCATAATCCCTTTCATTTGGTCAGATACATTCACATATGGTTGTCACCAGTGCTTCCTGACATGTTTTGCCCATGTTACAGATAAGGACGTCTGCTCAGTGCTGTCTATCTTCACCTCTGTATCTGTCTATCTCTATCTGCCCTATATCATGTACGCTGATCTGGTGTCCACAGGACAGGCTGTGCACACACACATTTTACTAGAACTACTGCGCAGCCTCAACAGCCTTGAGACATCTCTATTGCCAGCGTAACTGCAATGTTGCATAACATCACATACATCTCCAGGGCAATTAAGGTTGCTTCCACACATGGGGATATTTAGGAAATTCCTTAAACGTCTCGTTGGGAGTATAGGAGTGTAAAAAAAAAATGAAGTTGAATCATTAAGGTATGGAAATTAAATCTTTGCCTTTTTTTTTTCTACGTGGGGAACGTCTAGCATGGTTTGTATTTGTGAGGCAGTGTGTAGGAGGAAGAGACACTGAAAGTTAGGCAGGGAGAGATGACGAAAGAGACTGGAGTTGAAAATCTCGCCTGCACAGTAATTACCACTTCGAATGTTTTACGTTTTGTACATTTTGGCACTATGTTTTGGCGACTTGTTTAATTATCGCTGACAGTTATCTGGCTCATTCATCTCTCACTCTATCTGTCTTTCCAAACACTCACTCTTCTTCTCTCAATCTCACCATTTGTCCTCCTTCTAGCAAGAAAGACGGAGCGAGTATATTCTTCCTCTCTGTGCATCTGTCTGTTTCACTTGCTAACACAATTGCGTAATTACCACTTTCACAGGCAGCTCGTTTGACTCCGTGATGAGTCACGCCAACTACTCACAATTTATACTATTTAGTTCATACTGCACATATTTTCTGTGTTCATTAACTCTGCAGTACTCTGAAAAAATATTCAGTTTAATACTTTTGAACGGCTAAATTTAGTAAATTTAGCAGGGCTGTCAATTTACCTTTATAATTTAGTCTGATTAATTCTTCCATAAATGCTTCAAAATAATAATGCAATTAATCATAATATTAAGTCACATTTATCGAGATCAAGCAGTAAGGGGCCATGTATTACCTGAACTAGCCTAAAAACACTACTTTTAGTGTGGTTTATCTTTTTGTCAGATTTTATTGCTCATCTGAAATATATAAACATCCTTTTGACAAACTGAAATATATAAACATAATTTTGACACAGTTTTGGAAATTTTCGGGGGGTGGGGTGGGGGGTATTTGTCACATTTTTATTGCAGCTCCCATGATAAGTATGTAGACTCTTTTTCTTTTAAAACATGTTTTTGCTTTAATTCAATTTGATATTCATAGGAGAGACATGTATGTATGTATGTATATAAATATATATAAAGGGTGTAACGGTATTCGAACCGAACCGAAAAACAGTGATTCAGAACTCACGATTCGAATCGCTATACTCTAATTGTGTACCTAACACGCCCCGCCCCGCCTCCTGCTACCCTGGCCCCGCCCAGCCCGGCTCAATGAACCTCATGTCTTACGTGTATACAGTACACAACAAATTCAGTTTTGTAGCCTAACCAAATAACAAGCTCTGTTTTCTTACTTCCTATAATAAGCAATGTGTAATCATTCAAATTCTGTCTATTTGATCACGAGATTCAAACAATAAATGGCGTTTTGGCGCTCTTTGATTTGGCGTGATCGATCGCTGTAGGCCTGCTAGGCTCCTCATTTCAAGCGGCAGCGCGGCGCGCGAATAAAGACCTGAAGATATCTTAAAAGATACAGTATACTTACTGAAAGGCATCATAAGTCGTGCAATCGCTCAATCAGTGTCCACAACTTTGGTTTCTATAAATGAACTCTTGCACTATTTTTTTCATTAAACCACTGTTTAAAAAAACTAAATGGTTGCGAAAAAGCAACTTTAGCTTTCTAAACCGAACCGAGATGTCAAAACCATGGGAAAACCGAATCGTCAGTTTGGTGTATCGTTACACCATTTTATGGCAAAAGGAAGTGAAAATTCACACATGTACAGTAAATGGCACAACTAAAAAACAAATTTTTCACAAGTCACATGAACATGAAAGAAGCTGAGTTGGGTGCTTTCAGAAAGTAAAGTAACTGGGTTTTAGCTGATGACAATGTCAGTTGAACAAAACACATGTAGGTGACAGTTATTGATTTATACGATAGGATACGAGCAAGAGCGAGGGTGCAGTGTAATTGTGCAGAGTGAGTGCACAAATGTTTGATGGAATCAAGTGAGTGTGATTCCAACACTGACAAACACTGAGAATGCGTTGAACAGTCACACTCTACTGCAGCAAAGACCCCTTAAGACATTTGGCTTGTATGGCTGGATTAGATAATTGAAGGTCACTGACAAAGACATTAGTTTATAAAGTAATATTAAATGCATAAAGTATATTTGTAATATTTAAATATTTAATTATACATTTAATTATTGCAGGTTTGCTTAATATTCTGAGTTTGCTTTGCTTTTTTTTTTTTTATTCATTTTGAGGAATGCTGAATCTACTATTTTTTACTTTTAATTTAAACAACGTAATCTGATTATGTGACTTGCATTACTTGAAATGCTAGGTCAGGACTACAGTATGTGTTGTAGGATTAATATGTCTTGTAAAAAAAATATTGGTAGCATCCTGTATTAGCTTTACACACTTTTGAGTGTATAGTTTGGCAGTATGTTACATAATTCCATAAATCAACACCAGAGACTTTGAAACAGGCTGTTTGTGTTTGCAAAAACAGGATGAAGATGTCCATTTTTTTCTTATTTTGATTAAATGTCAAGTGTTTTCATTTAGTACTGCCCTTCGGAAGCAAAATAAGAAACTTGCATGTCTCCCGGAAGACAAATTAAGTGCGATTTAGCTTGAACTTCAAATTCCAAAAGTTTTACATTAACATGCAACTTTTGAGCACGACTGTAAGCATTGACATTTAACAATTAATCACTACATTCTCTCAACTGAATGCAAAGAAATTAACCCAATGTAGATATTTTCATGTGTGGCATACTGTTTCATAGTAATGTGACTTAAGATGTACAGTCAAATGCACTGCAATTACGAGTGGTAGCTAGGCCTACATATAATGGAAACCGTAGCACAATTGTTTCAGAAACCATGTCTTGATTTTTCTTTTCTCATCCCATATTCAAATTATGCTTTAATAAATATAGTGGTTGAGCAAAACATTGTCTGCTTTTTGCCTTTCTATCTGTCCTATATGGAGGTGAGTGCCAAGATTGTGCATGTGAATCTGTCACTACACCAAATCCCTGACAGCAGGAAGATACTGTTCCAGATAGCATGCCTTAAGCTTTCAGAGAAGCGACTATAGAAAACTAATTTAGTTTGACTTAAAGATAAGTTAGCCTGATGTCCCATATGCTCTTATCTAAGTTGTTAGTATTCATGTTTGGCTAAAGATCAGTTTTTGGTGCTTTTCTGTTAATGACAGCTGATTTTTCAGCATCTTAACCTGAGTTAAGAGTTTCCCTCTGGAAAGTGGATCCCCCCCCCCCCCCCTATTTTATTATGATTTAAAATGCAATTTATTCCTGTGATGGAACGTTTTCTGTGTCACGCGATTCTTCAGAAATCATTCGAATGGTGCTCAAGAAACATTTTCTCTTTTGATGCCTTTAATGCATCCTTCCTGAATAAAATCTTAATTTCTTTAAAAAGAAAAATATCACTTACACTGTAAAAAAATATTGATGGTTTAACTTAAAAAAGTAAGTAACCTGGTTGCCTTAAAATTTTAAGTTGATTGGACTGGAAAAAGTGAGTTAATACAATGAAGGAGATTCATTTAACCATCATAAACTCAAAATTATATGTTATCTGAACTAAATAAATTATTTAAGTTGATTTGACAAAAGAAAAAAATATTGTGATTACTACATTGTAAAAAATTTTTGTTGGTTTAACTTAAAAAAGTTAGTAACCTGGGTTGCCTTAAAATTTTAAGTTGATTGAACTGGAAAACGTGAGTTAATACAATGAAGGAGATTAATTTAACCAAAATAATAAGTTATCTCAACTAAATCAATTATTATAAAGTTGATTTGACAAAAGAAAATATGTTGTGATAACAAATCTTGAAAATATTTTTTACAGTGTACCCCAAACTTTTGAACAGCAGTATATGTAAAAAATACTATTTATTTAAAATTATGTCATCCTGAAGTCATTCATATTACACAAAAGTTTACTAAAACTTCCAAGTGTAAAATCACAACACATTCTCATCCCAAGGCGTCATATACTGACCCTTTTGCCAATGTGTAGACATCCAACGCACATGGCACCCTTTAGAGTCAATATAACACGCTTCGGTTATGGGTAGGTTTAGGTCTGGGGTAGTGTTAGGGTTAGACCACTAGGAGGCGCCTTCTGGCCCATATATATCTGCGTCTCATATTGACATCAAAGGGTGCCATGTGCGTTGGATGTATACGCATTGGCAAAAGCGTCAGTATATTACACCTTGGGATGAGAACGGGCTGAAAATCACAGATTTTCAATAAGACTTTAGAGATTTTGAAAAAAAAAAAAAAAAAAAAAAAAAAAAAACACGCCAATCACCAAGGCAGGCAAGACAGGCAAGAAGTGGTTTCAACAGGACAGCATCTCTGGCCCAATTTGAGACACTCTCGCACTGTACTCCCTCTTTTAATGCACTTTAGATATTGCACATAACACACACACACAAAAAAAAGAAAAGAAAAATAAGGAGAAGATAGGGACTGATGAGATGTGGGGGAAGGTTATCTTATATCATATTATCTTATATTATATTATCTTATTATATCATATTTTATTTTATACAAGATTGACAATGGCAATTGTTACATAGGAGGGAGGATGGAAATAAAAGTCTACAAACACAATATGGGCAGTATGGTGGTAGTGGGGAGTGGGATGGTGATGGTAATGACAATGGTAATAAATAATAAATGGTTACTTTGTTTACACACACATACACATACCCACACTCACACCCGCTCACATACACACTTAGATCAAACACTTAAGTCACTCTTGCCACTGCTGGAATCATGGATTTACACGTTTGCTCACTACTGCACTATGTTGGTTTGTTTTGTATGTCTGACTGTTAAATAAAAAATAAATAAAAATAAATACAAATTTAAAAAAAGACTTTAGAGATTTTGACCATTGTAAATGCTGTTTTTGCATTCATGGGCCTTCTGTGGAAAAGGAGATTATTATTATTATTTTTTTATTTCTTTTCGATGCACTCTCCTGGGCTATGAATTTTCAGGAATCCTTCCTTAGGCATCTTTGTGTTGGATTTGTATCACTCCTGCTTTCTTCTGTAGTGAAAAACAAAACACAACAAAACTGACTTATTTCACCTGCAGATGGTAACTTTCTGTTCTTCAGCATGTCCAGTAATGTGACAGTATGTAAGCACTGGATATGCCTGACAGGCTTACTAGGCCCCTAACCGGCTGGATATCGAATACCCATGACTTTACTGGAGACTAGAGTGGATCACCCAATGCTGTGCAAGACAAAAACACCAGAAGTTGTTTCAAGACGGAACTCAAATGCCTCTCTCTTTGCAAAATAAATCTTTGTCTATCTCTTTTTGACACCAAAATAGGTCTGATTAAAGATTAATGCTAAATAGCACTTTTTCTTTTACCTTTCAGGCTAAACGCATCAGTAAAAACCTAAAAGGAATTCAAAAAACCTCCACGATATGAAAGTACATACTGTCAATGTAATACCAATAACTGGTTCTTTTTAAAATTCTTTACATTACATCAAGTGCTTTCTCATCATTTTAAAACTTTTGCCTTTTCCTGATACCTTCTACAGTAGGCCTATTTGAGTGGTAGGAAACAGCACGCTGTGCACAGTGCCAATGAACCAGAGCATGTGCTAATTAAAGGATTATCATACCAGCTGTGAATATCTCACATAGTTACATACTACCGGATGCAGAAATTAGCTTCACGCGTGTGTGTACATTTCTCGGATGCCATGGCGAGTAAATATTCGTAATGGGATAGATAAGAATCTTCACTGCGCTGCGAGAGGATCTTTATCATTTTAAATAAACTTGTGCTGGATCCCGTACATCTGTTGCTTTGATTTGACGGGATTCTGACAAGTGGATACTTTAGCCGAGATTGAGAACCCAACTCGCCTCGTAAGGAGGAAGTGACATCTCTGGGAACTGGGAGAGAGGCAGGAAAAGATAAAGCCTAGTTGGTCTACATTACTCAGTTATTTCCCATTCATCATAGTAGCTGTTACTTGACTGGTGCATTAGTGAATGAGGCCCAATGTACTGTATATTCCCCTTCACATAGCCTATGAATACTGCCTTTGCATAGCACTAACTGAAAGCGTACTTCAAACTGTAGTCGATACGCCTTTACTCACTGTAACTTTCCAGAATTGCCCTATAAATTAATCTGAGAGAGAGCATTTCTGTATTAATATTTCACATACATATTTGTATTGATTATTGTGTCCAAATTCACTAACGCAATTACATGGATTGCAGTTTCTCCCTTTACTGAGGTCAAATCACAACATTCAATTTTTGAAATGCTAGAAAGCATGTCAATATAGAGCATTCAAGCATATATATATATATATATATATATATATATGAAGAGTTCAGATGCAAAAGCCTCTAAGTGCCATTTGAAATTTTCTTCTTTAATGATGATTTTTATCAAACTTGTATATTTAAGTTCAGTGATTTCACTTAAATGGCAATGATAATTACCTATTAATTGTTATTTAAGTGAAATTACTGAACTTAAATATACAAGTTTGATAAAAATCATCATTAAAGAAGAAAATTTCAAATGGCATTTAGAGGCTTTTGCATCAGAACTCTTCATATATCCAAATCCCATCACACGCTAAATGTTTACTATAGCCTAGTGGCTGCAACCTTACAGCATGCACATACACTGACACACATAAGGAATAGCTCTGGATTAATATTAAAAGATGTAAAAGCTCCATTTTCCTCAGAATGGTTAACCATTTGAACCAATATTCCTTTCATATTAAGGATTTTAGTGCTCACCTGTGTTTTCAAAAGCTTTTCACACGCAGCTTTTTGTACAGGGGTAATTTGATTGCTTTGTGATTTTGAATAGTCACAATTGAATCTTCTCAATGGTTCTGCTGTAGCCAGCGAAGGAAAGAACAGTTGCTTCAAACGTGGCATTGGCAGTTGGAACATGCAAATGCCAAAACACATTCATGCCAGCAGAGACAAACACTCTTATGTATGATTCCAGTTTTACTTGTTATGAGGAGCAGTTACATGTTCTTGGCTTGGTTCTTCGCTGTTTCTTCACTGTTTCTTGACTTATGCTAATACAGTAGCTTGCTGTTATTAAACCAAGATTTGGTTTCTATGCCTAATGTTTACAAACTGATTTAAAACTCTTGGCTTTTTTTTTTTTTTTTCAGACTGATCTCATGAAGTAGTGTGTGTATGACACGCCAATTCGTATTTCCATTTTTGGCGTGCTATCAAGATGCATAATCGCTTTTCAGCGTGTTTATAAACGCCGTTGACTTAACGTTATTACTGTATATATAAATGTATGACTTACCTCAACCCCGTCCCTAAACCTAACCGTCACTGGGGTTAATGGCATTTATGACTGTTCCCTTACCATCCTAGGAAAAAAAAAAAAGATCACTCCCCAGATGTAGATCTACATTTTGCTTCGTTTCGCACAGACATTTGACGGCGTGTACAGACACGCGAAATGACGCGGATACATGCATACACACGGATAGCTCAAAATGCGTAGAGAACACGCCACTTGACTCGAAAGTGGCGTGTATTTTTACGCAAAAGTCATGATGTCATGTTGTTTTTTTTGTTTTACAGGGCATGTGCTTATGATAATTTAGTCTATAAGTATGCTACAATAGTAGTAGTAGTAGTAGTTGTTGTCGTTTTTTTCTTTGCAAGTAGTGTAGCGTGTTAAAAAGATCAAATTGTTAAAGCTACTATTTGTATTTTGATTTATTGCTGTATCACCACACCTATTCAAGAGTTTAAGGAGTTAATGTGGTGACACACTGTGTGAGTTGCACACGTTACGAGTCAGTTGCCCTGACAATCGTGCCAAAGTAGCTTGTACACGGCACAAATGTAATGTATGGCCGGTGGCAATCACATGAGCTTTTGCGCTATACTCGGAGACTGGAGCTTTCAAAGTTGATGCTATAGCTTCGGATAGCAAAAAGAAAGACAATAAAAAGACTAATGTGCAAAAGATATGGCGAAGAGCGGAGAATAACACCGCTATTCCTTATGTGCGTCAATGTATGCACATGCTTTCGGGTTGCAGCCACTGGGCTATTAAACCTTTAGCCTGTGATGTGGTTGCATAGTATTTGGCTATAGGGGGTAGCTAACATGCCAAATTTGGGCCGAATCGGAAAGTCAGAAAGGTTTCTCATAACGTGCTCGGCTCGACTCGTGATTCGTTTCACAAAATGTGAGCCACGACCATAGGATCATCAATGATTTCCACGCGATTTCTCCCGAGAGATAAAAAATTCCCTCTGTGCGCCTGGCTTTAATGTCAGTGTTCATTCTGTCCTCCACTTCACCCAAACATGCAATTTAAAGTGCTTAAGTGCTTATTAATAATGTTTCGAAGAGGCAGGTCTCCATCCCTAGAGCATCACTTTATTCTATCAGCCTCCATTCAACATACGGGAAAACATACTCCATTTGCCAAGTCCTAAGGGTAAGTTAAGTGTCAAAATGTTTTAAACACAAACACGCTTCAATTGAAAAACCACTGTAGGTACATGTTTTTTTTTTTTTTTTTGGCAGCATAATCAGCCGAGTACTTTGGACGTCTTGTTAGTAGCTATTTAACAAGATATCCCAAGTGATGCATAACGTTGTTCCTTTAACATCCCAATAATCTCAACACTGTTGGTTGTGTGTTTAGGGTTGAGTCACCGTGAGCGTAGTTATTCATTTGTGAAAATGTGAAGTAACAAACATGGTTTCCCTTTTCACATTTAAATCTCTTTAAATGGTCTTCTACCATCCCGAGTCTACACTAGGCGTTATGTCCTTCATGTGTCTAAAGATTACTTTAGATAGGAATTCTTTTGTATTCCATTGCACATAATGTGATTACATATTACGTGTAATTTTCTCCAATACAATAGAAAAGTAAGGTAACAAGAATAGGCTTACTGTAGCTACTTTTGTGCCTGTGAGGGTGACGGGACATTAACCTAATCTTGATTGCTCCGAACAAGCCATGCTTAGTGAAGTCAAATAATTGAATCGTCTGCTGAGAGATTTGTGAAATAATCACACTATTCCTTCGCTGTTCCTTCTGGAGTGGCATGAGGGGAAAAGACAGATATGGCATGGCTAATAAAAGGTTGTTGATTAAACACAGCATGTGGGTTGAAGGAAGGAGATATGTATAGGGCTGAGAAACACATGTTTCTACGCAGGTTGTCACTCAAAGCTGCAAATATCAAACTTTAGCTTTATTATTAATCATTTAATACCTGCCATCATTTTGCACCACATATGCCATAAGTCAACCAGGGTCTTAACTATACATGGAAAACAAACATCAATGTATGTGTAGAACAATGACACCAGCAGCGTTTTTATTCAGTGTTGTAGTCGAGACCACCTCACTCGAGTCCGAGTCTAGACCGAGACCAGAGAGAGTCGAGTCCGAGTCAAGACCGAGTCCATAGAGAGTCGAGTCCGAGACCAGAGATGGTCGAGTCCAAGTCGAGACCGAGACCAGTGAGGGTTGATTACCTAATTTACTTTTATTTACTTAGAGAAATCCTTTTTTTTTATTTTTTTTTTACTGAATTTACTTAGAGTTTAAAAAATATGATCAGTTTAGGGTAAAAAGGCCACATAGTAGGTGGTGTTAAAAGCAATTGTATTACAATTTGTCATGCGCAGTTGCACACTAGAAAATCACCAATCACTGGGCGTGTCAATCAATTTAAAGAAATATTTTATTAACATACATTAATAATCATGAAAAATATTTTGAATTGAACACGAGTTTGACTCGGGAATAAGTCTGAGTCCTAAAAAAAAAAAATGTTCGAGTACGAGTCAATTCCGAGTCCAAATGCACACGAGTCCATGACAAGACCAAGACCATTAAAATATGGTCTCGAGACCGAGTCCGAGATGGGTCCGAGTCTCGAGTACTACAACACTGTTTTTATTACCGGAGTTTGAAAAGTTTCTGGATTGTTCAAACAGGCTCATTGGAAATGCGTGATGGCATTTCTTAATAATTATGTTGATATTTGCACGTTTCATGGCACTTTCAAACGTGAAATTTCCAGTGAGTTATGTATATCAGTTTACAAATCGTGGGAGTTTTGAGGTCATACCATAATATTGAAGGAACTTTGCAAAAATACAACAAAACATTATGACCACCCACCTAATATGCTGTCGGTTCTCACTGACTCACTGAGGCATGGACTTCTCCTGAAGATCTACATATGGTATCTCTGGTACCAAGACATAAGCAGCAGATCCTTTAAGTCCTGTAGGTTGTGAGGTGGAGCCACCATGTATGACCATAATTCAAATTTTGTATGACTTGTGCCACAGTAGAGTTAATGCTGACTGGGACCAGATGGGATAGCATTCGTTACCATCCTGCATCGATGAACCTTGGGTACCCAACACCTTTTCGTTGGTTTGTAGTTTGTCCCTCCTCAAAATACTGGTAAATGCAAACAATTGTCACCACTGCTGACCAGGAGGAACCTACAAGTTTCAAAGATACTCAAAACCAGTCGCCTTGCCACAAAAATATGGCCCATTGCTCCTGCATCCAGCACATGACCGGGACAAAAAAAAAAACCTACTTGTATAGAAACAGCAGTAAAATATAATCAAAATCGCTGAAAGAGTTGGTTGACTTTGCCCCAAAATAAGGTTCAAAACGCCCTTTTTCTCACAGGTTATACGTTTATTACGCATGCGCGGGGGTTCTCGTCTCCGCTGTCGCAAACCTCGACTGTACACATGTGTCAGTGGAACCAGACAATTGTCTATGTTTCCCGGCTATGTTTTGACTGTTAAAAGCAAACGATTGGCATGGGTCTCATGACTTCACTGTAGCTTTGCGCCGCCATCTTTCCGGTCTCAGTAATGCCTGCAATATGTTGTGCAGTTGGCTGCACGAACAGCCGAAAGAGGAACCCCGGACTGGTATTTTATTATATACAAAAAAGAATAGGAAAGAAGAAAGAAGTGGTTGGCTGTCATTCGAAGAGAAGAGCTGCATGTCTCATATCAACGCATTCTCATCCCAGGGCGTCATATAGGTGACGCTTTTGAAATTGCGCCTAAATTCGACGCACATGGCACCCTTTCACGTCAACATAACACACTTCGGTTATGGGTAGGTTTAGGTCTGGGGTAGTATTAGGGTTAGACCACTAGGAGGCGCCTTCTGGCCCATATATATCTGCGTTTCATATTGACGCTAAAGGGTGCCATTTGCGTTGGATGTAGATGCAATTTCAAAAGCTTCACCTATTTGACGCCTTGGGATGAGACCGGGCTGCTCATATTGCACACACACCCAAGCCGAATTGTGCAGCCGTAGAGAGATGAGGAAAACAAACAAGCATGCAAATGGAAATTATCGCAGCCGGAAAAATTATCCAGCTAATTTTTTTAATCATGCAATTAAATGATTTATTGACTATCGCAACAGGCCTAATCCAGATCAATGACAGCTAGCCATGAGCCCTGACAAACAGCTGGCAAGCTACCAGCTTTAGCCATTTAACTAGCTAACAATGGAACCTAATCAGAGCAAACAAGCACCAAAATCATACATTCATTTTTTTTTTTTTTTTTTTTTTTTAAATGATACCCATTACATTTCCCATGATTAAATATAAATCCTTGGTGGCCAGGTGCCGCACTTTTACGTCTTTCTGTCCAGGCACAGCATATTGATATGCATCGATCGGTACTCTTGAAAGTTTTAACCCTTTCACGCGTACGATCACACCGGTGTGATCAGTCTTGGCTGGTCCCTGGAGCGTACGATCACACCGGTGTGATTAGAACGTTCAGTGCACACGTCAGCAACTGCTAAATTCAAACTTGCTCTCGCGCGTTGGCTGGCGCTCAGCCAGAGACAGACGCACTCAGTGCTGTCATATATCACAACTATTGAGTGTTTTCAACCACATAATGTTTATTTTAGGTTTCAGACATTTAAATACACATATGTACTACTAGCAAAACAATGATTTTGAGTTTGTAAAATGCACACAGATGTCTATGGAAGCGGCAATAATAATCCTTTCAATTATAATAACGACACGTTTTATTCATATCAGATACACATTGTGTAAGTAGCTTAACATTTGATCCTATTCTTCTCCCAGTTCACCAGCCACTTACTATCATGTATTTCGTGAGAAGTGGATGAATTGACGTTATAAATCCAACAGATCCGATTCTCTGAACTGAAAACGAAACTAAAATGGCGCCGCCCGTTGTGCATACAGCTCAACTAACGCGATCGTTATAAAGATGTCTAAACAACAAAACCCATCCACTTGCACATATTTGACAATCGGAATATCAGTGTTTCATGATATAGCTAATACATTTTTGAATATTTTTAATAAAAAAGGAAAAATGACATAAAAGCAGATCATCATTCATTCCGCGCTCTGTTCTGGTTGTGCTGTGTCACGTGACAAGCAATGACGCGTCACCATGGAAACATTAAAGTGGCAAGTTCTAAATAACGGTCGCCTTGAAAAACTCACGCTGGGGGGTCAGTTAGAATATTTTAAACTTACGTGTGAAAGGGTTAAAGCAATCCCCACTGTAGCAAGTCTGCGGCATATAATAATGGATAAAAGAAAACTGAGGGTAACAAATAAGGATCGAAGCCTAAAACTGAAATTTTCTCCAGTTATCTCTGTCTCTCTCTCTCATTCAAATGGGTAGTTTGAGCGGCCATACCGGGCAAGATCGGTCGTAAATATGGCGGCGTTCTATTTGGAATGACGTAGGTGGCATCTATGAATTATTTTCAGCGTGAAACTGCTGTAAATTTTAGGTAAGTTTTGGAGTTTTGCAAAAATCTAGGGTGGTGTTTCTTGGTTCATGTGGCTAGCTGCCCTAATAATATGTGTGGGCTGCACAACTAGTCTGTATGACTGGTAATAAATAAATAAATAAAAAGTTTCTTGCTGCTGAACTTTCTGGAGGGAAAATCATTAGTGTGGAGTAGTGTGTAATGCATCACATCATGAACAAAATGAGCAATTATTAATGCATGAATAAAACTCTCTTGGAATGCCCTTGATTTCAAACGATGGTTTTCCCTGAATCATTTTATTTTATTATGTCTCCGTATGTGGGCAGAGACAAATCATATAGAACAGGGGAATTGCTCACAGTTACTATTAACTTCTGTTCCATCTTGGCGTCATTAGACAACAGTATCTGACAGGAGAAGGATCATGCGAGCTCCACCGTCTTCACTCCCTTTGGTATTCGCTGCATTACATTGCGGCTCATTTGCATAAAGTTAAACTGCTCAACTTTTCGCATCGCCTGATGAATGACTTATGGTTGATTTGTCGCATCAAATTGGTGTCAGTGTGAATAGCTCTTTAGCAAGCAACATTTAGCATTACACTGAGTGGATGGAAACATTCTACTCTTGAAGACATTTACAACCCATATTAAATCTGATGATTTTTTGAGTGAGGCCATCTGTGTGGTTATTTTTAACTTAAAAAAAAAAAATTAAAATCTGTAATTTTGAAATAAAGCTTAAATAAAATACATATATTATAATAAAATAATACAATTTTTTTTTTAAATAAACAATTTTTTTATGAAATCAAATTAAAGCTAAATACATATAAAGAATTTAAAATGACTATAGCACTTAACATTTCTTTTAAAAAAATATTATAATAATAAATATTATAATATTATATAAATAATACTAAAATAACACTGCACCACTCTCATGGCAGTCCATAAACCTATAAATGTTTTTTTTTTTTTTCAATGCATAAAGCTGTATATATATATATATATATATATATATATACACACAGCTTTATGCAGAAGCTCATATGGATTTTCAAGCTTTTGTCTTGTGTAGTATCGAGGTGATGATGACATAAATGTGTATATTTTGAAAATATTAACATTAAAATTATAATGACAGTTCTTTAACTGATTATTTTTTTGATCGTTCTTTTTTGTAAAAAAATATATATAAACTTTAAAAGATATATTTTTTTACAAAAAAGAACGATCAAAAAAATAATCAGTTAAAGAACTGTCATTATAATTTTATTGTTAATGTTAATATTTTCAAAATATACACATTTATGTCATCATCATCTCAATACTAAGACAAAAGCTTGAAAATCCATATGAGCTTCTGTCCTTGAACTCCCACCCACATAGCAAAATTTTTCTGGCCCAGCTCCGGCCCACACAATCACTTTTCCCTCGGCCCAAATACCGCAAAGAATGACGGTACTGAAGTGGCCCAGAACTGGATTATAGACAAGGGTCACACATGGGCCATAACTGGCCCGAATCTCAGCCAGTTAATCACCCTTAACTGGCCCTGAACTGGGCCAAAACAGGTTTTATTATTGGTACCAATTCTCAGCCATAAGTTAACCATATCGACACCACTCTTTAACCAGAAACCCCAAAACTGAGCCATAACCCAGCCTAATCTTACCCAAACCATGTGAACTCAATCCTCGGCCCAAGTACCGCAAAGAATGACGGCGCTGAGGTGGCCCAGAACTGGATTAAAGACAAGGGTCACACATGGGCCATAACTGGCCCGAATCTCAGCCAGTTAATCACCCTTAACTGGCCCTGAATTGGGCCAAAACAGGTTTTATTATTGGTACCAATTCTCAGCCATACGTTAACCATATCGACACCACCCTTTAACCAGAAACCCCAAAACTGAGCCATAACCCAGCCTAATCTTACCCAAACCATGTGAACCCAATCCTCGGCCCAAGTACCGCAAAGAATGACGGCGCTGAAGTGGCCCAGAACTGGATTAAAGACAAGGGTCACACATGGGCCATAACTGGCCCGAATCTCAGCCAGTTAATCACCCTTAACTAGCCCTGAACTGGGCCAAAACTGGTTTTATTATTGGTACCAATTCTAAGCTAACCGTTTCAATACCACCCTTTCAAACCCCCAAACTGAACCATATCCCAGCCTAACCTTACCCAAACCATGTGAACAAATAAGTCACAGAAAAATTCTATATTTTATTCAATTTAAATTTTATTTAACAATAATACCACAAATAAATATTACACCTAGAATTGTGTAACAGTGTGAAGGCTATTTTATTTTGTACATTCCAAGTGTAACATCTTATTACAACCTGTAAAAGCCCTTCTTCTCACATTGCTCCTCTCATTGTAACTCCAATTACCAGCCATACCAACAGTCTGTCAAGTTTTCTTGCCCAACCAGTCCTGTAAAAAAAAAAAAAAAAAAAAAAAATTAACATTGAAAATGCATCAACTATTCCAGATTTACCAATATAGGATACTAATGTAGCTCTAAAACTCATTTGTATTAATCATCTTGTTAGATCATGGAAAGTGAGTGCCTTAGGCCAGAGTTTCAACTCCTTATAGTCTTTAGAAATAAAATAACATCCACTCAAACAAACAGACAGGAATGGGGGAGCAACTTACATATCATCAAAAATTAAACAATATGAAAGGAGGGGAAAAAGACAACTTTATAGAGTTGTTCATTCCTTATAATGCCCAATATGTTGGAAGAAAAACATTAGCATGCGTCAATGGTTAGCAAATTGAAAAGTTGCCAATTGTTTATTGCATTTAAATTAACCTCTAAACATTACCCAGGTTGAGAACTATTGTTTTAGACAAAAAATAAAAATTATGTGATCAATTTCATTCTTTCAATGTAGATATTTTAATAGTACAGTATTATTATTTTCTCTCAATCGCCTACGAATATAGCATACTGAAATGACTAGCAATACATGACAAGCAAAAATAAATAAGCAGTCTGTGATCACAAATAAAAAAACATGTACTTTTCATGTGAAACAAGCCACGATTAGATTTAGATCTCATACAATTATACAACCACTGAATCACTTTCAGCTTTATAAGTCAATTGCGGTTGCTGGATTTGCTGTGATCTTCCTATAATTTTAAAAGCATTAACATTACATTGTTTCGCACACATGAAGCACCACGCCTCGCCTAGGACGTTCCGCACCGGTCTATCGCACATGATCGCACCCCGTTCGCGTCTGTATAGGCATTCTCATGTTCAGGGGCAACTGAATCAGCTACCAGGCAAAAGTTCACTTCAATAAAGAAAAAAGTGGCATCCGAGTTTGAAATCAGGTATTAAAAAAGCGCCAAAAAGAGAGTGAACTTCACTTACCCGTACAGCGGTTGTCTGAGATGTCGTCTTCTTCTTCAATCTTCAGCGGGAGAAATTTCAAAAGACGCATCACGTGAACCAACCAGAAAAGCTGCTGTTACCATGGAGATCGCGCCGAAATAAAACAATAGTTGACTGCAGTTGTTTTAAATAAACTGTTATTTCGAAAAAAAAATCCAGATATTACATTTTTAACATGATTTTGTGGTGCTTAAAATAAAAAGTATGGAAAACTTAGACTTGGATGTGGATTTGTTTTTTTTTGTTTTGTTTTTTGTTTTTTTGTTTTTTATTACAAATTTATAAAAAAAAAACAAATTCAAATAAATAATAGGTTTAATACTTCAAAAAATCATAGGTCTAATACTTATGTTAGTAAATGTATATTTTTTAATGATACAGCATTTTGTAAACATTGCTGAAAACTAAATACTATATTTATTCATTATTAATCATTTTTTAAACAATTGGACATATATTTTTTCACTGACTCATTTAAGTCAATTTATATTATTATTATTATTTATTATTAAAATCTTAACACCTTTTTCAGAGGGGTCGGGGTGGGGTATAATCTTGCCTTGAAAATATAGTAGCAGGCTTATAATTGTCCAGTAC